>CM042535.1:1983898-2406398 GCA_023630585.1 Cranoglanis bouderius
AAACACCTGACTCGCATTTCACCTTCAAATTAACTGCTAATCCTAGAGGTTCACATACTTTTGCCCTCACAGAGATGTGATATTGGATCATTTTCCTCAATAAATAAATGACCGAGTATAATATTTGTGTCCCATTTGTTTAATCTGGTTCTCTTTATCTACTTTTAGGACTCGTGTGGGAATCTGATGATGTTTCAGATCATATTTATGCAGAAATATAGAAAATTCTAAAGGGTTGTCACGTGTCAGAATAAACAGATTTTTCTCTTTTACAGTTATAGTACCTCAGTACCTCAATAATACTGTATTTTAAATTTTAAAAAAAAAGTTTAATGATTTTAACAGTTTAACATTCACACCTTGTAGCTTGTTCCAGCTCATTATTTGTTCTTTAAAAGCCTGACACATTTTCTAGGCATCTTTTTTTTCTGTTTCGAAATGTTCTGAGAGCAAAGAAAGTTACATGGAAAAAGATTTAACCAGATTTTAAACCCACACCAGCTTTTTAAACACTTAAAGCAGTCATGGAAAGATGTGGAATTCGAAATGTAGTTTCTATTGTCATCTTATTCTTTTATTTCTCCGGAATAAATCTTATTCTTGTACTCACACACTCCACGGTATCATGATTTTAGGTGTTTTATACGTTGGATGAGGTCATGAATTCCCCCTCAGAGCATTTGCTTTATTTACATTGACCATGTGTAGTTTTATTCTGACTTTGAGTCAAGTCTCCGCCCCCATTCTGTCATTGGTGTGTTTCCTGGTTGTGTGCAGGCGTTCTGTGTTTAATCCTTGAGTACTTTTTCATAATATGTGCTGTATCCCGATTCGCTTACTTATACTACGCACTAAAAGTATCTACTCTTATTGTGGAATTGGAAATAGTCTTATTGTGAAGTAGAAGAAGTACATACTTTTGAGTGTGTACCAAAAGAGTATGCAACGGAAGAGAACGTTGTTGCCTGGTTACGCACACCGTCACCGTGAACAACCTCTACGATGGATTTCAGGTTTTCTTCATTCATTATTCCTTATATAATGTATACTTGTAGTGCAAATTAGCTGTTTGGGTTAAGTTGATATATTCTCCACCATTTTACGTAAGTAAAAATTAGTTGTTTAAATTGAGCTATCTTTATTCTCCTCCAGAGATGTAGGAGAGATTAACAGATCAGCTCGTAAAGGGAAATTTGACTAATTTAGTATTACTGATCAACTATTCGTCCAGCGATAAGTTGAAACTAGTGTATTCATTAATTATGCATTAGATATTACCTCCGTGGCCACCGGCAATAATATCCTAAACATAGTGACACGTTACGTTAAGAGCATGTAGATCACGTATATTTAAGAACAGACGAGACTTTACTGAACTACTCTATGACATAGAAACTAATCTAACACATAAAACACACATAAAACACACACACACACACACACACACACACACACACGCATACATAAACGGGTGATGATGAAGAGTGAATGAAGTTCCGAGTCTCTAGCGTTGCATGCTATTTCACAGACCATGATCTGAACGAACCATCAACTTATTAATTTATCTTCACTTCCTTTAGAAGGGCTCAACTTATTATAGACACCAGATTAGCTAGATTCTGGGGTATTGCGCTTGCCTTAGCTGTGTTGAAGGGATTTCCCTGTTACATCGTGGTGTCGTCAGCGGTCTGGTCGGTGAGAGGCGTCTCGGAAGACCAATCGGAATGCCGAGTGGAATGAAGGCGGGAGGCTTGAAAAGCAGGCGGCGGCTCTCGCTGGGTCCCCAGGCCGAGGTAAACGTGATCTGATCTCCCCGACGTTGATTGGCTCTGGAGACCCTCCGCTGAACCCGTCCTTTGAAGCGTGCCAAGAAGCAAGAGACACGAGAGAGAGAGAGAAGCAAGCGACCCAAACTTGTGTTCTTAGGATTTTAACACTTCCTGGGCTAGTCTAGCCCAGAGTGCTTCCTCCAATCAACATTGTCTTTGGGCGGGGTGTTAGCCAGATTCTCCACCTATTATGCTAATCAGCCCCGTGTCCCTGTGGATGAGTGGTTCCACACTCTTCAATGATGAGTGGATTATTAAACTTTGTCCTGAAACTTTGCATATACATATCAGAACAATCTACACAAATTTCCTCACTCTTATGATTTAGGAAATCACTCAGTGAACACATTCATACCAAACAAGACATGTTTGACTATACTTAAAGTACATTACTAATATTTAAAACACAATGATCCTCCTAGGGCTACTACACTAATACATGCAAAATCGAACAGTTAGTGGCAACTTAATGGTGATACACATGAAGAAAATAGAACAACACATGGTAAGAAATAGGTGATTGCAGTTGTTCAAAGATGTATTAATTCCCACAGTCGTCGTTCCTGGTAGGCGCCAATTGTGGAAGGTGTGATTCCTTATGTAGACTTGTGGTATTGTGGAATGTGTAGTCTTGGTGAGGTAGAGAAAAATTCTCTCCTTTCTTCCAGAATTTATTGGCCTTAATGGTATAGATCTTTGGACTTATCTGCTGAGTAAGTAAACTGCTCTGACCCAAAAGGCCTAAATCACTGCATTTGAGAGCAGTTTCTGTGGTCGAGAGGGTTCAGCCCTGGGTCAGGGAGGCCTTTAATGCTTGCCGTGTTGGTTGAGATAAGGCAGATGCACACACTGAATTTAAGTGGCTCCTGGGTGTCTGGGTGTGGATTCCTTGTTTTATGGCTCCCTGAGTGGAGACATTTTGATCCAGAGTTTCTTGTGGGTTCTCTGGCTGAGAAGGCCCATTGTTTTATTTCTTCTGGTTATAATTTTATGAATTATATGATGCTGCTTGTGCTGAGGCGTTACATACTCTATCATTTAATTTCCCATTCCCTTCATTTATTTTTATTTATATTTATATTTAGTGGTTAACATTTAAGTTCTTACACTTAAATACTGAAGACGCGTCACCGACTTTACACTCGTCCGCCACGTCTGCAGGTTGAATTCGGCGAAGCAAAACGTCACAAAACTCCTCCCTCCTCCCTCCCTCCCTCTCTCGCACAAGGGAGCTATTAGCTGAATATTAGCTATAGCTAATATTAGCTGAAAAAGTGTCCACGGATCCACACTTCCAAAATATCATTTTGTTGGGGGGGTGGCTACAGTGTGAGGAAAATCGCATTCATTTTAATAATCAGCGCCAAGAATCGTACCGCCCACTACAGGCATCGCATTCATATTAGTAGCACCATGACGTTTTTGTTATTGACAGTCGTAGAAAATGATGATGACGTTCACGTGCGCTCACCTCGTAATTAGGATATCACCTCATATTACAATAATTCTGCGTTCAACTTACCTCAGGAAGCAGGAGCTCAGAAAGACATCATTTTTAATCTCCGTGTGTTTGAGGTGCAAACTGGGCGGGGAAAAAAAAACATACATGACTCCATGTTTGCGTTTTGATAGCAACCTGCTAGCCAGCTGACTGTGCTGAGTGATGTACATTAACCTCAGAACAGTGAACTGTAGAGATTGAACAGTTTTAACAGCTGAATGTGTCTGTGTGTCTATTGATTCTAAAGCTAATACGTGTATGTACAGTGTAACTCATTTGAAGGGAAGACGTGCTGCTGTGTTTACTCCTGATGCTGTGAGCGGCCATGTTTATTTAACATCACCTGCTGAGCTTGGAGGAACTTGGAGTTGAGGAAACTGAGAAGGAATTTCGAGTTAAGGGAGGTTGGGACTTACAGATTACAACCTCTAGTTGAACACAGATCTACGTTCCAAACCATGCTCCTGTGGTTTCTTGTTGTACTTCCTGGTTTAAACCCTTGCCTGTTTTTTGATCATCGAAAAGCCTTGTTTGTTTCTGCCTTTTTGTTCTGAACCGATGGCGATGATTATGGGATTCACTCAAATAAACAACATGCTGAGGTTAGCGTTCAGCCCCCACGTTACAGATGCAAACATCTGGATTAGCAGCAAATGCAAACCTGCTAGAAACGAGCTGTTCATTTATAGTCATCCAGGTGTGAGAGTTTTATCATAGAGGATAACTTTGAGAAAGGAACACCGTGAGTTCGGCTAAACTGTGTTGGGATGTTGTTGTTTTTTTCTCTTTCAGAAAAAGATTTTTAACAGACGGCACTTTCAGTAGTGTTTGGGAAACGAGCCGTCATAAATAACCCGTATAATTCCTATTCGCTCTGGTGTTTCTTTACCAAGAACCTTACAGTCACAAACCTCTCTTTGTGCTTCCTCTACAATCATTCCATTGCCGTCTGTCAGTCACTCATTCACACTCTGTTCTGATCTCTATTCATCCAAATGTCAAACAGCAGAGACATCCTGTCATCCTTTTGTTTTCTTCCCCTGAGTCCTGTCATGCTCTTTTCTCAGATTTATTATCTCCATGCTCTGCACGTAGAGCCAATTCTCACCACGGCTGAACTTTAGTTATCGGTGTTTTCATATCAAACAGGAACATGTCGCATTGCACTGTAACCCCGGGTCTCTCCGCGTGTCTAACAATCTTTCTGCCGAGCAAAATCACCTCCGTAATAAACATAGAGATTAGAATAATTGTGCAGTAGAATGAAACAAAGGAATAAGTAATAACAGGGTCAGAATTGACAATGTCAATATTTGTGTTAGGAAAGTTCCTCGTATTCAGGGTCGGGTTATGCACCTGCTTAAGTGGATGTTCATGCCGAACATTTCAGGTTTGAGACTTCTCTTTTTTATGGGGGTGAGAAAGTACAATTTTTTGATGTTGAGTTTGAGAATCCACTGGTTACAGATCTCTGTACCACTCTGCAGATTTGAAGAACTCTGTCATGCTTCAGTGTTGCCAGTATAGACTTCACTGACGATAAGCTATCGTATGTCAATCATAAGCATAATTACTGTAAAATGCTGTTTATTTTTTATTATTTTTTATTACACATCTGTTCATTTCTCAAAATGCATGAATGAAGTAGACTTTTCCCCAGATTTCTCCTAGCCCTAGCTCTTTAACCAGTCAAACCTCAAACTCACAATTTTTACAGCAGAATGTTACTATAGACTACTTATTTCTGTGAAAACTATTGGACTTAAGTTTAATATACAGAACTGTGCAAATGTTTTAGCACCCTATTTGTTTTTAGTACAAACTTTTGTTATAGATTTTTTATTTTATGATAAAAATCCTATATTATCAAGTCGGTACAAAAAAAAACATATTCGATTCCCAGACATTAGTTTTCTAGCACAAAATTAAATGTTACAGAAAAATGTTTGTACGTCATTAAAGAAAGCAGCGTATTACGTAAGAAACATTTTTCAGACAGTAAACACAATGAAGGCTGCTGGGTTTCACTGCAAAAATAAGAAGCGAGTGCGAAAGTCAAAGTGTCCAGAAGAACTGTGTCTGGTTCTGCAAGATGCTCAATAAAACTTACCAGCTCATTTCCTTATAAAACTGCACACATTGTACCGGAGACTATTATTTATATTTTTGTTTAATGCTTTGTCACACCAAATATTGTCTTTGTTTCATTTACTACTGTTTACTGTTCTTTACGGTATTTTTTTTTTAAAATGTAGAAACATTTAATTTCATTATCTTTGCTCTACAGCATTTCTTTGCATGTGCCTAAAACATTTGCACAGTACTGTATCCATGTACCTTGTAATGTGCTATAGAGAGCAGGTTTCGTTCCAAGGAGCTCGGACCATCCTGAGCCGAGATATTGAGGTTTCCGTAAACAGCTGTATAGCCAAAGATTTGTTGTGTGCCATGATACAAAGATGGCCGTCGTAGTTAAGTAGTAAAAATAAAAATAAAAATAATAAAAACTGGTGTCAATACATAGAGGTGATCACTCAAAAAAGGGGGAAATTAAGAACAGCCAAGTGACCTGTATTGGACCTCTTGAGATGAAATGACCCAAACACTCACCTATAAACTAAAAAATAAATAAATAAATAAATAAAAAATCAGGGATAGAAAATATCGACTTGAAGAAGGAAAAAGTGTTTTTCGTTGCTGTCAAATGTAATCCACTGTAACATAAAAGCAAGAAACAATTAAATAAATAAGTGAATGGATAGACAAATAAATAAATAAATAAATAAATAAAAGCTAGAAAACTACTCTCTCTAAAAATAACTGAAATAACATTAAATAACATGTTTTTGTGCTAGTCTTTTATTTTGTGAAACAGAACGAGATTCACTTTAAGAAACATTTAAACATTTTAAAGAAACATTTTTGTTGTTGTGTGCAACCAAAGTTTTTCTATTTTTTTTTCTTTTTAAATATGACAAAATAAAAACCGCTCTCATCCTTTTTTTTTTTTTTAAACCCGACCCATTATAATTCTCTTTAGCTTTGAAATAATACTAATATGATGATATATGAAGGAGAAGACGGCATTAATCAAAGCAAATTTGGTTTAATTAAAATAAATCTGGCTTCCACACTCATTATTCAGCAGCGTATAGAATAGCACTTGATCCAGCACAGACTGTTACTTAGCATTTTATTTGTTTATGTCGTGCTCTGACAATCACTTGTGCTCAACAACTCATTGAAGCCACTAGACACTAAATGGAGGTCATGGAATCGTAATGGGAAATAAAATGAATCCTCAAATGATCTGACTAGCTGAAGTTTTTGGGAGAAGTAGCTAACATTACTGTCTGTTAGTGAAATGAACTTTAATAGAAGGTATACCGTTGTTATGTGATGATGTTTCAAATTGGCTAACTCGCTTTTCTTCGCTCTTATAATGTGCTATAACAATATAGCATGATATAACAGCCGAAGCTTCTCATGCTAGCTCTACGTTTATCAGTGTTTGTTCCCTCTGAATGTTTTCAGCCTGTGTTCGCGAGACGACGCTCCTGCAACCTTCCGCTCCTGCGTCATGCTCAGAGACTGCCAGACGTCCGATTGGTCCTCCTGGAGCTGGTGCTCGAAGACCTGCCAATCATCTGATTTGTCTCCTGGTTACCGCGTGAGGAGTCGAACCGTGACCCAGCCCAGCGTCGGGCGAGGGAGAGAATGCCCCGCCCTCCAGGAGAAGGAGGCCTGCAATATTATTGGGGATTTGCTTCCCAAGTGCCCCAGGTAAACCATAATCATCTAAAACACACACCACTTTACACTTCTGATCTTTATTATTCACACATGACAAATTCTCAAGGTCTCCTTTTTATTTTTATATTATTTTCGCTGTATTTGTTTTTCCTTTACGCACCAAATGATTACATTTAACACCGTACAGTTAGTGTGTTACTCGCTGTTATGCATTATTAATATTTACAGGATTGTTATAGTTAGCAACAATTTTAAATTATTTAAAATGAACTTTATATGTATTCAATTATTAACATTTTGCAGACTATATATATATATATATATACATGCTTGATTCTTAATACTGTGTGTCGTTACCTTGATGATCGACGACTGTTTTTATGTTTTGTGATGGTTGTTCACGAGCCCCTTGTTTGTCCTGAGCAGTTAAACTGCCCACTGTTCTTCAGAAAAATCCTCCAGGTCCTGCACATTCTTTACTTTTCCAGCATCTTCTGCATATCTGACCCCCTTTCCAACAGACTATATGACGTTCAGATCAGTCTTTTCACACTGAGGACAACCGAGGGACTCGTACACGACTATTACAAAAGGTGGCAACATTCACTGATGCGCAAGAAGGCGACACGATACATTAAGGGCCGGGGGGGTGGGGGGGGGGGGGGGGGTGTAAACTTTTGGACAGGATGATCGTTGTGAATTGTTGTTATTTTGTCTTCTGGGAAACATGTACATATCTTATGTACTAAATGACAAAAAAAAAATTGATCTTTAAACAAAATAATAACAATTGTTATTATTTATTATTGTGTCTTGTGGACTATATGTAAACACCTGTTATGTGAAATAGCTTATTCAGGGCGGGACTAAATAAAAACAGAGTGTAATGTTTATCATCCCTCTTATTTTTTTCAATTATTAATATTTTGCAGATTCTGCAAGAGGTATGCAAATTTATGAGCGCAACTGTATATATAAATTGTTATAATAAAATATTTCAGTGGTTATTTTTTTGTTTTGTTTTGTTTTGTTTTTTACCTTTGCTACTTTCTTTTTAATTATAATAAAAGATAAAAGCAGCTCTCTGTGCTGAAACCTGACGTGTCTTGGATCACACGGTGTGTTTGAATTCTCCTCAGCCATGATGTTGTGATGTCCTCAGGATATTTAAGCTGAAATAAATGAAGGTGAAAACGGCGTGAAATACACAGGGGTTGTTTTTTTTTTTTTCCTCTCGAATGATAAATGCATCTGATTATTGCTTCAAATGGACCTGAATAATGAGATTTACACATTTCACAGACTGCCTTTTGTTGTTGTGGAATGTGTTTTTATTGCTTTCTGCTTCGTAACGCTCTCTCGCAGAGTCCGTGCTTTCAGATTAGTGAGAGCGGTGATCGAAACGTCGAGTCGGAGCTGTAACGAACCGCAGCCATGTGCAGATACACACCTTCATGGAGGAGTCTCTTTATTAGTACTGGTTATTAAATACCCAGAATGCCGAGCGGTGCTCACTCCTGGAGCTCTTTCTGTTACTCTGTCATGAGAAGGATATTAAATAACGACTGAGGATAATAAACACCTGATTATACCAACGTGCTCGTTCCGATACATTATCGTTTCCATAGTAACGGCTCACTGTACAGTCCGCAGTGTACAGCGGACACTCCATATAAATATATAAACAATTGAAACAAACAAAAAACAACAAAAAAAACGAACGTTGATACGATTTTCTGTAAGGAGATGTTTGTTTAACATTTATGGAAGGAGTCTCCAGTGTCAGAGGTAAAGCTGTAACTTTATGTTTTTATCTTCAGGACAAAGGAGAGATTTTTTATTTATTTATTTTTTTCTTATTTAACTTAAAGAAAGAGGAAAAAGAAAAGGCCGGTGAGGGAACGACTGTTTATTGCTTCTATAACAGGAAACTAACTACCAATAAACGAAGTGTAACTATAAACGGATAAAAAGTATGATGTGTCGTTCTTTAATAAATAGGAAAAAATGAACTGTCGGGAAGTTGCTGTGGTGTAAGAGGAATAAAACATTTGCTGTTATAGGAAAATAATCAACTTCAGGTGACTCGCTTCAGGGTTGTTGATTATTTTCCTGCAACAGCACCACGCACGCAGTGTTTATTCCTTACATAGCGGTCCAAGTTGGAAAAGTAACGAGGTAGACTGGGATACAGGAATGAAGTGTGTGATGTTTCAGTAGGTGTGTGTGTGTTTGTGTGTGTGTGTGTGTGTGTGTGTATGTGCTCCAGGTACGAGTGGAGGAGTACAGACTGGAGCGAGTGTCGCGTCGCTCCTCTCCTCAGCCATCAGGAGAAGAAAGCGGTGAACATCAGCGCCCTGTGTGGAGGAGGAGTACAGAGCAGAGAGACGTACTGCGTTCAGGTTCAGGACCAAACCACACCACGACACAGGAGAGACGGTACACACACACACACACACACACACACACACACTACACACACACTACACACAGTCCAGCACACATCCTTTCAGCTCCTTCTTCTCCCTCCACAGATCGATAATATTTTTGCTTTTTCTCCATAAATCTCTGAACACAACCTGAAAGCAGTCGCCTGAGGAGGAATGTCGAACTGCACACCTCTTAGATTTTATCATCGTTTAATCTGTTTTAAACTCGTGTGCAGTGCAGGAAATCAAATCACACTCGTTTTATTAGCTCTGACTTATAAGCACACAGGCTGCCGGCAGCGCTTTGGGTTAACACGGCAATTCATATTTTCATACAGAAAAGATCTGAGACTCGGGTTTAACCCAGATAACCCAGATATAAAAAAAGACTTATGACTTTTTATTAATAAAATCCTAACCAGTGTTCAAAATGTAAGAGGCCCTGAATATAAAGACACACCCTGGTGTGTTCTCCTCCTCAGTGCGGTTCTTTAGTCAGGAGAGAACACATCTCACTGATCTAAATACAGCTCATTTCATGCCGTCTCACACACACACACACACACACACACATTACCGTTTTTCACACATTTTCTCTCTCTCTCTATCTCTCTCTCTCTCTCTCTCTCTCTCTCTCTCTCTCTGCAGTCTCTCGGCCAGTCAGTGTAAGTCTGTGTGAAGATACACTCGTCCCCTCGTCTGTCCGTTCCTGCTCTCTGCCCTGCTCTCGTTCATGTCTGCTGTCCTCCTGGTCCTCGTGGGGTTCCTGCCTTCCTGAAGACTGCAACCAGGGGAGGAGAGGTATCTATATATACTATTTATCTTTTCATTCATCTATCAACCATTCACCAATCCTCCATCTGTCCATCCAGCCATAAAACCATCCATCCATCCCCCATCCATCCATACATGCATCCAAAGTTTCTTCCATCCATCCCTCCATCCATCCATCCATCCATCCATCCAAGATCTGCTTGTCTGTCTGTAGATCCAACAATTGTCAAGGCATCCATCAAATCATCCATCCATTCATTCATTAAGCAGTCCGCACTGTAGCCATGTAGCATCCATCCATACACCTACCTGTCTAAACATCCACCCTTCCATCCATCAAGTCATCCATCCATCCATCAAGTCATCCCTCCATCCATCTATCCATCCATCATCCACCCATCAAGTCACCCCTCCCTCCATCCATCCATCCATCCATAAATCTGTTCTTGCTGTAGCTGTGTAGCACCTATCCACCCACCACCTATCTACTGTATCTATCATTCCATCCATTCACCACCCATCCATCTTTCCATCAACCATTCACCAATCCTCCATCTGTCCATCCAGCCATAAAACCATCCATCCATCCCCCATCCATCCATACATGCATCCAACGTTTCTTCCATCCATCCCTCCATCCATCCATCCATCCAAGATCTGCTTGTCTGTCTGTAGATCCAACAATTGTCAAGGCATCCATCAAACCATCCATCCATTCATTCATTAAGCTGTCCGCACTGTAGCCATGTAGCATCCATCCATACACCTACCTGTCTAAACATCCACCCTTCCATCCATCATGTCATCCATCCATCCATCCATCCATCAAGTCATCCCTCCATCCATCTATCCATCCATCAAGTCATCCCTCCATCCATCTATCCATCCATCAAGTCATCTGTCCCTCCATCCATCCATCCATCATCCACCCATCAAGTCATCCTTCCCTCCCTCCCTCCCTCCATAAATCTGTTCTTGCTGTAGCTGTGTAGCACCTATCCACCCACCACCTATCTACTGTATCTATCATTCCATCCAATCACCACCCATCCATCTTTCCATCAACCATTCGCCAATCCTTCATGCTGTAGCCATGGAAACCAAGTAACCAATCAGCCATTCTAACACAAATACAGAAAGGGGGTGTGTAATTACTGAGTGAAAATATAATTCTAAACTAAATATACAAAAAAAAACCTGGTTTTATTGCTGTAGTTACTGTTGTTTTTTCCTCGTCACCAAAGTCAATGATGCAAATTGTATTTAACGCTGTGTGACTACACTCCCAAACCTCTTAATCTGGACAAAATCATTTATACAAACACAAATAATTTATCTGTGAATTCCGACAGTAAGAAAGCGAGGCTATTGTGCTGCTGCTAGCTGAGAAAACACGTCACATACTGTAACATCCATCACGTAGCAGAGTTGGTCTCGGATGTGAGCGAGTGAGAGTTATTAACGACTCCACAGAGCAAGAGGAAGCTAATGTAATCGAATAACATATGGCGAGCTAGTTAGTGACTTCAAGCGCTTTAATACAGACTAAGGGAAACAAATGAGTACAGTATATTAATTCCAGCAATTCCAGGAGACGACTCCCTATTTATCTTATCGTGCATTCTGTCCTTTAAGTTTCGTCGTCGTGTTCTTAGTTTGCGAGTCACTCCTGGTTTAGACCGTGAGGAGACTGCATGTTGTACTTTTTACTTTCTCATGCGTGATCTGTGCATGCCAATGAATCCATTAAGGAAGAGCTGATGGGTGTGGTGCAGCAGGTGGTGGGATTTGGAATGAGTACCAGTTACAGCATTACACACTGTGAAGTGTGTTACGTTTAAAAAACACAAACATACACACACACACACACACACACACAAACAAAACTTTTCTTTTGTGAAACTCAAATATGAATGGGACTTTTTTTTTCTTTAGTCACTGAACCCACTTGACCTCATGTAATATATATATATATATATATATATATATATATATATATATATATATATATATATATAAAATTCTGTAATAATAGTACGGCTATAATATATTCATACACATGTTGGAAAGTAATAGTTAAGTATCCATCATAAACACAAGCCTGAGTGCTGGAACGCTTTTAAATAAATAATGAGAGTGAATTGGACAGCTGAAAAGAGTAAATTACTGGTTTGACTGTTTGAGCGTGTTTTAACTCTTTTACTTGTTTTTTTTTTTTCCTCTATAATGTTCTGAGGCAAAATTTTTAATTTTTTTTTTTTTTGACGAATCCCAACCTGCAGGCACGAATAATCAATTTTCAGTGCTACAAGAGCAACACTGGTGCTGTATTTGTTCATCAGTTAGCATTAACTTGTTCCCCAGATGTAATTGGAAACAGTTTGTGCTTTTCAACAAATGAGTCTTGATTTAAAATGCAAATTGGAAAAATGATTCAGTGCAGTGGAATATAATCTTTGAATGAAATTGGTATTTTCCAGATTAAAAAAAAAAGAAAAAAGAACATTAATGGCCAATTCATTACACAAATCTTTTTTTTTTATATATATAGAGTTGCCATGTTGGTTGTTGTCGCATACAGACAAGTTTCCACTTAGGTATCTAACTGCACCTGGAAGTTTCTCTTTGAAGTTTCAGGAGAAGCTCTGGGATGGGACTCATGTCATCTCTGGAACAATGAGGAGGGTTTTTTTTTTTTTTTTTTTTGGGGGGGGGGGGGGGGGTGTAGGGGGGTATGTAAAGTTGCTCTTGGCTAAGTGCTGAACCTGACACTGAAGAGTTCAGTTGGTGCTGACAGGAAGCTGAAATCCTGTAGCACACTACAGCAAGGGGGAAAAAAAAAATCTCCTCATGTGTCTTCATGGCAGGAATAATGGACTGGAGATGTGGAGAGACTGGAGGACAAAAATAAACTGGATAGTGGTCTACTTAATGGTATAGCAGGAGAAAATCTAGATCTGTGAAGCTAAAAACTGTATTAATGTTTTAATGTATTAAAACTACTTTACTTTCAGTTTATTGCAGATCAAAATAATCTATAAATGTAAACTATAACAAACCATACATTCATTAGTGAGTCTAGTGAAATCGCTAGTCCCATGTTCCAGGAAACTAATCAACTAGGCTGAAGAGTGGGAGCTAATGTAATAAGTATGGCGCGCTAGTTAGCTAGTTAAGTGCATCATTACAGACACATATGAGTACAGTAAATCCCCATGTATAAGAACATTTCTAAAGCAGCACATTGTTTCTCGATAAAACGTCAGGAAGGCCAACATTGTGCCACTGAACTGTGGTGTTCTGTCTTCACATCATATGTAAAAGATATTCGAGTCTGGTCACTTTTTTAGGGTGTCCCTCAAGGCTCAGTTATGGGTCCCTTTCTGTTTGCCATCTCCATGCTCCATGTTAATTTTTTTCTACATTCCTAGTTTTGCATTCCCGTTGTTATGTAAGTCAGGGTGTAGATTTGAAGAGTAGCTAGTTTAACACTAGCATGCTGTAAGATTAAGGGCCCCATGAGGTACAGCATGAAGTGATTATAGATTGAGAGTATTGTTGTATAGTAACAATTCCATTAGCTAAACTGTGATCTGTATTTCTGCTTGATGAAAGCAGAGGTGAAAATATAATGTATACAAAATATTAAGTCATCATACTGATCAAAAATCTGCTGTGGAGATCACTGATCTGACCATGACGTGTTTTCTCATGAATTTGATCATCCAGGTTAACGGAGTCTTAATGGTGGATGTTGCACCTAAATGAATGCATAAATGCACATGATTAATTTTAAAATCATAACAATGTTACTGTTTTGTTTTTTTTTCATCATATTAACACAGCCATTTCTAAGGTATCGGCTACTAATGTGGACACAGACACTAGGACAATGTGCTTTTAAAATAGTGTTTAAGCGCCTGTCCTTTTGTTGTGGTTACCTTTAGGATGGAAATTAAAATTGAAAAAATCCATCCATCCATCCATCCATCCAACCTTCAACTCATCCATCCATCCATCCATCCAACCTTCCACTCATCCATCCATCCATCCATCCATACATACATGCATTCAACCTTCCATGCATCCATCCATCCTTCCATCCATCCATACATGCATTCAACCTTCCACCTATCCATCCATCCATCCTTCCATCCATCCATACATGTATTCAACCTTCCATCCATCCTTCCATCCTTCCATCCAGACATACAAACATACATATATGCATCCATCCATCCATCCATCTGCCTGTCGGTCTGCTGATCCACCAATCATCAACCCATCCATCCATCAAACCTATTCATGCTGTAGCCATGTAGCATCCATCCATATACCTATCTGTCTAACCATCCATCCATCCATCGACCTGTTCTTGCTGTAGGTGTGTAAGATCCATCCATCCACTACCTATCCTTCCATCCATTCACCATTAAAATGGTTTTCATTGTAAAGATGGTTGAGTGGATGAGGGAGTCCTAGTTTGCACATTTAAGTATCACAGAAGTACAACGTCTTCAACCTAGCGTTTAAAAACGAAACACAGTTTCAACCACAGGACGTCTTTTAGTAATCAGACCTGTGCTGCATTACTGAGACAGGTCATGGACAACTGTTATGTTGTTGCACTGTTTAAACGTCATTATACAGATTTTTTATTTTTTTTAATTTACACCAAATATGACCAAATACACTGAATATGGTGGTTAATAAAAGGAATTAACTAACAGCCCTAATTTTAAGCAATACGTGAATAGTGTGAATAATGTATGTAATACGAGCCTAAACTGTCATTTAGCAGACACTGCTATCCAGAGTGACGTAGAAAACACGCACATTCCTTAAGAATGCTTCATTTTTATTTTTTATTTTTTAGCTCTGTTCGACTCCCCGTTTCTTCAGCCGCAGGGAGAATAACCTATTTACTCAACATGTGTCCCTTTTCTAGTCTTATTTTAGCACCGTCTTTTATCTTGATTCCCTCCGAGATTTTTATATTCTTCAAAGCTTAGCTCCACTGAACCCACAGCCTACACACACACACACACACACACACACACACACACACACACACACACACACACTGAGAGATGCAACCATTAATACAGCTTGTCCATTTGGTTCAGTCGCTTTGTTTGCATTTCCACCATGTTTTTGATTTTTTCGAGTACTCGGGTGAACAGCGGTGTGTATGCTCTGAAAAGCAGGTTCTCTCTGGCAGTACTGAGTGCAGGAATGATGAAGAGAAGGACAGAGGAAGTGATGCGTGACTGTCGCCTCTCCACTGCTTTTTCCTCTGAATAAATTCGATGGTAGTGCTGCACTTTTTAATTATACATGTCTGTAGCCATGCACTTATTTTCTCCAGTTTGCCAGGTACTCACATCGATCCTGATGCCTGAGGTGCTCTGTGAATGTGTGTGTGTGTGTGTGTGTGTGTGTGTGTGTGTGTGTGTGTGTGTGTGTGTGTTTCCTGAGGCAGGACTGCTTGTAGGAATATGTATGAGTATATATGTATTTCTAGATGAGTGTTTATGTAGGTCAAGGCATCATTCACTAGGTTTGTATGTATTGGTGTGTGTGTGTGTGTGTGTGTATTGGCATAAAAAAAAAATCTTTTAACAAATTGAATATAAAATGTAAGGCAATTAATCATTAAAAATGTGTAAACTGTGTGAATCAATCTCAGGTAACGATATCTCATATGTGCAAAGTTTCTTTGCTTAAAACAGCTGCATTTTGCTCTTAAACATAGAATTAACACATTCTCAAAACTAGCATCCATGCTAATGTCATAAGGACACTAAGCACACTCAAAGGATTTACTTAAAATGTATTTTTTTTTTAACATATAATAATATTCTTCCAGTCAATAATTTGAGTGGCAGGGTTGTACTTTCAGGGTGACCCCGTCAGTCAATATCACAGTATCACTGAAAATAAAGAAAAAAACAATGAGAGAAGTTTTCTTCTTCACACAGACGATGCACCTTACTTTTGAGCATCTCACCTGTGCATATTTTTATTTAATATTTTTATACAGGTGAACAGGGTTTTTCATATACTATAATGATGGGAAAAGATGTTTCAAGCATAAATACCAATAGAAATGCAACAATAATACGATTTTCTGAGTATCTTAATGGTTAAATCTCAATTAGATTAGATTAGATTAGATTCGGCTTTATTGTCATTACACATGTATAAATACAAGGTAACGAAATGCAGTTTAGCATCTAATCAGAAGTGCAAGAGCAGCAGGTGGAATATATACAGTATGTGCAGTATGTAAGTTAAGAGCAGTTATGTACAGATAAGGGCAATGTAACAGGTGGGAATAAATAAATTAGCAGTGTAAGAGGTGGGGTTAAATCAGCATTAATATTCAGAAGGGCAAATATACAGGTGTACTATGGACAAATATACATATATATATATATATATATATATATACAGAGTGTTATGAATATATATATACTATAGTGAGAGAAAGCGCTGTGAGCATACTATAACAGTGACCAACGTAAGTAGTACGTATGTGAGTATGTACATATACAATGAATGCTATACAATGAATGATATATGAGTACAGTCATTGTCACTGGTTATATATACTCAAGGTTATATTCGTGGGACTGCTGTTTTATTAAAGTTTAAAATGATTTATCTGAGACACGCACAATTTGAGGTTGAGGTTTCAAGTGTCCTAAAATACTTTTCCTGTATATACATATTTGTAAACTTGATAAACTAAAGGAAATCACCATTATATTCCATTTAATTAGCATATTTTCCTGCTCATATTGAACTTTAAACCTCACCAAACGTTTAGTAATGAGCTAAGGTGTTTAATCAGTTAATACGTGAGATCTAGTTGTGGTCAGATGTATTTAAAAGAAAAACAAAATAGAAGAAGAAGAAGAAATAGAAAAAGATATTCTCCAGCCATGCACAGGACTTCGTGTATATCTGTGTCCATGGCCGAGTTACTGTAGACAGAATTCCTGTGGTACGGTCTCCTTTCGTGTTTGTTGATGTAAATGAGAGGTGTGTGTTACCTACTTGTGATTCTCAGCCCCACATCTGATGCCCAACCTCGATATATTAGAGGGCTTCCAGTGCAACAGGGCTGCAGGCTGTTCTGATTATTTCAAAGACTTAGATCTCTGGCACAGTCGACTCTCCGATTTTCCCAGGACTGTGGAGTCAGGAAGCGTGGGAGAGAGATGGCTGCAGGCACAAAACACTACACACTGACACGGAAAAGCAATGAGTAAAGGAGAGAGGGAAAGAGGTGAAGTGAGGAAGACAGGGGTAAATAAACCAGGCTTTGTATAAATACCCGTAAGCTGTCCTGCTTGAGGCTTTGCAGTTAATAAGAACATTTTCTGTTCCATCGAATGATGTTGGATCTCAGAAGAGGATTTTATTTAATATATTGTAGTGCTGTTATTGTAAAACTGTTATTGTTTCTCTTCACTATGAATAGCAAGCCTTCAACTGTGGGGCAAACCAGGGCTGGCGTGTATACAGCATCTGAGAATTACTCTTAAATATAGTCTTAAATGTCTGTTTAAGGCTAGAAAAAGAGAGGACTAGGAGCAAAAGCTTGGGGTGAATGTTAGGTATAAAGTATGAAGGTTGCATTGCCATAAATCAATCAACTGTTTCCGTAGCATATTTACCAATGTGAGTAAACTCGCCATGCTTCATAAGGTATTCGTGAAAAGTCCGCATCTAATCAGCATCAGTGATAACAGATTAAACATCACTTTCACTGAGGACGTCTAGTTCTAGTTCACACTTAGTTCCATTTCTATGCTTCTGTTTCATATTTATTTTAAGGGGCGTGTTCAGGATTTAGGCTGTTTAAGTGACGACATTTAATTGTTCAGTGTTATATTGAGACGACCATCAGAACATCTGGGGTATGAAAAACAAACAGATCTCAGATGCGTATATGGGCTGAGGTGGAAATTCAGTTCATTCAACAACGGATGACTGAGTTAATAAAGCTATAGCAAAGGAGCTTTGGAAAGTGCGCCTGCATAGAGACCTGAATCACATTAGAGAAAACTGAAGACTTTCCTGCTAAGGAAGTTCTTTCATTAAAGTTCATGGACTAAAATTCTTGATGTAAAGTACTTGGACTAAAGTTCCTGGAATCACAGTCTTGGACTATCAACCAGACACAGAAAAAAACTCCACACAGGTCAGAATCAAATCAAGGAGCCTGGACCTGTGATGTAGCAATGCTACCCACTGGGCTTGGACTAAGCTTTCTTGGGCTAAGGTTCTTGTAGGAATCATTTGCGGTCTACAGTTCTTAGATTATGTGTTTTTGGGCCAAAGTTCTTGAACTAAGGAATCTTGGGGTAAAGCTGTTGGGCTAAAGTTCTTTTGCTAATGATTTGGACTAAACTACTTGTGCTAAAGTTCAGGGGGTAAAGTTCTTAGTCTAAGGGATCTTCTGTTAAAGATCCTATTCTAAAGATCTCAGGCTAAAATTCTTGGCCTAAGAGTTCTTGTGTTAAAGGTCCTGTATTGAAGTCCATGGGTTAAACTTCTTGGAATAAAATACCTGGCATACCGTATTCAGCTGAGCTAATGTTAAACATTTCATAACGTTTTATGGGGCAGTATTTTGCTATTTTTATCTACACAGAAAGACTTTCTCAGTAAAGAAAAGTAGATACAAATCTTACAGGAGAATCTGCAATTTTGCCACTAGAGCTGGAGCTTTGTGCTTAGTAAGAAGGAGCTGGGGGTAAAAAGGCTCCTTTCGAAACAAAAGAGCATAAACCCACAGATAAATCTGCACCTGAGTCGTTAGATCTATCAACCTGGGTTACGTAAACACTACTAACCCAGTTTTCTCTACATAGGGTTTGGGTAGAGAAAATAACCCAGCATTTTTATAGTGTTGTTTAAAAGGCATTTCTAAGTTTAAAAAAAAAAAAAAAAGTGTCGAGTGCGCCTATAGTTTAAAGGGTCCCAGGTGTAATATAGAAGGAAAGGCACCTGAGGCAGTCGATGCCTTCGACAGCTTTTATCCAAGAACCCCAAAACTGAATTTTGTAGCACTATGTATACTGGCCTGGTGGGATATGGGAGTCTAAATCAGAACACTTGGGTTGTTGCCAACTTTGAGGTAAAATGTTGCCGTGTTAGATGGTGTGCCCATTGGCACTGCAGTAAGTTATAATAATACACATGTTTATAATACACCACTTACATCTAGGTTAGTGGAATGTCAAGTGGTCCTACAGTTGTTTGGTAAGGTAGATCCCACTGGATTTAGATTCTTAGGCATAATGCAAATGTACAGAGCAGGCTGCTTGAATGTCATCCAAACTGTGAAATATTCATGATGGACTGAAGAGTGTTAGACGAATACATTGCTTGCTTGCATGACGGTTTCTTAATGAACCTTGTGAAAGGTTGAAAACTTCAGTATAAAACTTCTGAATTCTGTACTTGTGATTGATGAGGATGTGTTTTTACTCTTAATTAATCTGAAACTAGATTAATTGTCAAGTTGCAGAGGGGTGGAAATGTGCCTATTTGAGGTTGTTGTACAAAATTAGGATGGTCAGGAGGTCAGGAAGGTACTATTCTTTCTGCCAACCAATAAGCAGGCTATGGTGTCCTCAATCATTTCTTCTTTCTCACACACACACTCCTTCCTCCATCACTCTGGCTTGATGTAACCTGCTTGTGTGTGGATCTCCATAGGCTACAGAGAGAGGAGAAGACGAGTGCTGGGAGACAGATCTGGAAGCTCAAAGGACTGTGGCCATCTGGTGGAGTTCATTCCCTGTGAAGGTCCTCTGTGTTTCCAGTGGCGGGTTGAGGACGAGAGAGTGTGCATGCCTAATGAGGGGACTTGCGGCTCTGGCAGCAGAAGTCAAACTGTGGCCTGCGTCAACTCTGAAGGTACTGTAAAATTAGCTCTTGTCTGAAAACAAAATGAAAGAAATGCCTGTTTCTGAAGACCAAACAGGTGTAGTCCTTGGTTGGTCTTTAATGATCAGTACCTACTGACTTCATATTTGGTACTTCCGCTAAGGGATTGCTTTCATCTGACCTTTTTTTTTTATTTATTTTTTTGACTGGATGCTGGTTTCGAGAATTATTAGTGGACTCGAGCTCTCTGTTACAGAAAACATATACTTTGAAGGCTGCTCCGATGCAATCTGACAAACCCCTGATTGGGAACATCATCAAAATGCTTCCCAGTGGGTTTACAGGCATTGTTAAATCCCTGAAGATGTGCCTGGTCTTTTAAAGGGGGTATATTAAAAAAGTCTGCAAGTGCTCAAGAAAGTGACTGTTCCCCTCTGACACTTCTACTCAGTGTAGTTTACAGTCTGTCTCCTACATATTGAGGTGATATTTCCAAACTTTCCAACCACTTACTGCAGTGGTGTTTGGGAGAACGTCACATGACCCAGTTAAAGCACAGCTCGGTCCCGTTCCTGTTTAAAGTAAGCATAATTTATGAGAGAGATGGCAGGTAGATGGAACGGGTGGCATCGTGAAGTTGATAAGGGCTTCCACGAGAACGTAATTGCCCATCTATCTCTACAGCCTGTAAGCCTAATTGTATTTTCTTTTTTTACATCCTTTATTATTCTGTCACAATAGATTACGTGTAGGTTTATTAAGGAGGCAGGGGAGGATCGGAATAAATTAGCTAATGAAGGCACCTGATGAGAATTGACACGCAAGTGTGTGAGCAGGTGTTCAGGGCGTTTCAGGGAAACGGTATGAGATGAAGCTCGTTGTTCACTCACACTTTGTACTCTGGCACACTGTGAAGTTTAATTACAGGGAATTAATGAAGATATGAGTTGAGTGTTTTTAATCAAGTTTACTTATAACCTGTATTTAAGGAATGTCTTCTGCATACTATATGTGTGTCGCCTCATATGTAGGCACATTGATCTTATAAGAAAATAATCAGTGACATGGTGGTCTGATGAAGCAGAGTTACTGCTACTAAACTGAAGCTGATTATTTTCCTGTAACCACACATCCCTTTAATAGTCCATAAAAATGTGCCCCAAAGAGGGCAGTTGTGGTGGGTTATTAAAAAAGAAAGTAAGTTTATTTTTTTTTGTTGATTTGTTTAACAGTAAGGCCTGAACAACAAGTTGTGAAAAAGTGCTATGTCATCATTTCGCTTTAATAACTCATTAACAGAAGTGCTGAATACAGAGTTTCAGCCACACCCATTCCTAACAGATGCATAATATCGAGCACATAGCTGTGCAGTCTTCATAGACAGACATTAGCAGTAGAATGGGCCGTAGTGAAGAGCTCAGTGACTTTAAGCATGGCACTGTCACAGGATGCCACCTTTACCACACAAATCAGTTAATGACATTTCTATTATCCTACAGTATATTAACTATTCATTAGAGTCGTTTGAGTTCCTGTCTTGCACGGTGGTTTAGTGGTTCGCACGTTTGCCTTGCACCTACAGGATTGGGGTTTCGAACCCCGCCTCTGCCCCCTGTGCTTCGGGGGTTTCCACCGGGTACTCCGGTTTCCTCCCCCAGTCCAAAAACATGCATTGTAGGCTGATTAGTATCTCTAAATTGTCTGTAGTGTGGGAATGTGTGTGTGTGATTTTTGCCCTGCGATGGGTCGGTACCCTGTCCAGGGGGTCCCCCCGCCTCATACCCTGAGTTCCCTGGGATAGGCTCCAGGCTCCCCGTGACCCTGTGTAGGATAAGCGGTGCAGTTCCTATCTTGACATATTATCTATTTTTACATGTTTTTACATATTTTATTATTATGTTGACTTAATCACATATAATTCGTACATAATATCTTGTTAATTATCTGATTATTTTGACTTAATAGCTGATTGGTTTGACTTGATAACTTCTAAATATCTTGGTATTTCAAGTTCCCATCTCATTATTTCAACTAAATATTTAATCCCCCACAATTTAACAATAGGATTAATTAATTTAATATTATTGAACATTATATGAAATGTGCATTATTATTATTATTATTATTATTAGTAGTAGTAGTAGTAGTAGTAGTAGTATTATAGTTCATTTCAGTCAAATTTTCTCTTGTTATTTTTACATATTGTCGTTATTTCAACTTAATAACATATAATTTGTAGATGATATCATTTCGAGTTTACTCATTATTTTGACTTAACATATCATTTCCAGTTAATATTTTGATATTTTGAGTTATATCTTTATTTCTGCTGAATATCTCATTGTTTTCACTTAATAAGTCAGAATCTCTAGTTAATATCTTGTTATTTTGACACTCTATCAAATAATACTAATTCGTTCATTTTTCTTTGTCTTTTATTTCCTGTACAATTTCTTGCTGACCTTATTTTCACAAGAGCGTTTTTAATGAACAGTTTTTTTGTTTTTTTCAGATTGGTGAAATTTAATTAGGTCCGTATCTATAGATGAAGCAGATTTGCGCAGCAGGAGAGAAGCGGGTAATTATAGTTATTAGCATCAGAATTACCCCATTGATTCTCATAATGGTAGCGGCGAGAGGTTTGAGTAAATTGGGCTTGGAGTGGTCAGGATATCGTTATTTAACCCCAGCACTCTGCTCAGCTCAGCTCAGGTCTGTGTGTAATGGAAAGCTTTGTGGGATGCGGGTTCTATTCACCGCAGCTTCCTCTCATCCTTGCTAAAGGATTTTCACCAGCGTTCTCTGAGGTAATTAAGGTCAGGAGGGAAAAAAATATCCAGTACTCTTCCACATTATATCCTCCACAATGAATGTATTGAAAAGTGTGAAGAGACAAGTCCTTTATACCGAGAGCCCTGATGCTCCATTCTACTAAAAATGTGCATGTTCCAGACAAGCCAAGGTTATCTACTTACTTTATGTGCTTAAATGTAGGTGAGAAAAATGACAATGTTCTAAAAATGTGTAATTGCAGTATTTTTCCTTTTTTTAAAATAAATATTTCTCCCGACATTTCACCTATCCACAAAACTTCAATCAGAAGGAAAATTTGCCACCTACATCGACTTCTTATCCGTTAAATCCCTCGTTAAATCTTTTTACAATCCTGCATTTTACATAAAACCTAAAAAACCTTTTTTTTTTTCGTCACTGTAAGCTGTAGGTTATAATTTACATACCTGTTCCAGAAATGATTATTCTTTGTGCATGTACCTTTTCTTGAATCACCCTGCAGTGCATGGAATCTCACCTTACGCTGTAAAAAATATATATCATATATAACACCCACCTCTATTTATGCGCTAACGGCTCCATCACACCGCTGCATTGATTTGTTTTCTTCCACGCGAGGAGAGATTTGAAACCTGTCACATATGACTGACACCCTCCTGACTCACCAGGTTCTCTGATTCCCTTACAAACACACAGCTGAAGGTTTTAGAACACACGAACACACTGCTTTTTACTGCCGTTGTCTCAAATCCCTGTTTTACCTTTGTAAAGGGTAATGAAATTCCTCTACATACGGTACGCGCTTACCAAATGTAGAACCCTTGAGGGCTTTTTGGTTGTCCGCCTTTTTTTGGATGACCCTGAAAAGGACCCTACGACAAAGTATCTTCTTAAAAATCAATAATAAGGATACCATTTTGACGTTTTTCAACAAAGTCTTAAATAACCGTTTGAACCATTTAAAGCCCTTAAGGGTTTTTTCAGTTGTTCCTCCTGAGGAGCCCTTTCGGTTTTGTGTTTAATGCTACCAAAAATGTTTTGTTTTTTTTATCTTTATTAAAAAGAGTTTCAAGCAGAACCCTTTTTGGAAGCTAAGAACCCTTCATTATCCACTGATCCAATAAAAAACCCTTGAAGAATTATTTTTTCTAAGAATTTTCTAATTAGAACCCTTCAGTCATCTGTTTTGAGGAAGCCTTAAAGGTTCTCTGCATAGACCCATTAGTTTTCCTATCTGAAATAAGCTAAGAACCATTAATAATCCAAAAACTCCTAAAGTATACCAAGTACACTATATGGCAATAAAGTATGTACACCCCTGACCATCACGCCCATATGTGCTTGTTGAACATCCCATTCCAGATTTATTCTCCCTTTGCTGTTATAATGTGCTCCACTCTTCTGGGAAGGCTTTCCACTAGATTTTGGGGCGTGGCTGTGGGGATTTGTGTTCATTCAGCTACAAGAGCATTAGTGAGGTCAGGCACTGACTTTGGGTTGAGGAGGCCTGGGGTGCAGTCGGTGTTCCAGTTCATCCCAAAGGTGTTCAGTGGGGTTGAGATCATTGTTCTGTGCAGGACACTCGAGTTCTTCCTTGACAGGTTCTAGATATTAAGAACAAAAGAATGAGCAATAATTTAGAGTTTGTACTGCACACTTACCCAGTTAAAACATATACTCTTAGTGGTTCTTCAAGAGTTTGTATATGGTGCATTGGATAAATAAGGGTTCTTAGCCTTGTAATACAGTCTGTCATTCAGGTTAGAGAATGCCATTTACATTACAGTATATCATAAAGGTTACATTCATGTCATTTAGGTTACAGTACATTTTCTGGGTTATAGTACATCATTCAGGTTACAGTTCGTCATTTGGGTTACAGTACATCATTCAGTGTACAGTATGTAATTATTTTACAGTACAACATTCAGGATAAAGTAATTTAATTCAGATTACAGTACGTCATTCGGGTCACAGTACATCATACAGGTCACAGTACGTCATTCAGGTACATTATTCAGGTTACAGTACATCATACAGGTCACAGTACGTCATTCGGGTCACAGTACGTCATTCAGGTACATTGTTCAGATTGCAGCACATCATTTGGGTTACAGTATGTTATTCAGGTTACAGCACGTCATTCGGGTTACATACTGTAATTTAGGTTACAGTTCAGGCTGCAGTACATTATTCGGCTTACAGTGTGTGATTTAGGGTACAGACATCTATGTGTTTTTTTTCCCTTTAAATGCATATGGTAAGTAGAAATACGTATTTAACGGCTGTGAACAAATATTGGATTGTTTAGGAGCCTTTATTCATCATATATACATTACCGTATGGTGATATTCTTTCTTCGCATATCCCAGCTTGTTAGGAAGTCAGGGTCAGCCATGAAACAGCTACGTGGAGCAGAGAGGCTAACGGCTGAGGGTTAAGAGGCTAAGGTTAAGGGCCTTGCACAAGGGCCCAACAATGGGCGGTGCTGTGGCCTGAACCCCCAACCTTCTGATCAGTAACCCAGAGCCATTAACCACTGAGCCACCACTGCTCTGCACTAGTTGGGCTCTAAAGGCAACTGAAATGACTTGCATTTGAGGAAACAGACAGATCTGTTATTACTGTGCTTGTATTCTGCTAATGACAAGCTTGACCGCATTCAGCAATCCAAAACTAGCTTTTTGGGATTGGCAAGACAACATCAGCCTCTACTCGCTTCTACAAAGTGTTCAGACATTTTATTGTTGTTCGGCAGAACTAAAAATATGTCCATGAGAAATGATTTGGGTTCTGCTACATTCAGTGGCCAGAGTTTCTCAGAAGTTCTTTTCAAATAATAGCCTGAATCATTAGCGGTTCACCCCACAGAGCTTTATCAGTGTGTCCACGCTTTACACCCACTAACATGGAAAACTCTGGAAGGTCGAATTGGTGAAAAGATGGAGGTATAACAGAAGACACAGCAGTGCGCCTACAGAAGACTTTAAAGATTCCGTTACATTGAAATTGGGTGAAGTGTCGGGTGCAATTACCAGAGAGTTTCCGAGTTTTCTTTCTCAGCTGACAGAGAGTTAGATGCAGGCTTTCTTCTCTCTCTCTCTCTCTCTCTCTCTCTCTCTCTCTCTCTCTCTCTCTCTCTCTCTCTGTGTGTGAACTGTGTTCGCATTTCTCATTTCTTATATTTCTTCAGCAATGGCCTCCATCTTTTCTAAACCAAGAGTGGCAGATCCCATCTCACTATTCCACATCTCCTTAAAGCTGCCAAACTCCTTACAGAAGCCAGATTTGTATTTGTGCTTCTTCCTCGAGCTTGTCTCCTGCTTTCATTTGTGTCCGCTGACAGGATTTCGTTTTCACTGCTGTGTGGAGCAATCCTCAAAGAAAGCGATCCTCAATCCTGTTAAGAAATGGAAAACGCGAGACTAGTCCATCTTCAAGAGTAGACCTTTACTTTAAACTTTGGAAAACATGCTTTTTATTCAGGACTGTGCCTGTTTTAAATCTTTCTCAAAGTCCTTTGTGCAGTTCGTGCTCTTTTATCTGAACTTACTGATCATGGTGCAGTTGGGAAATTAGACCTACGTTCCCACTTCACTGAAGTTTCCTATTAGACTTCCATCGTGTGGGCGGCTTTCATCCACACATTGTTAAAATTCATATAAAGAGTGTGTGTGTGTGTGTGTGTGTGTGTGTGTGTGTGTGTGTGTGTGTGTGTGTTTATACAAAACCTACAGCTCTCATTCTGTAGAAAGGTCATGTTGATGTTAGTTACGGAAATGTACCACAGCGCTGTCGAATTCTGGATTGTGATTGGTCAGAAGGTGTTGATTAATGTTCTGTAACAGCAGCTCTGACAGTAGGGCAGCTGCAAATCACAGGTTAACGTATGTTAATGGGCTCGTTCTAAAATCGTTATCGTTTCTATAGTAACAGCTCATTCACCGGGACGTGTATGGAGGACTCTTTCTCTAAACAGATTTAAAAAATCGTTGATATGGTGACGTTTTCTGTAAGGAGACATTTATGTAACATGTATGGAAGGAGTCTCTAGTGTCAGCTCTTTGTAATTGTTATAGTAAATATCAGCGCTCCCGGAAAGCCACTCGTCCAATCAGGTTAGTGGAACAGAAGTGACTGTTGTATAATAATAAATAATGATATATCGAAACAAATTGCTGTGGTATAAGAGGAAGAAAGCATGTTCATGCAGTTACGGAAAAATAATCCACTTTAGGGTGGTAATGGCTCACCATTGTGGATTATTTTGCTATAATAGCATGACACCAAGTGTCATTTACACCAAAAGTAAAGTAAAGAGTAATTTATGGCTCTATATAAGACAATTTGAAGTGATTTTATTTCGTAGCAGCGCTTCACGTTACGTCTTTTGATTCTGAACAGATGAGACATCGGTTTTAAATTGAAGTAGATTATGAAAACATACATACTTCTCCGTTCATGCTTCTTGAAATATTCAGTTTGTGTCATTAACTTCACTAATCAGACCAGAGAGGGTGAATGAAATAAAATCAGATCTTAATTAACTGCCTCTAATCATTTCTGTAAATGGACATGATTGGTCGATACAGATGATCTGCTACAGAAGCCAGGCTGGTTCATATATATATATTTTTTTAATTAAAAAAGACATAATCTCTGAATGTTTATCGGCTCTGCTACAGTATTTTTTGAATGTTCGGTTCGAGTGGCTGAAATACAGTGCTTCACTGTGTTGTCCAGCTGATGACTCCTGCTATAGTGTGTACCCTTTGGATTAACCTCAGTGGATTAAGTTAAGGGGGCACAGTGGCTTTAGTAGTTAGCATGTTTGCCTCGCACCTCTGGGGTTGGGGGTTCGATTCCTGCCTCCGCCCTGTGTGCACGGAGCCGGCATGTTCTCCCCGTAGACTCCGGTTTCCTCCCCAGTTTCCAGTTTCCTCCCTCAAAGACGTGTGCTGTAGGCATTTCCAAATTGTCCATAGTGTGTGAATGTGTGTGTGATTGTGCCCTGGGGTTCTCTGGGGACTCCAACCACGACCCTGTGTAGTATAAATGGGACAGAAAATGGATGGAGGGTTGGATTAAGTTAACTTGGGAACTTCAATGTAAAACGCATTACACAACATGTAAAAACAACATGGCTGTGCTTCTGAGTACTGCAACACTCTAAGATTCTGTTCTATAACTGAAGGATCGCAGGCTTAAATGACCCCGAATCCAAGAGAACCTAATTCAGTTCCTGAACAGCTGTTTTCTCTATCCTGTTAATCAGAGTGATGCTAGCCACTCACGTGTATCTGGTCACTCATGACCACAGAATGGAGTTGTAGTACAGAAGAGCGCTGTTCTGATGTGCAAGGTTACTCTTGTAGGACGGATGACACCTTGCTCTCAGCTGGGAAGTGGATTTGGAAAATTGGAGTAATTTCAAGTGTTCTTTCCTTATCAGTTTTCTTTCTTCCTGGGGGGGAGAAGGTCTGCGTTCTTACCAGTTCTGAAGCAAGGTGACCCGACTGACTGTGAAAATGATTGCACAATCGCTCGACTCCCCGATGCCGACAACATCCTGCTCTGCTGTTTTATGACTGTGGATTCTGACACATTACTGACCTATTTTCTCTCGCATGGGAATCCTCAAGGGCGACAACATAAAATATAGATATTTTGTCCTATTGTGAAAATTGAATGGTGGTCTTCCATATCGTTACACGAATCAAACGACACAAGTTATAAATTTCCTTGGAGAAATGCAAATTTGTTTCTGTTTTCTGTTTAATTTGTTATGTTTCCCCCACACTGACCTCAGGCTAATTCTGTAATAGTGTCCGCTTTGGGAGTTATCGCCCGGAGGATCGGTGTGTAATTATAGCCGCACCTCTGGCTCTGACAGATGGAGTCCTGAACCGGCTACATGTCAGAAAATCAATTATCATACGTGAAAAACGAAACAGGCTTGCCATTAGTCAATTCGCTTATCTGTCTATATTTTTTTTTCCCCTCAGGCTGTCTTGGCACTGATTAAAGCTTTCATCTCTAAGCTGATATTCGTTTAGCTGTGTGATGTTCTTCCAAGGTTACAGCCTCGATGCAACTCATCATATATTATGTAACAGTGGGTGTTTTGTGATTTAATTTTATTTTCTCTCAGAATGTTGCAGTCTGAACAGTGAATGTGTTCAATCTCACTCAGCTTTTATTTGGTTATTTCCTCCATTAAAATGGAAATGTTTCTGGCCAGATCCTGATGTCGGATTTGATGTCAGGAAGATGTTATAGAGACGAGCTGATCTACATAGATGAGGAAATGAAAGGGGAATTTACTAACCCCATTTCCATAACAGTTGGGATTTTTTTTCTAAAATGCAATAAAAACAAAAATCTGTGATTTGTCGAGTCTCTTGAAACTTTAATTAACTGACAAAAGTACAAAGAAAAGATATTCAATGTTTTCACTGACCAACTTCATTGTATTTTTTAAATATAAACAAATTTAGAGTTTGATGCCTTCAACACACTCAACAAAAGTTGGGACAGAGGCAAAATAAGACTGAAAAGTTTATAGAATATTCAAGTAACACCATTCTGGAGGATCAGGTTAATTGGTAACAGGGGAGGGGATCAGGATTGGGCATAAAAGGAGCATCCAACAAAAGCTCAGTCTTTGCAAGCAAGGATGGGGCGTGGTTCACCACTTTGTGCCAAACTTTGTGAGAGAATTGTCAGTCAGTTCAAAAAGAACATTGCTCAACACAAGACTGCAATGAATTGAGGTCTTTCACCATCTACAGTGCATGATATTGTGAAAAGATTCGGGGAATCCGGAGAAATCTCATTGCGTAAAGGGCGAGGCCGGAAACCAGTGTTGAATGCGCGTGATCTTGGAGCCCTCAGGCGGCATTGCCTGAGAAATCGTCATGCTACTTTGAAGTACGGGGGTACTTCAGAAAACCTTTGTCAATTAACACAGTCTGCCGCTGCATCCAGAAATGCGACCTGAAACTCTATTACGCAAGGAGGAAGCCACACATCAACTCTATGCAGAAACACCGGCGAGTGAAATGGAATGAAAGGCGGTGGAAACGTGTGCTACGGTCAGATGAGTCCACGTTTCAGCTTGTTTGGTGCATCATGAAGAGGAGAATCAGACAATGGCGACCAAGGACTGTTGAGCAGCTGAAGTCTTGTATCAAGCAAGAATGGGCAAAAATTCCACTTGCAAAACTGCAGCAATTAGTTTCCTCAGTTCCCAAACCATTAAAAAGTGTCAGTAAAAGGAAGGGTGATGTAACACAGCGGTAAACATGCCTCTGTCCCAACTTTTTTTGAGTGTGTTGAAGGCATCAAACTCTAAATTTGTTTATATTTACAAAATACAATTAAGTTGGTCAGTGAAAACATTGAATATCTTTTCTTTGTACTTTTGTCAGTTAATTAAAGTTTCAAGAGACTTGACGAATCACAGATTTTTGTTTTTATTGCATTTTAGAAAAAATCCCAACTTTTATGGAAATGGGGTTAATATGTACGTAGATGTACGCGTATTTCAGGTTTTTTTTTTTTTTTAGTTTTTGGTTGCTGATGGCTACACAGTTTATATAAGTGACGAAAAAGTTCATCAGATATCTTAAAAATGATGTTTTCATTCTTATTGCTTTATTAATCTCCAATAATACTATAGACCTATAGTAGAAAATATTTATAAACAGTATAGTTTGTTTGTTTGTTGTTTTGCAATATACTCTAAAGTAAAATGCCAAGCTATCAGGATGCAAGTGTACATTATTTAACAGGTTTTTGGTTCTCACAAATGTAGCAGGCTCAGTCATGGCTGCCATTTTGTTTATGAGTTCATAAACACTCAGGCACCACCGTGCATATCTCCAAATAACCATATAACATCTTACTGGTCAACTTTAAAGCTGTCCTACGCATTCATTTTCCACCACAACTTTAGTATAAAGCTTTTTTTCTGACTGATCTACAATAGGTGGAGATTCCCGCACAGTTTCCTGTTTTGTACATGTCTGATCCATACGCTTGAGTGAAACACGAATTGTTCCTCCGTTTCTCCTCCATGGCACTCTGCTCCCATCCCTCTCTCTCTCTCCCCATGTGTCAATTCCCCTGTGAGGCTGTAAATGATGTCCGTTGTGAGGTCGACAGCGTGATTGAGCACGTAAACGCAATTTCACTTCGACTGACCCCCCCTGAACCTGAAACCTCATCACATCACACTGATGGTTTGGAGCTGGCCTTTTTTCCCCCATTTTTCGCAGCAAAAAAGGGAACGATTGAGTTTTCCAATAACAGGAATTTCAGTTGTGGAACGATCCTGGCATAGTCGGCAGTGTGTGTGTGTGTGTGTGTGTGTGTGGTGAAGTTGCACAGTTGTCTTCAGGATGCAGTGATATTGTGCCAGAGGGTGACTGCCAGTGATAGATGTGTACATTAATAATGCAGGAGCACCTGAGGGCCGAGCACCATTTACACTCCCTCTAAACACACATGCGAACACACCCGGGGGGCATTTCCTGCTTCCTCCACTGACCTCATTGCGCCTGTCAAAGCTGTCTCATTGTAAGCATCATTACCCACAATGCACTGCATACGCATCTCCTTGAGGTCGCAGTTAACGCTAGTGAGAACACAACTCATTGTCTATTAAATGTGTTTCTCACTCAGAGTCGGATGTTAAAACTTCACATCGCGGTTACGTAAGAAATAAAACACTCCGTGTTGTGCTGTTATAGTAAAACAATCGACGGGAGGGTGTGGCGTGATGAAAACACTCGCGGACGTGCTTTATTATTCCTGTGGCGTTTTATTCCTCGCAGTTTTCATCAAATCCAAAACTACACTGCCGTTATAAAGACTGTTCAAACCATTCATAATGCATAATGATTTATGCATTATGTTGGCTGTAATGCCTGAAACATGCAGTGTGACATGATTCATGATTCATTATAAATGATACATTTTTAAAAAAAAACAAGCATCATAGCATCTCCTACTGTTCTTACCCACCACTTCCTGTGAAATTCTTCACTTCCTCCAATACGAGCAAATTTATTGAAACTCCTTCGGCGTGAACAAGCATCTTTTTTTTAAACTGCGGTTAAATGTTGCTGTTGGTATTCGTCCCACACTGAGTCAACACACCGCGTGAGAAACGCTTCAGTAAGCGAACTCTTAGAGAAACTCTCCTACTCTGAGGTTAAATAATTGAGTGTAATGGCCCATTCGATGCCTGTCAGGTTCCTATGGAGATATAATATAGATGAATCACAGTCAGCGCGTTGGGCTTTGGCACATGGCGTCGGCGTGCAGAGTTCAAGATCGAGCATGTGCGAGAGGCAGATGGCTCTTCAGCACAAACGTCTTTATTATCTCTGGATGTGGTTGACAGCTGCCCAAATGTTTCAATATTTCACGTCTGGGATGTCGTCAGACACCCTCGACACTAATTCAAGGAAATAATTTGACTCTTTCAGCAGATGCTTGCTCTTGGTTTGAAAGATAATTCCACCTCAAATGATGCAAAGCGTCTGGCGTTACGTTTCCTCGGGTTTTCATCACGGTCAGGTTTGCGTCACGCAGAGGCACCACGCAACGTCTGCAATGCAGCAGTAAACAAAATACTTTTCTGCAGGAGCGGTTTATCGTCTCGGGATGTGTGCTAAGCACGCTCAGTCGACTCTTGCTCATTTTCAGGATAATCTCAAGCTAAAGTTAAGCTTCGCATCGCGTACAGGCATGTGCACGGTATATACTGTGAAAAAATGTACTTCAAGTGGATAAATAATACACCTCGAGTATGTAAAGAGTATCCAGAGTACATTTTCATTTCATCAACGTTCTTTTAATACACCTAAAATATATTATTATTTTCAAACATTCTTAATGTAATGCCGTTTTAAATTATGCTTCGGTATGCTGCAAGTACTGTATGCTTGAATCATTCTTAAACACATGTATATTTAATTATCATTTCAACCTAAAAACAAAAAAAAACACTAAATGGATTTAAGCTATATTTAAATATAACCTAATCACTATTTAAATACACTTGTCATAAGTTCCTATAGGATACATGTATTACGGATTAGAGTGTATATATAAAGTGCTAACATGAGAACTTTCATATTAATTATACTTCTTAAAAGTACACTTAATATACATTTATTTAAGAAGAGCTGAATATTTGAGCTCTGGATGGGGAAAGCAGTGTGTGTGTGTGTGTGTGTGTGTGTGTGTGTGTGTGTGTGTGTTGATCAGGTGTTCAGGTGCTCAGGTGTGGTTGCTCTGAGGTTGCAGCGTGAGCTTGAAGATGAACCTCCTCTGGGAGTCTGTATGTGGAATAAAAGAGATACATCATACTGAGCAACCACAATCTTTCTCCTCATATACCAGCTCAGTTTGTTCTGTCTGTTGGCAGCCTTTTGTCTCGTCTCTGAGCTGGAGATGCTAAGTCCAAAGATCCAACCATCAGCCTACAACAGTGTTTCTGTCACTGCCTCTGCCTCAACAGCTTCACTTTCAGTTTTTATTGCTGTCTGTGGTCTCACTGTCTGTGATGTCTCTGGTCTTGCTGTCTGGTGTCTCTGGTCTCAATGTCTGGTGTCTCTGGTCTCGCTGTCTGTGGAGTCTCTGGTCTCGCTGTCTGTGGTGTCCCTGGTCTCGCTGTCTGTGGTGTCTCTGGTCTCGCTGTCTGGTGTCTCTGGTCTCGCTGTCTGTGGAGTCTCTGGTCTCGCTGTCTGGTGTCTCTGGTCTGGCTGTCTGGTGTCTCTGGTCTCACTGTCTGTGGTGTCTCTGGTCTCACTGTCTGTGGTGTCTCTGGTCTTACTGTCTGTGGTGTCTCTGGTCTTACTGTCTGTGGTGTCTCTGGTCTTACTGTCTGTGGTGTCTCTGGTCTTACTGTCTGTGGTGTCTCTGGTCTTACTGTCTGTGGTGTCTCTGGTCTCACTGTCTGTGGTGTCTCTGGTCTCACTGTCTGGTGTCTCTGGTCTCGCTGTCTGTGGAGTCTCTGGTCTCGCTGTCTGGTGTCTCTGGTCTGGCTGTCTGGTGTCTCTGGTCTCACTCTCTGTGGTGTCTCTGGTCTTACTGTCTGTGGTGTCTCTGGTCTTACTGTCTGTGGTGTCTCTGGTCTTACTGTCTGTGGTGTCTCTGGTCTCACTGTCTGTGGTGTCTCTGGTCTTACTGCCTGTGGTGTTTTTGGTCTCACTGTATGTGGTGTCTCTGCTCTCGTTGTGTGTGGTCTCGCTGGTCTTGTTGTCTGTGGTGTCTCTGGTCTCACTGTCTGTGGTGTCTCTGGTCTCGCTGTCTGTGGTGTCTCTGGTCTCACTGTCTGTGGTGTCTCTGGTCTCACTGTCTGTAGTGTCTCTGGTCTCACTGTCTGTGTTGTCTCTGGTCTCGTTGTGTGTGGTCTCTCTTGTCTCGCTCTCTGTAGTGTCATTATCTGTGCTGCATAGTTTAAGATTTTGAGGGTAATTCTCTCTCAGTTGTGGAGCTGAATCTCCTCAGGTTCAAACACAGCAGTGAATTCAGCTGACGTCTTCAGTCTTTACAGTGTTCTCTCTCTCCATTCTCCCTGCTTAAGGTCATGTTTGCAGAACGTTCTGGGGAATCTATGTAAATTTATCAGGCCTTAAATGTTTGTGAAGCAAATTTGTTATGCAGCCCGGTGTCCCGGTTCACTAATGCCTGCTGAGTGTTCTCTGTTTCCCTCATGATCAAGTGATGTATCAACGTGCCAGTTTATCAGCGAGTGCAATCAATTCAGGTGACAGTCATCAGCCAAATGACCTTTCTGCCGTCGCTGTGTGTGTCGATGTGCAGGCTGAGACGAGATCATGCTGATCAATTCCCAAAATCGTGATTTAATCTAAGAACTAATCTCAGATATTTAATTAACTGATGTATGAGGTGACACATGACACAGCTAAATCATATTGACAGAGTGTTCCGGTGCTTAACAAGTGTCCGGATTCCTCTAGAAAAAAATTAGATTCAATTCTAGTTCATGTTGCACTTTTAAGGTCTTTCTTTGTTATAAAACCTCTTATTTAAACAAAAAATGATCCTTCTCTGGGTTTTAAATTGATTTAGTTCAGGGGTAAATCTGCCCCAAATGGTTTATAACGCTAAGTAGTTTATTAATTACCTCTTCAGAATGTTTTTTTTTTTTTTCTTTAATTAATTTTCTAAAACCCATCTTAACTAACGAAGGCTTTTGGGAAAAGCTTGTCTTGTAAAACATCTTTGTATGTTTCATACTCCATTAAATTGAAAAGATTCATAATTATCGGGAACCACAACCCCAGTTCAGTAAGCTTTACTTTTGTAAAGTGATTATATAGTTCTGGATCGATTTGAATATTTCCTTTTCAACACATTTATTTTGCTGTTTTATTAAACTCGTCATGTACAGTGATGGATCATATCTTTTAATTTGAATGTGTGATCATTTCTTCATGCAGTGTGCCTAAACTGGTATCCATTATTTACTTACAAAACATTTCTCAGTGTTAGAGTTTCCCTCGTTCTCTGAGTCGCTCGCTAGGCGAGCGGCGGACTCGACTACTTCCGCATTCCATTCTCCGTACCACCGTTGAGGAAAATCCCCATTCATAAAGACTCACGTGTTGTTTACCTCTGCCATGTGTGCTTGTGTTATTGTGTTACGTCATGTCTCCGCCTCCCGTGTTCTCCCATGTGCTCATGTTTTTGTTCATGTCATGTCTCCACCTCCTTAATTCTCATTGGTTCATGTTATTTCATTGATTCATTGGTTTCAGGTGTGTATGATTTGTGTGTGTTTAAATACGCCACTCCGTTTCCGCTTCGGCGCGGAGTATTTGTTAATCATAGTTTAGTTTAGTATAGTTTAAAGTGATCATAGTTCTTGTTCCGATGTCCGTAGCTCCGTGTTTGTGATTCCCAGACTACTTCCGTGTTTCGACTGTTTTTTCCTGTCTTTTTGGATTATTACTGACTCTGTGGATTATTGCATTTTTGGATTACTGCTCTTTTTGAGAATAAACTTTTCTGCATTTACTGACGTCTCCCCAGCGCATGCATCCTGACTCCCTCTTCCGTCCTACACGTCTGTGTTACGTAACACTCAGCTGATGGACTACCTTTGGGGTAAATGGTACAAGGTGTACATGTTTGGCTGAACTATTCCTTTAAGCCTTATAGGAAATATAGAATATTTATGGCAGTGTTAGAGAGACGGCACAATCTCACATTTTATACTGTAAAAAAAAAAAAAGACAAAACCATCAGCTTCCCAGGGCTACTTTTTAAAAAATTTCTTTTATATAAAGGTCACGGTTCGTAGCGGTAAGGATGGCATTTAATTTCCTGTTTATCTTGGAGCAGTGAGTCTGTGTGACATTTATTCTTCCTGATGGCACTGCGGTCTCGCTCGGCTCAGTGTTTAGGCGGCTCGTTTCCTCCTTGACCATAAAGTATCTCAGAGAGAACCTCACTGCCAAAATCACTCCCACTTTAACTCTTCTAGAAGGCAGTTATCGTGAAGAATAGTGAAGCACACGCTACGATTTTATATTCATTATTTATCATGAGCAGCTCATAGAAAAGAAAAAAAAAAAAAGCACAAATACAGATTTCAAACTTTCAAACGATTTCACATTTGTCCTGCATACGAAGTGTCATTAATTCTTACGGTTTCCTATCTTCGTTATACCTTTATCTTTGCTTGACACAGAACCAAACAAAAAAATGCTGAAAGTGCAGGTTATGAATATCTAATAAAAGTCAGAAGACCATGAGCCGTGCTTTCTATCATCGAATCAGGAAGCTGGAATGATGATAGTTTGAATGGAGAACACCAACGAGGAGAGAAACCAAGATATGAAGCCTGGGCTCATAATTCATTCTAACTTGGAATTTTTATAAATTCTAATAAAACCTCATAAAGCTTCGAGAAGTACGACAGTGCATGCCGTTACAGGAAAATAATCCACAATGGGGTGCTGTAGTGTGTTTTATTTCTCTTATGCCTCAGCAGTTTGCCAATGATTACAACTTTCTGTTTATTAAACTACGACACGTCATACTTTTTATGCATTTATAGTTACATTTAAAGTTGTAAAGCATCCATGGAACAAGATTCTGTTCTCACTTACATTATACATCACCAGTCTCTCTCTCTCTCTCTCTCTCTCTCTCTCTCTCTTAAAGGTAATAATTGAATGTGTATTCATTTATTCACAATAACAGATTTAAACAGAAAATATTGCAGGAATGTACAGACTGAAAAAACCTGCTCATGACATGAATAATAATGAATAAATTACGTATTTATTAGACAAATAAGGTTTTACATATAGTGCATTACTAGAGCTTATAACAATGCTTAGTAAACAACTTATAAAGAATTATAAGTCCATTTATAATGATGTTAATGTTTTGGGGTTTTTTTTAGGGTATTTATTTATTTAAACTAATAAATTACTTATATCACATTATTACAGCTTTATGAGGCATTATTAGAGTTTATAGCAATCTTTACCAACTTACAAAAAATTATAAAGTCATTTACAGCACTGTGCAAAAGTTTAGGCACCCTATTTGTTGTAGTACAAACTTTGTTATATTTTTTTTATTATTTTATGACGTCTACATTATCAAGTCGGTACAAAAAACATTTTCGATTCCCAGACATTAGTTTTCTAGCACAAAATTAAATCTTACAGAAAAATGTACGTCATTAAAGAAAGCAGCATATTACGTAAGAGACACTTTTCAGACAGTAAACACAATGAAGGCTGCTGGGTTTCACTGCAGAAATAAGAAGCGAGTGCGAAAGTCAAAGTGTCCAGAAGAACTGAGTCTGGTTCTGCAAGATGCTCAATAAAACTTACCAGCTCATTTCCTTATAAAACTGCACACATTGTACCGGAGACTACTATTTTTATTTTATTTTTATTTTTTTGACACACCAAATATTGACTTTGTTTCATTTACTACTGTTTACTGCTCTTTATGGTATTTTTTTTTAAATGTAGAAACATTTAATTTCATTATTTTGAAGGCATTTTGCTCTACAGCACTTCTTTGCATGTGTCTGAAAGTTCTGCACAGTACTGTATATAATGATGGCAAAGTTTGTGAGGAAACCCACAAGAAAGAAAGAAAGAAAGAAAGAAAGAAAGAAAGAAAGAAAGAAAGTCTCCCATGGCTCTGTCGCTTACTTTTTTATTTAAGTGCTCTTTTTATCCTTTATTAATCTCATCTCACAGGATTGTATGATTACTCGAGCTTTACACAGAGGTAAAGACTTTCACTTCTCCTCTTTTTCCCTCTTTGTCTCAGGAACTCACTCTGTAATGTACTATATGGAAAGGTTGTAAGGTATGGAAATGAGCGAGACTGAGACTGAGCTGCTTTTCATTAATTCATATTTCACACATTTTTAACACAGCCGAGCCAGGGAGATTCTTTTGTGCTCTAAATGGAGCCTTTTTTTCTCTTTTTTTTTTTTTTTTTTACCCATCGGACCGGTTGTTAAGGTTAATTCTTGCAATCTGCATGCTACATGTTCTCTTCGGGCCAAATGCACTTTCGTCCCCTCAAACTGTTCCACTTATTTCCATTGTGTAGACACTGAAAGGATTGGGAGAGGTATGACACGCTGTTTAATGCATGACCTGCGGGTGTACTATGTGAAGAAGGAGGAGCATTGTGATTTCCTCGCTGCTGTGAGAATGACTACTTTTAGCTTGCTTTTGTTAAAGCCAATTGAAGAGCAATCTAAGTTCCTCACTCTTTGTCCCTGAAGTTTTTCCCTTGTTTCAGACTCCCTCCAGGCAACAGAGACTTTATGAACAGTTTGTACAGATTGCTCTTATATCTGTGAGTCATTTCCTCCAAAATTATTTCTCCTTTCAAGCAATAAACGGCTTAGTGAGGCCAAAAGTGAGACTTTTAATACAGCGATCTCAGTGGTAATCATAATGTGATGCGTACCACAGAGGGGTAAGGATGGCCTCAGATGGACAACCATCCATCCATCCATCCATCCATCTTCTGTACCACTTATCCTACACAGAGTCATGGGGAGTCTGGAGCCTATCTCAGGGAACTCATGGAACAAGGCAGGGGAGACCCTGGAGGGGGTGCCAACCCATCACACACTATGGACCATCTGGAAATGCCAATCAGCCTACAATGCATGTCTTTGGACTGGGGGAGGAAACCGGAGTACCTGGAGGAAACCCCCGAAGCAAGCGGAGAACATGCAAACTCCACACACACAGGGCGAAGGTGGGATTCAAACCCCCAACCCTGAAGGTGTGAGGCAATCGTGCTAACAACTAAGCCACCATTCCTCCCATGATGGGCAATCAAATAACTTTTAAAGATTTTAATTCTTTCTTTCTTTCTTTCTTATCCTCTCCACTTGAGTTTTGATGTCATGTTCCTGTAAGTCTCTCCCTCTTTCTCTTTCTCTCTCTCTCTCTCTCATTCCTCACCTCCCTCAGCCCCTCTTCTCTTATTATCTCTCCCTCTTTCTCTCTCTGATCTTTACAACGAAGGAGGCAGCTGTCATTTTTTCTGTCACTCTACACCTCTTTCTCCTCTATCTCTCTTTCACGTACTCCCCTGAAGGGATTTTTCTTCTTCTCTGATGTTCTACCTGATCTTTCTCTCCATATTAAATGAAGAGAAAGCAGAGTGTAGGAAGCAGAGTGCTGTGTCCCAAATCCACTGCAGAAGTGCCCTTACTGTACACTCTTGTTCCTCAAGGGTTCTTTACGAAATTCCACTCTGGCTTTAGAACATCAGAGTGAGAGATATCACAGATCTTTCTATCTTTCTTCTTTTCTTCCCTCCTTCCTTCCCCTTGCAATTACAGTTTATTGTAAATACGTGTTAATGAGTTGATACGTCTGAATTGAACGTTCAGTGTCCTGCAGGCTGTAGCTCATCACACAGACTGTGCCTGGGACACGCCTACTACAGGCAATAAAACTAGTAAAAGTTTTAAACCTGGAGTGAAGTGCGATTATGATCAGTCACCAAGAAGCCCAGGACTGAAGAGGAAGTGTAAATATAGACGATGTGTTAATAAATAAAGTTTTAATTAAATAAAGGCTCTCGTGTCAGAACCAGTAGGCAGTGTGGAGGCCATTAATACAGCTGATATATCACTTCATTAACATACTAATTAGTTTTAATGAAAATTAATAAGTTATGTGTTAGTGTGGGATTAAACACTCTTTTCGGTTCATTTATTTTCACATCACTTATTACATTATTTATTTATTACTGATTTTTTTATGCACACATTTAGTTATTTTTTCACATTATTAATTTATTTTCATGTGATTTTTTTACAAATATACCAAAAATAATATGCAGTTGATTACAGTGTAAGTGATGAAATAATTAAACTTTTCCATTTTGCACTCTGACTTCTGGACCTGACTGTAAAACTCTACCTTTACAGGTGTGGGTGTGGAGGCGGGGCTTTGTGAGGAAAGTCCGCCCCCTTTGAAGGTAGCCTGTGAGGTGGCCTGTCCCGGTGACTGCGTGATCAGTTCCTGGTCTGATTGGTCTGAATGTTCTCAGTCCTGCGCCAAGAAGAGCACAGAGGGCAGGCAGAGTCGCTCACGCACCGTTCTCGCTTTACCTGGGGAAGGTAACACACACACACACTCTCACACACACACACACACACACTCTCTCACACACACACACACACACACACAATCAGAAGTATGAAGGAATTATAAAGGGTTGTTTCAAAAAAGGTAATGCTACATTAACTGTCATTTACTGTTACCATAGAAACCATCTACTTACTTGTCTCCATGTTAGCATTATCTATCTACCTAGCATACAGTTGCAATCAAAATGATTCAACCCCCATTGGAAATCAGACTTTCAGCTGTTTGCAATGAACAAATCAAACAAAACCAACTGAAATAGTTCAACACAACGAATGCTTCAAGTGGTTTCCCCAAATTCAACTGAAAATGCAACTTATAATGACTTCTCCAGTTTCAAAATTATTCAACCCCTTCATGACAAGCATCTTTAGTACTTAGTAGAGACCCTTTTGCTGTTATGACCTGCTGCAAACGAGATGCATAGCCAGACACCAGCTTCTGGCAGTGTTCCTGAGGAATCTTAGCCCGTTCCTCATGAGCAATGGCCTCCAGTTCAGTAATATTCTTGGGTTTGTGTGCTGCAACCGCCTTCTTCAAATCCCACCAGAGATTTTCTATGGGGTTCAAGTCAGGTGACTGTGATGGCCGTGTAGAATCTTCCAGGACTTCTTCTGCAGCCAAGCCTTGGTGGAATTTGAGGTATGCTTGGGATCATTGTCCTGTTGGAAGGTCCAGTGACGCCCAAGCTTCAGCTTCCTCACAGACGGCATGACGTTTTCTCCTAGGATTTCCTGATACTTCAATGAATCCATCTTGCCTTCCACACGCTGCAGGTTTCCAGTGCCAGAGGATGCAAAGCAGCCCCAGAGCATCACTGAGCCACCACCATGCTTGGCTGTGAACAGAGTGTTCTCTCTTCATTCTTCTTTCTCCAGACATACCGCTGATCCGTCGTGCTGAAAAGTTCCAGTTTTGTTTCATCGCTCCACAGAACAGAATCCCAAAACTTCTGTTGCTTATTTATATGATTTTGAGCAGACTTTTCTTGTGCTTTTGGGTCAGTAGTGGTGAACGTCTTGGAGTTCTGGCATGGAAACCTTCTGCATTTAGTACCTGCCATACTGTGCTCACTGAAACCTCAGTGCCTGTTGCCACCAAGTCTTGCTGCAGGTCTTTTGCAGTCACTCGAGGGTTTTTCACAACCTGCCTTCTCAGAAATCTGGTTGCAGCCATTGATAGCTTCCTTTTTCTGCCCTGTCCAGGTATTTCATGTATTTTCTGCCCCTAACCAGTTCAGGTATTTCATGTGTTCCAGCTCAAGCACACCTGGTGCAACTAATGGTGCTTGAGACAACACCAGTTCTGCATATTTGTGCTGTTGTGAGGGATTCTATTCAGGGGGTTGAATAATTTTGAGACTGGAGAAGTCATTATAAGTTGCATTTTCAGTTGAATTTGGGGAAACCATTTGAAGCATTCATTGTGTTGAACTATTTCAATTGATATTGTTTGATTTGTTCATTGCAAGCAGCTGAAAGTCTGTAAATTTTGACAATAAACCTGATTAGCAATGGGGGTTGAATCATTTTGATTGCAACTGTATGTACAAAAACCAGCTAACAAAGCAGAATAAATGTTATTTATTCAGCCTTAATGTTAATGTTAGCTGTTCCTGTATGTCGTGCTGTATGTTCCCATATTCCTTTGTTCCTAAAACACCATTTCCCTAAAGTCCTCTGTTCTCAGGATCCTGTTTCCAGTACCCTATATTCCCAGTTCCTGATGTTTCCCGTTCCTTATGTTCCCAGTATCCTATGATCCCAGTATCCTATGTTCCCAGTACCCTATATTCCCAGTTCCTGATGTTTCCTGTTCCTTATGTTCTCAGTACCCTATGTTCCCTGTGCCCTATGATCCCAGTACCCTATGTTCCCAGTACCCTATGTTCCCAGTGCCCTATGTTCCCAGTATTCTGAGTTCCCAGTGCCCTATGTTCCAAGTACCCTATGTTCAACAACTGTATAATTAACCATAAAGCATATCAGCCTGCAGTTCACACACACACACACACACACACACACACACACACACACACACACACACACACACACACACACACACACATACATCTCTCCCGTTGATCCCTCAGTGCTGAGATATGGAAATTTGTCACCTCCACACACACACACAAGCACACACACACACACACACAAACACACACACAAACACACACACACACAAACACACACACAAACACACAAACACACACACACACACACACACACACACATGCACGGCACAGTCCGCTGAGTCTTATTAGTCAGACAATCCCTTATTAATATTCGGCCGATCTGTGCCGGATTCATTATGGCGCGTTCTGGGCCACTTAACGCACCGTGTGCTGAAACTGAATGTCAATACAGCGTCCTTGACTCCAAGGGCACATGGCATTTGGAATCACTTTTAATTACAGAAAAAGGACAGAAATAAATCAAGGCGCTAATCCCGCGCTGCACATCGCCGGGTTCTGCAGCCTCTGTGATAGAGTTTATCCCTGAACAAAGTGTACTCGTGCACGTTTCATCAGCCATATCATGTTTCTGTCCTCGTCCTGATTCTTCACGAGTGGAGCTTATGTTAAAGTCTAGCACAAAAAAGGGGGTTCAAACACGATGCTAACATTAGCAGGCTAAGTAGATAGCTTAACTAACTTTAACATTAAACATTAATGTCTCTCCAGCACTAGTGTATCTGATATTACATTGTATTAGATCATTAGCAAAGATCTTTCAGAAGCTAGCTGGTAAGATGTGATGTCATGTAATCAAGTTTGTAATTGGCTCTGTTAAGCTCCGCCCCCTGACACCTGTAACCTGCCAAATTAGCGCATGAAGGTTAAAACACAGTCAGACGCACTTATCTGTAGTCATAAAGTCAGAAATAAAAGCGCTTACTCTGTTAGAAATGGGTTTTTGAAAGGTTAATGGTTCTTAAGAGTGTAGGGAGAAAACCAGATCTCAAGGAACTAAAAGGAACCAGGACGGTTTATCAATACCAAGGATTTAGGTTCTTTGGTAAATTCCTGTAGATCCCCACAACTTAAGGTCTCACTAACACAGAGAGCTCCAGTAGAACCTTATTTGGAAGCAAAGAACCCTTAAAGTGCTCTTGAAATGGCCTGACAGCTATGATTTCATTCCAGCAGGATGTCCACTGGCGTCTTTGTGTTCACAAAACCAAGAGACTCCTATGAAAAACTCTAAAACAACAATTTTGATATCATGGACATGCTGACTAGCTTCAGAACCCTTAAAGAACCACTAAGCGAGTATACATGAGGCTAGAGAACGCTCCTGCTGAACACTATGGCAACATCCTCAGAAGTTACAATTACCAAAGGGTGTTATTGCTAGCTCGCTAACTTAGCTAACTGGTATTAATGTTGCTAACTAGTAATCGTAGCTTACAGTGCCTTGCATAAGTATTTGCCCCTTCTACTTTTCCTCATTTTGTAGTTATAATCTGAAACTGAAATGGACTTAATTGGGATTTTATGTCACACATCTACACAAAATAGCCCATAATATTGAAGTGGAGGAAAATCAATATAGTTTACAACATTATTAACTTAAAAAAACGAGGTAAGGTTTGAAAGATTTAAAGTATTCACCTGTATAGAGTTGACTTGTGTGTAATCGAAGTGTCACATGATCTCAATGTACATAAATACTCCTATTCCTGGAAGAACCCAGAGTTTGTTAGAGAACATACCTAAACCAACAGCACCATGAAGACCAAGGAGCTATCAAAACAAGTCCAGAATAAAGTCCTGGAAAAGTATCAGTCAGGGTTTGGTTATGTTCTGTCAGGGTTCGGAACGTCCCTCAGAGCGACATTAAGTCAATTCTTGATCAATGGAACGAATACAGCAGGACCGTGACTCTGCCTGGAGGAGACCGTCCACCAAAAGTCAGTGAGCAGGTAAGTAGGGGATTAGTCAGAGAAACAACCAAGAAGCCAAGACGTGTAATGCTCTATACGATGCTGCCACCACCATGTTTCACAGTGTTTAGATTCATGAGTTAAAATTCCTTTTAGTTAGCCTCCAGTTTAGCATTGCGCCACACGGCATGTCTTCTGGATGACCGGCTTCTTTTTTGGCATCACGATGTCTGAAATGTTCCTTTACGCACAATTCTGTCACGCAGGCATGTAAATGTCTATCTACTGTATGGATGTATGCTAAAATCGTTTTTCTCTCTCAGGTGGTAAATCGTGTCCTCCTGCCCCGTCTCTGGAGGAGTGGAGATCCTGTAACGATAATCCCTGTGTGGTGTTTTACTGGGAAGCGTCTCCGTGGGGTCCGTGTGTCCCCGATCCCTCCGTCCCTCTGAACAGAAGCGATGTTAGCAACGACACGTCGAGCTGCTCGGCGGGGCTCCAGACACGCAAAGTCACCTGCATGAAGATCAATGGAGGAGCTGTCACCGCGAAACGGTACCCATGTCCTCCATCATCACTGCGGGGTGCATTTAACCCTCCTGTCCTCCGTCCCCACGGAGTGTGTGTGTTTTACTGCAACACAACGGGCATGTTTATTACAACATTACTCAGTCTGATAGACTTAAACACCATGAAACCCGTTCTCATGCTCGGGGACGATTAAAAAAGAGAAATGCGACGCCACTAATGCCAGGGGTTTTTTGGGACATATTTACAAACACTAGTCAGGGTTGCCAGATTCATTCAAATCGTTCGTAAGTTGTATTTGTGAGCTTTAAATAAAGTGTGACAGGTTTTAAATAAACAAATAAACAAAAGGCCAAAACTGTTCTGTACAAATAGGGTTATTTCAATAGGATTCAAATAGAAAGTGAATGAAAGTACAAATAAAGTAAATAAAAATTAACTCCTTTAATGAGAATGAGGGAAAAAAAAGAATATGAGAAATTAATTAATTAATTAAATGCATTGAAGAAAGTAAGAAAAGAAGGAAGGAAGAAGAACCAAACTTTTAAGATGTGTGTTAAATGTATAAACTGTGAGAGACTGACGAAATTTCTGGATATATTTTTGGATATAAATTATTGACTTTAAAATTTTAAATATTAAAAACTCTACATAATTTGATCTTAAGCAATCGCATACAGAGTGTTCTTCTCTTTCTTCTCTTTCTTCTCTTTCTTCTTCCCTTTTTTCTCTTTCTCTTCTTTTTCTTCTTATTTTTCTTCTCTTTCTTTTTCTTCTTCTACTTCTGTTTCTTCTTCTCTTTCTTTTTTACTTCTCTTTATTCTTCTTCTTCTCTTATCTTTCTTCTTCTTCTTTTTCCTCTTCTTTTTCTTCTTCTTCTTCCTCTTCTCTTTCTTTTTCTTCTTCTTTTTCTTCTTCTCTTTCTTCTTCTTCTCTTATCTTTCTTATTATTATTGTTATTCTTCTTATTTTTCCTCTTCTCTTTCTTTTTCTTCTTTATTTTCTTCTTCTCTTTCTTTTTCCTCTTCTCTTTCTTATATTTCTTCTTCTTTTTTCCTTTTTCCTCTTCTTCTCTTTCTTATCTTTCTTCCTCTTCTTTTTCTTCTTCTTTTTCCTCTTCTTCTTCTCTTTCTTCTCTTTCTTCTTCTTCTTCTTCTTCTTCTTCTTCTTCTTCTTCTTCTGTCTTCTCCTATTTCTTCTGTGTTCCTCTTCTTATTATTTTTCTTCTTCTTTTGCTTCTTATATTTCTTTTTCTCCTTCTCTTTGTTGTTGTTGTTGTTCCTCTTCTTCTTCTCTCTGTTCTTTTTCTTCTTCTTCTTCTTCCTCTTCTTCTTCTTGTTATTAATTACAATTATAATGAAATTATTATCGTTATAATTAAAATAATTCAAACAGCTGGAGAGAGTGAGTGTAAATGAGAATGCTGTTCTGACCGCACAGCTGGGTGTAAAATAAAACGTCTCGTCCTGTCACGTCCTCGTCCTCCATATTGGACTGGGCGCTTTGTGTAAAATGAAATCCTCCTGAATTATGGAGATAATATATCGTGTCGGGCGTCGAGGAATTAGACTCATAAATAATGCAGCAGTTTGATCCGTTTCTAATCCGCTCCTGCTTTAATATATTACTGACGCACTCATGAGGTGGCTTTATGAGCAGGTGTAATTCAGCCTGAGACGTTTTCACTCTTCTCACCGCTCTGTACATCGCCACTCACACAGGGGCGGGGCCTTCACTTCCTCTGGCGTCTTTACGCTTCTTTATATTTTATATTTTATATTTAGTCGTTCTTTCTTTCTTTCTTTCTCTACTTATTTATTTACTTACTTATTACTTTTTATGTGTCACATTTATACAGCACATTTCTTGCACCAAAAGGATTATTTATTTTATTTTTATTTATATTATTTTCCTAGTATTGTTTTTTTTTTACTACTTTATTCCCTTTATCAGGTCATTTAGGCTGCTATTTTAATTAGATATTGCATAAGTCGATTACTGTGATAAAATGAATCGACTCAGTTACTGACTCAGCTCAACTCAGTTGAACCAGGCATGCTGTGTGTGTGTGTGTGTGTGTGTGTGTGTGTGTGTGTGTGTGTGTGTGTGTGTGTGTGTAATATATTAATATATTTAGATATTATTTACCACATGTCCCTAAGTGTTTTATTCCTCTTATACCACAGTGATTTGTCAATGATCACAGTTTTTATTTATTAATGAACTGTACATCATCAATTTTACCTGTTTATAGTTAAATGTAATGTTATAAATCGTCTTCAAAACAAATTCTCCTGAAGTTAATAAAACAAAAATAAACCCTCAACTTTAACTGTTACAAAGCACTGACACTGGAGACTCCTTCCATGAATATTAAATAAACACACACACACACACACACACACACACACACACACACACACACACACACGCATATATATATATATATTAAAATCTCCTTACAGATCAACAATCACACCCTTTTTAAAATTTATTTATTTATTTTTAATCTGCATCAGCTGTACAAGTCCCTGTAAACGAGCTGCTACTATAGCTAACGATAATGAACTATAAGCAATCCAGAAATCTCTACTGCCCCCTGCAGGTGTGGAGTTATTTATTTATTTATTTATTTATTTATTTATTTATTTATTTATATTCCCACAGGTGTAGAGAATCCTTTCTGGATGTGTGTTTGACACGAGTTGATGTTCAGTCATTCAGTCTTCATGAGAAAGCGGATTTAGAAACTTCTTTTCAGTCTCGATAACTTTTTAAACAAAGCCGTAAATGTGAGAAGGTGCGGAGTTTGGCGCTGTTTAGAGTCGAAGCTGCAAATTTGCAGGGAAAAAAAACTGTCAGTTTGGCAACGATGAGCTTCTGCTGGAACAGTACACACATTCTGTGTGTGTGTGTGTGTGTGTGTGTGTGTGTGTGTGTGTGTGTGTGTGTGTGTGTGTGTATGAGTGTGAAATGATCCATGAAGGCCTCATGGCCCCTCAGAGACTCCCCGCACAGCTTAATAAAGCCTCTGGCAATCTCTCTCCTGCTGTATCACTTCCGTCTCCCCAAGGACAAACACACACACACACACACACACACACACACACACACACACACACACACACACACACACACACACACACATGTAAATCAAAGTGTTTGTGTGTGTTGCTGACACACAGCAGCTGCAGTCGTGAGCGTCAGGATCTCAGCGTAGCGGCTGACTGCTGCGCTTCACATCAGCTTCTGTCAAAACTCTTTCTCCTCCTCGCCTCACTCGCTTTCTTCCCTCGTTCCTGAGGGAGAGGTGCGGCATTTCATCTCCATCTTCTTCAGGATGTGGATCAGAGACTGAGAGGCTGAGCTGTGCATCTTCACTCCCTCTGTTTATAAGGAGGAAGAAACATCTTACTGACTTTCATCTCATTCTGTCCATCCATCAATCCACCTGTCCATCCTTTTCCCAATAAGCTATCTATCTATCTATCTATCTATCTATCTATCTATCTATCTATCTATCTATCTATCTATCTCTTTCTTTGTCTCTTTCTCTCTCTCTCAGTCTATTTGTTTCACTCTCACACTCTTTGGAGAGACCTCTCTCTCTCTCTCTCTCTCTGTCTCTCTCTCTCTCTCTCTCTCTCTGTCTCTCTCTCTCTCTCTCTCTCTCTCTCATAGTAACCGAAAGTAATCGCTGTCTAAATCATTAATTAAAATAAAGTATGATCAAAGGTAAAATAATAATTATTTACAGATACTTATCTCTAACAAATGATTAACATTTTCCTTCTGCCTTTCTGTGTGTGTGTGTGTGTGTGTGTGTGTGTGTGTGTGTGTGTGTTGCAGGTGTCCTGACTCGGCGAGACCGGACTCGGTGCAGTCGTGTGTGTTACCGTGTAAGAGGGACTGTGTGGTGACTCTGTTCAGTGAATGGACAGCCTGCCCTAACACCTGCCTACCTGGTACACACACACACACACACACACACACACACACACACACACTAACTACATCATTCCTCAATTATATAAATCCACTACAGTGCATTTTGGCTGAGCACTGATTCATCAACAGTCACTGTGGAAACGTAGAACTTGTTTTATGCACACTTTGGTAAATAAGACCCCCGGCTCTTCTACCGGAGGGTGGAGAGACACACAAATCCAAAACAAATCGACCCGACGGCGTTTATAACACGAATGTGGAATGGGAGTTACAATATGACTGTTTTTAAGTCCTGTCTGGTCCAGTCTGATCTGGCCGATCTATGTACAACAATTTTTTTGGTTTGTTTTAAGTCTGATGTCTCGTATTTGATCACAACAGCCATGTGTAAAAACCTCTTTCCTGAAGTTACAGCTTAACCTCTAACTCTTACAAAGCTCTGATGCTGGAGACTCCTTCCATAAATGTTACATAAACATCTCCTTACAACAAAACCAAATCAATGATAGAAAATTAGTCAAGACCTCCTGACCAATCAGAATCCAGATTTCAACGTAACGTCGACGTAAGCCTTGTTTGTAAATCAGGACCTCCATCTTGTTTCCACTCTCGCTCTGCTGTTCCATGAGTAATGTTAATATTCCAAGAAAATATTTGATGTGTCTGGAATTAAAATTTGGATAAACGTTACAGTTGTATTGCTGTGGAATTGAAACAAATGTCCTGAGGTGATGAGACAGAGCACTGCTAAGTACTGAACACTACACGAGCGTTAACGTGGTAAAATCCATAAACAGTCTGATTCGAGGCTGTGAGAAGAAAGTTGAGAAGTTAAATGGATTTTTAATGGGACGTGAACCGAACACTCAAGCGTCTGGGAATCGGACTGCAGATGTAATTGTTTCAAAAGAGCAGACGGCGTGTCTGTAAATAGCATCTCTGCTCGAGTCCGCCGGTTCCCGGGATGGCATGATCACGCTCCTAATTGCACTGTTTACATTCTTTAGTAATTAGAACGGTGTAATGAGGCTCACCGTCGCTGCCAAATGAGGCCATTATCCTGGTTTAGGATGTGAAACTCAGAACCTGATACAACACACGGGGAGAAAAGTTGGATTTTTTTAATATTCTCAGATGGCAATGCTATCTGTGTCTTCACTCATGTTGAATCGATGTCTCATCTTGCAAACCTTTGATTAATAAAGCAGTGAGTACCGAAGCTGAATGAATGTCTGTCTGGCCATTACGTCTGTTTAGGACGCAGAAAAAAATAAAACAAGTGTCATCGGTTACTACTGCTGTTTCTCACAGTAGAATAACTCTTAAAGAACTGTTTTTCCCCCCCCTAAAAGTGTGTGTATTAACTGGGTGTTAATACGGAACACACTCCAAACTACTGCTCATTATTTTCTTCTCAATACCTGGAACCTGTCAAATATTGAACATTTTCATATTTGCTGAACCCTTGAAGGGTTCTTTAAGGGTTCATTGGATAATTAATGGATCTTAGCTCCCTAGAAGGGTTCAACCTGGAACCCTCTCTGCTGTAGGGCTCTGCATAGAACCTTTAAAAGTTCTGCTAGGGGAACACACTAAAATAAACCAGTACTTGACGAGCTAAATGTTTCTTTAGTATACTTCTTTAAGTTCTTTTAGGTGTCTTAGGGAAAAATGTTCCATCTAGCACCCTAAAGCAACCTTCCTCCTGTCCCTTTCAGAGATGGTTCCAGGTAGAGCCCTTTTAGAAAGTTAAGAACTCATCCAAAGATCCATTGAGGAACCTATTTTTTCTAGGAGTTTAGATGATTAACACATGCTGTTTTCTTACCCATGTTTAATTTGGTCACCATATTTGTTTTTCCTCCCGTTCTAGCTAACGCGACCACGCCCACCCAGTCACGCTATAGGATGGTGGTCCAGAGAGCAGCCAACGGGGGTCAGGAGTGTCCCGATACAATGTTTGAGGAGAGGGAGTGTGAACAACTTCCTGTGTGTCCCACCTACAGGTCAGGTTTCAACACTTCTGCAGTGTAACACACTAAATGGTTCTACTTCCTTTCATAATTTCGTGGTTTCTTTCAGGCCCAGTGAAGTATTCCCAATCTGCTTATTTCATTGTTGGAAAGTCATCACCTCATAGTCATGACCCTGCAGGGGTAGCCTAATAAATGTTCCTGCTACGTCTCATTTATACTCTGGTCATGTTCCTCAACCTGAGTGACCCAGGTGGCCTGATTCAATCGCAGAACCACAGTTATATATCTGTATACATCACCTTCTGTTTTGGCCTGGATTTTCATGTGCTAAACACATTTTTGAGACTAAACTATGGATCAGAGCCAAACTGGTGGTAACTACGTATATTCACCCAATAAGTGCTGGTTTGATAACAGCAATAGATAAGACCAGGAAAAAAAAAAACACTCTGCAGAGCAACAGTTGGAGTCCAGCTTCACTGACCACCATTGTTCCCAATGACTAATCACTGACCACCATTGTTCCCAATGACTAATCACTGACCACCATTGTTCCCAATGACTAATCACTGACCGCCATTGTTTCCACTTGTTTGTCCACTTTTTTGTTCTTGGTTTTAGACTCTCTTCTTGGTGACATTGACATTAATAAGTGTGAGTTATTCCATCTGTGTTTGCAGAAAATTCCTTATGTAAATGTTTTGATTTCCAAATGATCATGACAAACCAAAAAATATGCAAATTAGTATCTGGCATCATTGCCTTAATCTTAAGGCAATGATTAGATGGTCAGGTGGGCACTATTATGGTTAGAGCTAAAGTCTTCAGGAAGGTACTATAGATCTCCAGGAACAGGGTTGGTGACCACTTCTTGTAGCTTTTTGAGGAGCCATTAGATGCTTTCTCTTGAATGCATTTGGCAGCACTGTTTGTTTTATTATTGTGCACTTTTAAAGAAAAGTTAAATGAGGGTGCTTTGGATGTTTACCAGTTCAGGAAATTCCTTAAGTTTCCATGTTTTAATTCCGTCTTAAACAACGTGAGCAATAGCAACAATCACGGTCCAGTTTCATTACAGTCTTCAACACTTCCTTGTCTACTTCCTGTCACTGCTGAGAACCATCACCTGTCTAATTAGCTAATAAAAGTTTTCTCAGCTGTCTTCAACAGATGGACATGTTGAAATAATGAAAATTAGACACTACAGAAAGATGTGATGATCATCCATGCATGGAAATTGTATCTATAAGATATCTTCTCCTAAACTGTAGTAATTTTAAAAAGTCAATACTCAAAAGAAGAAAAAACATTTATTTCACTGTTTATTTCCACCCACTTCACAATCATGTCATGTCATATATCCCTGAAAAGCTTGTTTCCCGTGTAATGATATTATATACATGTATTTCACTTTCTATTTAAACCCTATTAACCACACTGGAGAGTGGAAATACAGTGGGAGTACAAAAGAATCATCTTTTTTTTTCTGACATGTCGGTGTTATATCTTTCACTTGGATGTTATAAGTTGCACTGAGTAAATACAGCTGGATAAAACAGAAACTGTGTCCGTCTTCATTTCAGGCTGAAAAGCAACAAAATGTGATTATTTTAAAGGGGGGGGGGGGTGATTCTTCTCTATACCCACTCTATACCTAACAGCGTTACTGTTATCTCTCTTCCAGCTTTTTAACTCGGTCACAGCTGTAATTACAAACACAGACTGTTTACACCGTATGATCTCTGAGCATGTCTGACTTGTGTGAATATTTATGCTTTCACACATCATGAACACTTTGACTCTCCTCATTGGAATGTTAAATGGAAAAGTATTAGCGATTTTAGCTTATGGTAACAGTTGAGGTGTTTGATAAGCGAGTGAAGCAGCATGGTGAGGCTGACTGGCTGACTGTTTACCCCCCACAGGTGGAGGACACACGAATGGCAGGCGTGTACGCTGGTGCCGGATTCAGTCCGACAGGGAGCAGTGGGAGCGGGGGAAGCATGTGGAAGAGGCCTGGAGAAGAGAGGTAACACACACATTTACACATTTACGTATATGAGGGTTGACAGGCTGATACACATACTGGCTTTTGTGTAAAAAAAAAATAATAATAATTTAAAACAGAGAGAAATCGAAAAAAACAAAAAAAACAAAGACCTTATGTTTTTTTTACCTGTAAATAGAGCTCACTTAACTACCTGCAGGTGACGCTGGATAGTGATTTTTACCTTAAACAGCTTTCTTAAAATTAATTAATTAATTAATTGTGTATTTAATTAATTAATCAATTAATCAATCAAACAATTTTACTTTCAGCAAATATAAAAGATTGCAAAAGACAAATATTGGACTATGGTTTCCTCTGTCGAAACTGTTAACCCTTGATTTTTTTTTTTTTTCAAGCTTTTATTTTGTGCACACCAGCTATGACTAGCATTTCGTTTTCTCTGGAATTTATTTTCACCTTAATTTCAGTTACTAACACGGAACGTAACATTACGCAGTATAACAAAACGCAACCTGATGTGACATAAAAACAAAATGTAACGGCGTAACATAACAAAATTTAACATAGCGTAACAAAATGTAATAAATGTAACATAAAATGTAACATAACGTAACATAAAATGTTAGAACTTAACAAAATGCAACACAGCATAACACAATGTAACACAACGTAGCGTAAAATGTAACATAACAAAATGTAACTACATGTAACATAAAATGTAACATAATGTAACAACAAAATGTAGCATAAAATGTAACATAGCGTAACATAAAATGTTAGAACTTAACAAAATGCAACACAACATAACACAATGTAACACAACGTAGCGTAAAATGTAACATAACAAAATGTAACTACATGTAACATAAAATGTAACATAATGTAACAACAAAATGTAGCATAAAATGTAACATAGCGTAACATAAAATGTTAGAACTTAACAAAATGCAACACAACATAACACAATGTAACACAACGTAGCGTAAAATGTAACATAACAAAATGTAACTACATGTAACATAAAATGTAACATAATGTAACGAAATGTAAGAACTTAACAAAATGAAACACAATGTAGCACAAAATGTAACGAAACGTAACCTAACACAGCCTAACTAGAATGGTGTAGGTCAGTCAGACTGTTTCTTCTCCTCCACACTGTGTTTGTGGATGTAGTCATAAAGTCTGACATGTTAACTGAGGTGTTTTTTTTCTGGATTCTTCTTTAGTGCAAGTTTTCTCCTGTACAATATTTTAACTCACTCCAAATGTGAGGATTTCTTTTCCCACTTTGGCCGTAACGGAGCAGGAATCACTTCATGAAATGTTAGTACCAGTTTTGTCTAATAGGGTTGACATTTTCGTCGACTTTCCCCCAGTCAATACAGCGGACTTGTCAGAGGTCAGATATCGAGTGGCTTCATTAAAATTAATGAGGTGATTCATTAGAAATTATAAGAATGAAAAAAAAAAAAAAAAAGAAAAGTGAACGTTCACAATCTGCAGACTTATTATAATTATTATTATTATTATATTTAAAATGAGAGAAGACCGAGACGCCGGAGCACAGACTGACTGTTAAACTGTTTAATAACTAACGTAATGATGTCCAGCTTTATCTCTGCATCATTATATTTTTTAATAGTATTAATTAAGCTATTTGAATATGTGGAAATTCATGTGCCATTATTATGAGTAATTAGAATTCCCACAGCGGAAGAGTACATTAGAGTAGTTAATAAATTGGGTAGATATTTAAATATGATGCTTTGTATTTGATTATATTTCCGAGTTCTTCAAACTTCGTTTTTTTTTTTTTAACAAATACAATTCAAACAGTCTCAAATTTGCATTATAATCTCATACAATCAAAATGTTTGGCTAATAATAATAATAATAATAATAATAATAATAATAATAATAATAATAATAGATGTAATATTGTGCATTTAAGGTGCCATTTGATTGCAGTCATGATCTTATTTGTGGAGGAGGAAAGTGCTTTTATTTATTTTTTTGTTTTTATTTATTTTAATATATATATAATACGTTAGTTAAACCTTCTAATTAAATTTATCTGATAGGGCTGTTTTTATATTATTTATTTATTTTATCGTTTTGGATATTAGTGAATATTAACAGTCTCAGGTTTGGAATATAAAGTCACACAGTCAAGAGTTTTCATGTTATGATGTTATTATTGATTTGTAGTTTTGCACTAGCACTATGATGCTTATGATATTTGCATATGATAAAATGTATAATGTGCTAGGATAAATACTATTAATCGATTGTAATGAATTTAATTAAAAGATTTGTGCTTTATTTATTTATTTATTTATTTATTTATCTATGTATTTATTCTCCTGTAATTAACAGCTTTTATATAAGTGTCTGGTTCATACCACTGACAGTAAATATTTGATCTAAACTCATAAATAACGCATCGTGTTTTTGACTTTCGCTGCTTGCAGCTCGTGAACAGATAATCAAGGTCATTTCTACACTCAGTCTGTACTTACACACACAGTTCTCTCTCATTCAGACGCTTTCTAGAAGGTTCCCCGTGTCACCCGGGGTCAGAATGGATTTGTGTTTCACATGGTAAAGTTATCTGAAACGGATTTGATAAACTCTTATCTTAATCCTCCACAATGTGCCGATGAGCTGTCGTCTTACGGCAGCGTGGATTATCACATCACAGTCCGCGCTGCCGCTTCTCCAGGCCAAACGTCACTTCACTTTCCATCAGTCTGGTTTTTATGATTTGAAATGAGCTGAATTAGAAAACTGAGATAGAAACGGCACATAATATAAAAACACAATGGCGGAAAAATTCATTTTAATGCCTGGTGGAGCTGAACAAGTTGCACGGATAAAGAGAAAATATGATAAAAGAAGTAGATGAGTTTCTGGACACTTAATGTTTACTGAGCCTTTGTGTGGAAATATTTTATTCATATATATATATATATATGAATAAAATATAAAATATTTCACCGCTTTATTACTTTTTTTTAGGATGAAAATAATTAATTTCTGCAGCCATTTTTCCCCCAGGATTATCAGCCAGAAGATATTATATGTCAATATTCGAATACATTGTCACAATATGACTTTATAGACCTTTTTTTTTTATTTTTATTGTTAATAATTACACACTGATTGGTGTCATGTAATGCGGATGATGGAGGCGAAGACGGATACAAATGCAGTATAAAGTCGGTTTATTAGGAACACTCAGTATATCAGGAACACTGGCAAACGATCCCAAAACATAAGGCAGATATCGTGGTCGAGATCAGGCGTGGGACAGGCGATCTGCAGACATCAACTGGGCTAGGCAAGAATCGAAGATTCAAGGACAGAGACAGAGATCAAAACCAGGGAAATAAAACCGAGGAACAAAGGCAGACCGCTAAGGTAACTGCACTAATACTTCGCGACCAGACTCGGAAACACAAGGGGTTTAAATACACGTAGTAATTAGGGAAGTAACACAAAACAGCTGAGACACATCAGGAAGGAAGCAATGACAATATAGGGGCGGAGACAGGACAGAAATCAAAACAAAACACACGTGGAGAAGCAAACGGAGTTTACATCAAACTGGGTTTTTCTTCCCCCTGGAAATGTCGGTTTGTTGAATTACTAAATCACAAGAGCAGCATTTAGAAAAGGAATGGAGTAGCCACGCCCAAAACTACACACACAACTACACACAAAACCACACATAAAACTATACACAAAACTACACACAAAACTACACACAAAACAACACACAAAACTACACACAAAACTACACACAAAACTACACACAAAACCACACACAAAACCACACACAAAACTATACACAAAACTACACACAAAACTACACACAAAACCACACCCAAAACCACACACAAAACTATACACAAAACTATACACAAAACTACACACAAAACCACACCCAAAACCACACACAAAACTACACACAAAACCACACACAAAACTATACACAAAACCACACCCAAAACTACACACAAAACTACACACAAAACTATACACAAAACTACACACAAAACCACACCCAAAACCACACACAAAACTACACACAAAACTACACACAAAACAACACACAAAACTACACACAAAACTATACACAAAACTACACACAAAACCACACACAAAACTATACACAAAACTACACACAAAACCACACCCAAAACCACACACAAAACTACACACAAAACCACACACAAAACTACACACAAAACTACACACAAAACAACACACAAAACTATACACAAAACTACACACAAAACCACACACAAAACTACACACAAAACTATACACAAAACTATACACAAAACTACACACTAAAACCACACACAAAACTACACACAAAACTACACATAAAACCACACACAAAACCACACACAAAACTACACACAAAACTACACATAAAACCACACACAAAACCACACACAAAACTACACATAAAACCACACACAAAACCACACACAAAACTATACACAAAACTACACACAAAACAACACACAAAACCACACACAAAACTACACACAAAACCACACACAAAACCACACACAAAACTACACACAAAACCACACACAAAACCACACACAAAACTACACACAAAACCACACACAAAACTACACACAAAACTACACACAAAACCACACACAAAACTATACACAAAACTACACACAAAACCACACACAAAACCACACACAAAACTATACACAAAACTACACACAAAACCACACACAAAACTACACATAAAACCACGCACAAAACCACACATAAAACTACACACAAAACTATACACAAAACTATACACAAAACTACACATAAAACCACACACAAAACTACACACAAAACTACACATAAAACCACACACAAAACCACACACAAAACTACACACAAAACTACACATAAAACCACACACAAAACCACACACAAAACTACACATAAAACCACACACAAAACCACACACAAAACTACACATAAAACCACACACAAAACTATACACAAAACTACACACAAAACCACACACAAAACTACACATAAAACCACACACAAAACCACACACAAAACTATACACAAAACTACACCCAAAACCACACATAAAACTATACACAAAACTACACACAAAACTACACACAAAACCACACACAAAACCACACACAAAACTACACCCAAAACCACACACAAAACTATACACAAAACTACACACAAAACCACACACAAAACCACACACAAAACTACACATAAAACCACACACAAAACTATACACAAAACTACACACAAAACTACACATAAAACCACACACAAAACTACACACAAAACTACACATAAAACCACACACAAAACTACACATAAAACCACACACAAAACTACACATAAAACCACACACAAAACCACACACAAAACTACACATAAAACCACACACAAAACTACACACAAAACTACACACAAAACTACACACAAAACCACACACAAAACCACACACAAAACCACACACAAAACCACACACAAAACCACACACAAAACTACACACAAAACCACACACAAAACCACACACAAAACCACACACAAAACCACACACAAAACACTTCTAGTACAATCAGATTAGCGCTGGGAAATGCGACAACATCCCACAATTTTTTTCATAATTTTTTTGTTACTTTTTTAATTTAAATTTTTATTTTTTAACAAATTACAAATTGAACACACTGCAAAATCAAAACTAACTTCTCTCTCTCTCTCTCTCTCTCTCGCTTTTTTTATTTTGCTAAATAATTCATTTTTGTAGACATTTAATAATAAATAAAAGGTTTGGAGGTTTATTTTATTTTAATTTTTTTAATTAATTAATTGTGCATCCACATCAGATTATTCGTCACCAAAAGCGTTAAAGCGGATTATCGTGGACTTTCGGTGAAACCGAGAGCAACGGCACCGTCAGCGGTGCTGATTTCTTCCTCACCCAGACTGTAGATTCATGCAGCCTATCAGTGACAGTCTGGTCAGGTGATTACACAGAGTGACACGCCCACTAGATATTTTCCAGCCCGCCTCACTGACACATCAGTGACACGTGACTCAAAAAGTCAAATCGAGTTACAAATCGACGTCAGACTCGCGTCCGAGTTCAAATCTCCCACAAACTAGCATTAACAGTTACTAGCTAATCAGTATCCTAGCTATCTGTATGTAAATGCGCATGCTAATCATGTAAACAATACAGTTTAAAGTGGACATGCTAGCCTACTGCTGTTTTATCGTATAGAAAGTCATGGACAATGTGTCTTAAATTATTAAAAGCACTTTACACGGCATCTGTGCTTTTTAGTCAGAAATAAAGAACAACGCCCGCGGCAAAGTCAGTCAGTTTGAGTCGATGTTTGACGTGATAGCTTAGCGCTAGCTCACTGCTGTACATCTGGCTGTCGTAAAGCCCTTATAGCGAGTCATTTAATAGAAATTTGATTCTCCAGTTACAAACTTTTATTAGAATCTCCCATAAAGCAGTCAGTCGGATGAAAAGGAGGTGTGCCGAGTCACTCGTGCCCCCGAGTCTGTGCTGTTAACAAGCGCGGAAAGGAAAAGTTTGACGAGCTCTTTCTAAGGGGCGAGAAAAGTTCCCCGGCATGTCCTTTTGAGCAGTCAGCAAACACTGTCACCTTTGTAAGCGCCTGCATTATTAAAGCTGATGCCTGTGACAAGTCGGGATAAGAATAAAATCTTAATGACTCGCATTGTTGGGGGGAGAGAAGAGGAAGTCCTACACAGATGGAGGAGAGAGAGAGAGAGAGAGAGAGAGAGAGAGAGAGAGAGAGAGAGAGAGATGGAGGGAAAGGAAATAATTGTGCTAAAAATGGACATTTGTGTCACTTCTGTTTCAGAAGACGTGAAGGAGGAGAGAAAGAGAGGAAGTTCCCTCTTCCTTTTAGGTCAAATTTAGCTTTAAATTTAGAATTTATTCATTAAAAAGTGTTGCGATGTCATCAGCTCTGTGATAAACTACATACAAAATGTCCTCTATAATCTATAATCATGTCATTTAATGCTGTGGAACTCTTCTCACGTTATAGCAGCTATAAACAGTCGTTCCCCAAAAAACGCAGCTTTGTTACGCATGTTACCCAGAAACCGCAAAGAAGCGTAAACTCGTCTGTCCTGAAGACGGAAAACTTAAAGTTACAGCTTCACCTCTGACTGTTACAAAGCGCTGACACCAGAGACTCTGCCTCTGTTTGTGTTTTCTGTCCTGTCTGTGCCTCTTTCCTTTCTTTCTTTTCTGCCTCTTTCTTGTCTCTACCTTCTGCCTCTTCACTGTTTCTACTTTCTGTCTCTTTCCTGTCTCTTCTTTCCTGCCTCTTTCCTTTCTCTGATTTCTGCCTCTTTCCTGCCACTACCTTCTGTCTCTTTCCTGCCTTTACCTTCTGCCTCTTCTGCTTGTTTCTACGTTCTGCCTCTTTCATGTTTCTACTTTCTGCCACTTTCATGTTTCTACTTTCTGCCATTTCCCTGTCTATAACTTCTGCCTCTTTACTGCCTCTACCTTCTGCCTCTTTCATGTTTCTACTTTCTGCCACTTTCCTGCCTCTACCTTCTGCCTCTTTCCTGCCTCTACCTTCTGCCTCTTTCCTGTTTCTGCATTCTGCCTCTTTCATGTTTCTACTTTCTGCCACTTTCCTGTCATTACTTTCTGCCTCTTTCTGACTCGTACAGTCTTTCACCCATACCAGAAAAAACCCTCATTAGCCATGAAACAATTCAACATTCTTTCCACATGAATCCCTGATATATTTCTGTACCACTTAGTGACACTGATATAAAAGGCAAATGATCCACAATGTGTTCAGGACCATAACATGTGAGAATTACACCAGCCGCAGTCTTCCTCGCCTTCCTCCCACAGGTCTGAGTTTAGCCCCACCACATGAATCGGGTTTAAATAGGGTTTATTTATTTATTTATTTATTTTATCAAATAACAGGTGTGTCTGTGGAAAGAGGAGTCTGATTTAATCTCTGAACAACACCAGCTCTCACCTGCCACTGGCTTTGCATTAATTACAGTTAATTGTGTTATTGACAGTGTAGACATTTAAATAAAACTATTTCTAACATGATAGCATAGCAAACAATTCAGCCCTGCCCTTCTTCCTGCTTCTCCCTGTCTGTTTCCTGTCTTCACTTCCACTTCTACCTGCCTCTTTTCTGTCTTGGCTTTCCACCTCTACTTCTCCTGTCTCCACTTCCTTCCTCTTCTATTGGTCTATATCCTTCTTCTGCTTCCTGATTTCTCTATACTTCTTGTTTCCTTCCTTCCTCTGCTGTCTACACCCTTTACTGTGTCCATTTTCGCTTTTATGACTCTTTCCTGAGTCTACTTGCTGCTGTCTCTCCATCTGTACTCCTTCTATCCTGCCTCAGCTTTTTTTTTGACTCTACTTGCTGCCTCTTTCTTGCCTCTGCTTTCTGTCTCTTTCTAATCTCTACTTCCTGCTCCACTTTTTTTCCTGTTTATACTTTCTTCCACATTCCTGTCTCTATTTCCTGCCTCTCTCCTGCCTCTGCTTCTTTACTGCCTCGACTTTCTTTCTTTTTCATGACTCTGTTTCCAGCGTTTTTCCTGTCGTTACTTCCTACATCTTTCCTGTATGAATTTATGCCTCTTTCCTCAACTCGTTGAATACGATCTTTCCGACACGACTTGAACGCACCAGTCACTTTTCCATCTCTACTTCTTGCATTTTTGCTTACTGTACTTTCTGCCTCTTTCCTGTCTCTACTTTTTTTCCCCTTTGCTTTATTCTTCTTTCCTCTCTTTACTTCCTGCTTCTTTACTCTACGCTTCCTGCCTCTTTTGCTCTTTTCATCTCTACTTCCTGCCTCTTTTTCCTTTTTTCCTGACTCTTTCCAGAATCTGTTTTCTTCTCCGTCCTATTGCTACTTCCTGCTTCTCTTCCTTTCCCTGTCTCCCTTTTAGTTCCTGCTTCCTCCATGCATCCGATTCCTGCCTCACTCTTGCGTCAGTTTTGCATTGCGGTTCCTTCCTCATTCGTTTCTTCCCTGTTATTTCAGTTTTGTTTCCTGTTTCTGATGTGGAACTTTAGAGTTTAGTTTCTACCTGTTTTTTTGTTTCCTCCTCCTAGTCTTTTTTTTCCCCAGTGATTTAATACCTGCCATATTTGTATTTACTGAAAACTAAATCAGTAGGGCAGAATTTTGTTTAAACTGCACACTGCATGTACTCTTACAGTATGTCCAGAGAGCTAGTGTGTCACTATTCAGCAGATAAATAATGTAGCTGTAGAATAAAGTTTAGAATAGATTTATTATTCTTTAATTAGCCGTTGTGTAACTCATTAGTCATTTGGTCAGTAGTGCTTGTGTAAGTAATTAAGTGTAACGAGCAGCTCCCTGGGCGTTTCTGGCTTACATACTCATGAGAATTGGACTCTGTGTTCCCCGATTTCACCTGCTTTCACCACCCAAAAAAAGTATAATTGAAGTTGCATTCGTACGTGAATTGTTTTACTTTTTTCTTTATAAACTTTACATGGATTCTGCAAAGCCAGCGATCACATCACATCACATCACTCCTACGCTATACACTGCACTAACAACCTGCTAACGCTAATGCTGGAAAAGTGCTTTAAAATGTCAACAGAATGAACAGAGGACTGTGTTCCGTCCGGCTGGGCCGTCGCTTGTCTTGTCAAAACTCATCACTGAGTTAAAAATTAGTAGGACGCGTTAGTAGGAGGGAAAAACGCGTCATGGGTGCACCTGAAAAGGTAACTGCTGGCTGAAACATATAATTTTCCATCTTTCAGTGGGAAGATGCTAAGTGGAGTTAAGAAAAAGCTAAAGGGAAGCTCGGAGACGAGAGAAAAACAGACCGATGGCATTTATTCTTCATGGCAGGATATAATCGTCCAGGTGGAGCTGGGAGTTAAAAGAAAACAACAAATTAGCTGGTTATCTAAGCGGCATAATGACACACGTCCACCTGTCATGAGCTTTCATTAATTCATTAATTTATTCATTTATTAAATAACTAATTCATTAATTCATTTGTTTGTTTGTTTGTCTTTAATGCACATAAAGTTGTTTTATCAACATCTGAGATTCCGGACTGCAGAGAAGATAAAATAAAAATAAATAAAAACTGAAATCATTATTCGTGGCCGAAATTAAAACTGGGGATCCTCTAAACCATAAAAGTAAACTGCTACATTTTATTAATATTGCTAATTAAACTTTTTTTTTGTACCATTGCATACAGTTTTAATTATTTATTTAGCGTTTTTTTTTTTGTTTTGGTTTTTTTTTAATGCTTTTGGAACTTGAAAATCATATAATAAAAGCATTCAGTAATTACTACTTAATTAAAAAAAAAAAAAACAACAACTACAAAGTAATGAAAAAAAAAGAAATAATGAAAAAGGACGCCGTTCCACAAAGCGCAGGCGATAATGAATAAGAAATCAATCGGCTGGATGTCGTGCTTTCAGGTAATGAATGAAACCTGTAATGGAAAATTCCTTGAGTGAAATAATTTCATCAGTTAAAAACTTTTGCCTTTTTTCTTTTTTTACACCAAAAATATCATCTGATAAAAAGCAAAAAAATTCGTTTTCTTCAGTTTTTGGCCAAGATTTTGTTGGTGGCTGAAATTCTACAGCAGTAATGGACTAGTAATGGATAGTAAACATCTGGTTTAGAGTCAACTACAATAGTACAACACACACACACACACACACACACACACACACACACACACACACACACTTAGTTTTAACATCCTTTTGCTGAACAGATCTAGCTTGTTTTATTATCCTGTAGCTGGACATTTATACCACATTTACAATCATGTATGTGTGTTATCAGCACTGAGCTGTGTGGATGAGAATGACGAGCTGGTGGGCGTGTCGGAGTGTGTGCAGTGGGCGGGGCCGACGCCACCTCAAGTGCGGAGCTGCTGGATTTCCTGTAAGGACGACTGCACCTTCAGCCCCTGGTCCAAATTTACAGAGTGTTCAGGCTGTGAAGGGACGCGCACCCGCAAACGCACTGTCACAGGTCAGACACACACACACACACACACACACACACACACTGGTCACTGTGTATTGTCCAGATGATAAGATGTAACTTACTGCTCTGTAATTACCATAACTGATGGAGTAGCACGCCTACCGTAAAAACCCTAATGCAGGGGCAAGGAGAATTACATTAGGGCATTTTGGGCATCCGTTAGAAAATATGTTGATCTGCATTGTAGGTTTGTTGTTTCCACCACAATGCCAGGAAACTCACATATACACACACATATAAACATAAAAACAGATATTCACAAACCTTACGCATTTTGTGTTATTCACAGAAGCTTTTTTTAAATCTCAAATCAAAGTAAATATGAGCCAATCAGCATATGAATCTGGAATGATTGACGGTTGCTTAGGTGTTTTGAACTTTTCAACACCCTGGAAGCTCCGCCCCCCTTTCCCTCGTCTTACATTAGTAACGTTTGGGCTGATGCTCTCGTCTCGACTCGATTTTTTCCCTCTGAATATCTGAATTCGATGATGGCTCTGAAGTGTGCTATAATTCCTGCCATGCAAACATTCATTTCTGGGAATAAAATAAATAAAGTGTCCACAAGACCCACCACTACTGTTAGCTTATTGCTATCCTAACACCTATAGCCAGGTCCTTATAAAGTGAATGCTGAACTGAAGTAACATTAACGTTAGACATTGAGGGTAATTATACTCTGGAAGATATGGTCCACCCTTTTCCCATTTCCATCCTGCTAATTTTTTCCTGCTTCAGAAGCTCTGATTCTTTTGTTTTGTGGTTCAGATTAGATGAATCCTGCAGTGTCTCATCTTCTGTGAGAAACCACACATAACTTAAGCAGCTTTGGATCTTAATGACACCCAATCATGATTTTTAATTTTTTTTTTTTCATCTTTGAAAAACAAACGTCGTGAAGCCCGAGAGCAGAGACGGGTCTAATCTCCTGCTGGAACTGTTCACAGTAGGTGATCTTTGAGTATGGAAAATGAGTGTCAAAACCAGAAAATGACTCCGCAATCGCTCAGGAGGAGGCAGAGGGGCGACAGACGGTGATGAGGTTTGGAAAGAGGAGGAAGAAACTTCTTTTTTTTTCCTCTCGTTTATGCAGCATGGAGAGAATTTGTCCCTTTGGAGCACTTAGACACCATTTTAACCTCCATAACTGTGTCCCAAATGCAAGAAGCCATGCCTAGCTAGTGCTGCTTAATATAAAGTTTTTTCAGTGCCTTCATATGATGTTGTTAGGTTCCCTCTCCCTCTCTCTCGCTACGAAGCTAGCGAGTAGCATACTTCCGCATTCCACTGAGCGCTTTCCAGCGCTATTCAAAAAAACCCTCTGGACTGTCATTCATGAACTCCCGTTTTGTTTACCTCTGCCATTTGTTCATGTTTTCGTTCACGTCATGACTCCGCCTCCTGTGTTTCCCCATGTGCTCATGTTTTGGTTTGTGTCATGTCTCCGCCCCCCGTGTTCTACCATGTGCTCAGGTTTTGGTTCGTGTCATGTCTCCGCCTCCTTATTTCTTATTGGTTCATGTTCGTCTCATTCATTCTGTGTAATCATTGGTTTCAGGTGTCATTGATTGTGCATGTGATTGTGTGTGTTTAAATACACCGCTCCATTTCCGCTTCGGCGTGGAGTATTAGTTTAACCTTACCTTAGTTTAGACTGAACTTAGATATGTTCCGTAGCCTTTTGCTTGTGGTTTCCAAACCACCTCCTTTCCTGAGCTTTATCCCGTAGCTTGTTATTCGTGGTTCCCAGACCACCTCCTAGCCTCGCGTGTTTATCCCGTAGCTTGTTATTCGTGGTTCCCAGACCACCTCCTAGCTTTGCGTGTTTTTCCCTGTGTTTTTTGGATTACTACCTTTTTGGATTACTGCCTCTTCAGCTAAGTAAACTCTCATTTTGGATTATTGTTACCCTTTTTGTTCATGGATTATGTTTGATGGTTTTTTGTGTGTTCCTTTATTTTTGAACTTCCTGTTCCTAATAAAGTGACGTTTCCCCTGCGCATGCATCCTGACTCCCTCGTCCTACTACACACCACGTGTCGTAACAGATGTAGTCTCAGTGACGAATGCAACTTTTCGCAGAAATAAAGTTTAACATTGTCTGTGTTATATTTAAAATACAGCTGAAGGATGAGTTAAATAGACTTTAGCTGATCGCATGTACAGTAGGGTGCTGTTTCATTCACTAACTATGTTCCAGAGCCTATAATCCTAGTGTACTATGTCTCCTTTGGAACTGGAGTCTTAATTCAGCCATGTTACCAAGTCCTATACTCCCTTAAGAGTTCTTTGGTTGTTCTTTTTGTAGACCTTTAAAGCACAGGTTGCCAGAGAACCCCCTGTCCCACATATGTAAGTGTTATCCCTGCTCAAGAAGGGCTGTTAATCACTGATTCGGGCATGTTAGAGCAGGGAAAACACTACAGTGTGAAGAACAGAGGGTTCTCCAGGACCAGCGTTACGAAGCTGTGCCTCAAAGGTTCTATGTAGAACCCTACAACAGAGTATTTCCCTATCAGAATGATAGGACGCCATAAGAGTGTATGTTCCCAATGTTCTTTGGGAATTCCTGCTGCTATAAGTCGAGTCTTGATATAGCCACTGATGCATCTTGTTCTTCTTGTGGATGTTGTTCTTCTTCCATGTGCTCTAACCAGACCTGAGTAGAAGATTAGAAAAAGTCTTTTCCAATCTTCATCGGTCCAGTTTGGGTGAGTCTGTGCCGACTGTAGCCTCAGATTTCAGTTCTTGGTTGACAGGAGTGGAACCTGATGTGGTCTACTGCTGTTGTAGCCCATCCACCTCAGGGTTCGATGTGTTGTGTGTTCAGAGATGCTTTTCTGCTCACCACGGTTGTACAGAGTGCTTATTTGACTTACCGTATCGTTCCTGTCAGCTTTAACCAGTCTGGCCATTCTCCTCTGACTCTCTCATAGGTGTTTCCACCCACAGAACTGGCGTTCACGAGATGTTTTTGTTTTTCTCACCATTCTGTGTAAACTCTAGAGACTCTAGAGTTGTTTGTGAAAATCCTTAAATAACGGCGTGTCATAATTTCTATCCGTTTACAGTTTCATTTAATGTTCAAGTTATTTCCTTTCGTAGGCAGTGGTAGCTCAGTGGTTAAGACGTTGGCCTACTGATCAGAAGGTTGTGAGTTCAAATCCCAGCACTGCCAAGCTGCCACTGTTGGGCCCTTGAGCAAGGCCCTTAACCCTCAACTGCTCAGTTGTATAAATGACTTAAATGTAAGTCGCTCTGGATAAGGGCGTCTGCCAAATGCCGTAAATGTTGTCACTTATGTCGTAGCAGCTATAAACAGTTGTTCCATCACCAGCCTCTCTTTATTCTCTCTCTTGAAATTAATAAGACAAAAAAAAACAAAACACAGCTCATGATGTTACCAAGAAACCACAAAGTAACGTAAACTCCTCTGTCCTGAAGATGTCGGAAAACTTAACGTTACAGCTTTACCTCTGACTGTTACAAAACTGGAGACTCCTTCCATAAATGTTAAATAAACATCTCTTTACAGAAAACTTCACCACATCCAAGACTACACACATTTTTTTTATCCATTCATGTGGAGCGTCCGCTGTACAAGTCCATGTGAATGAGCTGTTACTATAGAAACAACAAGGTACGATATTAGAACGTGCGCGTTAATATAAACCTGTGATTTGCAGCTGCACTACTGTCAGAGCACCTTCTGACCAATCACAACACAGGATTGAACAGCGCTGTGGTGTAATTTGCATTAATGACTTGAGTGACTGTGAAAAACAAACCGATGTAAAGTCTTATAATTTTTTTCTTCATATCTGACCTGAAATGAGACATAAAGCCAGAGGCAGCGTGCTGAGTGACGCAGGTGGTGAAGTTTACTGATTACAGCTCGATTAAAGCACAGTATGAGGTTCTCACGTGCCTGAAGGCTACATTCAGCTGTGATTTCTCAGCTGTGTGAAGTGACTCTGTTTTTTATGCTGTAAATGAAGTGGTGCAGTCGTGATGATGTGCATGCTAACACATTATCCAGGGTGCCAGACCATGTGCTGGCAGTATTGATTTAAAAGTATGGAGCCGTTCCAATTAAACTAGTGCTAAAGTAATATCTTGGGGGGGGGGAAAGATTAATTATAGTTTATTCGTGGCTGAGATTTTTCTCCTTTATGCATTCTGATCCTTGCTTTCACACAGTTTACCTGATATTACACCGAAGTCCCAGCACTAACCTTGCGTTTTAGCCTAGCTTAGATGACATTAGTTTCTCAGAGTGATGTCCGTATGATAATAAAATATCTGGCTTATGATGGCTATGAGTTATCGCAGGGTGAGTTTCTATCTGGTTTGAGCCAAGATCTTTCTGTCTTACACAGTGACCACATTATTGGATTATGAATATTGAGGCTTATACCGCAGTAATGCTGAATTCTGGATTCTGATTGGCCAGATTGGTTTACAGCAGCTCTGAGAAAGTTCAGCTGCAAATCACAAGTTTATATTAATGCACTTGCTCTAATCATTTCTATAGTAACAGTTTTTTGTAAGATGTTTGTTTAATATTTATCAAATGAGTCTCCAGTGCCAGAGCATTGTAACAGTCAGAGGTAAAACTGTAACTATAAGTTTTCAGACATTTTCAGGACAGAGGAGTTTATCAACATAAAACTATTTCTGTTTTCTCTCCTTCTCAGGGCGGAGCAGGAAGCGAGAGCGCTGTCTGAAGGAGGATGTGTATCCGCTGGTGGAATCTGAGCCGTGTGTGTGTGATGAGTTGATCTCAGAGCCGTGGGGGAACTGGTCAGTGTGTATCCTGCCGAATGCCCCGCCCCCTCTTTCACCACATGGATGGAGGGGGGAAAAGGATGTACGTGAGTGTGGGGAGGGAAAACGCTATCATGCAATGGCCTGCCTTGACCAGAAGGGACGCCTCCTCGACCCATCTCACTGTGCTGAGACAGGTCAGTCTAGCCACTCATATCACCCCCGGGTGTTATGCTCATTCCACTCCAAGCAGGAGAGTGATCTGCTCCCCTTCATAGATACTATCCCAACATCATAGATACTGTTCCCCTGGCTGAAATGACCCATGTGGTTACCTCTGTTACACTTACACTTGTTTTTGAATTACTCTTAACTGATCCTGCCGGCTCCTGCAAAAAGTATGACCAGTACTGCTTGCCTTTGCAGAATGTCTGATAAGCTCTATCTGCTACCTCACAAATTCAGATCAGTGCTACCAGTTTCCACAAAAAGTCTGACCAATTCCTCTCTCTCTCTCTCTCTCTCCCTCTCTCTCTCTCTCTCTCTCTCTCTCTCTCTCTGATAGACTAACCAATCCCACCTGCTTCCAAAGAAAGTCAGACCAATCCCACTGTCCCTCAAAGAAAGTCTAACCAATCCCTCACACTCCCACATAAAGTCTGAACTATCCCGACTACTGCCAAGAAATTCTGCAGAAATTCCATTTACTCACACAAAATGTCTGACCAATTGCCCCTGCTTCCCCGCAGAAGGTCTGACCAATTCTGAGTACTCACTCAGAAAGTCTAATGAATCCCACCCTCTCTCCAAAAATGTTTGACCAGTCCTTCCTGCTCCCACAGAAAGTCTTGATCAATCCCTCCCACTCCCACAGAAAGTCTTGATGAATCCCTCCCACTCCCACAGAAAGCCTGACCAATCCCTACCACCTCCGCAGAAAGTCTGACCAATCCCTACTACTCCCACAGAAAGTCTGACCAATCCCTACCACCTCTGCAGAAAGTCTGACCAATCCCTATTACTCCCACAGAAAGTCTGACCAATCCCTACCACCTCTGCAGAAAGTCTGACCAATCCCTATTACTCCCACAGAAAGTCTGACCAATCCCTACCACCTCTGCAGAAAGTCTGACCAATCCCTATTACTCCCACAGAAAGTCTGACCAATCCCTATTACTCCCACAGAAAGTCTGACCAATCCCTATTACTCCCACAGAAAGCCTGGCCAATCCCTATTACTCCCACAGAAAGCCTGGCCAATACCTACCACTTCTGCAGAAAGCCTGACCAATCCCTATTACTCCTGCAGAAAGCCTGACCAATCCCTATTACTCCCACAGAAAGCCTGGCCAATACCTACCACTTCTGCAGAAAGCCTGACCAATCCCTATTACTCCTGCAGAAAGCCTGACCAATCCCTATTACTCCCACAGAAAGCCTGACCAATCCCTATTACTCCCACAGAAAGCCTGACCAATCCCTATTACTCCCACAGAAAGCCTGACCAATACCTACCACTTCTGCAGAAAGCCTGACCAATCCCTATTACTCCTGCAGAAAGCCTGACCAATCCCTATTACTCCCACAGAAAGCCTGACCAATCCCTATTACTCCCACAGAAAGCCTGACCAATCCCTATTACTCCCACAGAAAGCCTGACCAATACCTACCGCTTCTGCAGAAAGCCTGACCAATCCCTACCACTTCTGAAAGTCTTGACCGATCTCTCCTGCTGGATTCATGCTGATCAATGTGTTGCTGTTGCTGACAAATGTCATCATAAAAATAATGCATTTTGTAAATGTGTACCAAAGCCAGACAACAATTATAACAAACTTCATGTCTCACCATCTGCACCCGTAGACTCTTACTTAGAACACTGTGTTCAGTTGGGAAGACCTGTATCCAGTGATAAGGATGCAACAGAAAACCTTTTCCATTCCTTCACTTTCCCCTTTTCTTTCTTTACAAACTCTTTTTCCCTTCCCCTCTCTCTTTCCTAACTATGTTTCACAGTTTATTTCTGCTTTTTGCCATTTTTCTCATTCTTGCGTTCTTTTCTCTCTCCCACCCATTGAGTGACAGGATACAGTGAGTCATCTTCATTAAATAAGTATTTCTCTTTTCCCACTGTTCTGTACTCTCTTCTGGCACCAAGCACTCTGTCTTGTTACAGTCTTCTTATTTCCTTCCACATCCCTCTGTCTCATTCCCTGACTCTTCTTTTCTTCTCTCCTCCAGAGCTGCAGGAGGAAGCATGCTCCGTCCCCTGTCCCCTGGACTGTCGTCTTAGCTCCTGGTCCACCTGGTCCCCCTGCAGTATGTCCTGTGGCAGTGGACTGAGGGTTCGCTCCAGATGGCTGCGGGAGAAACCGTTTAATGGGGGGCGGCCCTGTCCCAAACTTGACCTGAAGAATCAGGTGAGGTGTGAGGGAGAGAGGACGCGGTCCTTAGCAACCAAACCCAGTCTAGCAATTGCACAATTATAAGATAAACCACCTAGTGCACAAAGTTTTGATTGGTAGAGGTTAGGACTAGGAGTGGAGTTAGCACTCAGCTGTAATTACAACTTACAACAGATTTGATTACCACTTTCAGTTATTTTCAATTTGTATGCTTTATATACTGCTAAGCATAAAATACTGCTTTAAGTTACACAATATAATTGTTTAGCAACATAAGCTACATAAAAGCAGCATTGTACTAATTTTATCCAGCTTACTAGTTAATCCTTAATCCTTAATCAAATCTGGCATTATCTTGCTAGGCAGCAAACTGGCTAAAGTTTGGTGAACTGTTACGTTGTAAATTTTAAATAAAATCAGTGGCCATATTTTCTAGCAAGCTAACCAGATAGATAGCTAATGATAACATTACCTCTCTAGCAGTAGCCGTATGACATTTTAATAGCTAGCCACTAACAAGCAAACTGGCATGTGACCAGCTAAAGTATGATGTCATTAAAATCAGGCTAGCTAATATTAAAGCAACCAGCAGCCAAGCTCTCTATCAGGCTAGCTAACTTGACCGCTTAATGCATTAACGTGTTACCTGTCCAGAAATGTCTTTCATTTATAAAAAACAAGAAGTGGTTAGCATTTTTCTCTTTTTTAAATTGAAATATGACAAATGCTGGGCACTCAGTCATCTTTAAATAACAATCAGACTTAATGAGATTTTTTCAAGTTCATTTGATTAGAGCAGAACAGCGAGGGTTCGTGAAGTATAAATGTCATTCCTGATTAGCCGTAGCCGAATCTGATTAATAACAATAATTTTAAAAATCTGGCTTATCCTGAGTTGTATGTATTGTATTAAATGAAGGCCCAAAGTTAATAAGTAAAACTAAAGTAGTTTTTTTTTATTTTATTTTTTTTTAACCCTGAGTAAATCCTGTCGAAGTACTATGCTAAATACAGTTCCACCATTTAGAGGTGTCAGTGTAACCATGGAAACTGAGCTGAACAGTGATCACCATACGTACTGTATATGCATGATACTGCATAATATAGATAGTGTTGCTTGCTAGGCTATTGGGTTAAAATAATGAAATAAAATGATATTACGATAATAATGTACAAGATATTATACAACACCTACATTTCCCTGCTGTGGAAATATATTCTTTCCTGTTTTTTAGTAATTAATATTGTGAAATTATTACATAGTTAAAAAAAAAACTGCTTAAATGGTAATTGTTTTAGTAAGTAATTGTGGTGTGTATAATAAGTAGAGTCTGTGTTGTTGATGTTTTTTCTAACTGTATGAAAGACAGAATTGGTGTCATTCCAGACTTATTAAAATTCCCATGAGTCTGCTTGGCAAGAGAAGAGAACGCTCTTGGGAATCGGTAGAGGCGATGATTGTCACTATTATAGCTTATTTATTTTCTCCTCCATGCTGAGTGTGTTACATAATTAAGCTAAAATATTGAGTTCAGAGACTATATTCCAATTGATGTAGGGTTAGTGGTGTAATGTTTTCACTACAGACCTGATCTTCATCCCTCTGTCAGGCCTGAAAAATATCTCTCAGTAAGGGCACCTACATAGGATCAGCGTTTGCATTCATACATCACAAAGCCCATGTTGATGGCGCACCATCCAAATGATTGGGATTTTTTACCGTGAGGTTGAAGCGACACTACGCCATCAAGACATGTTTGAATGCATAGATCATTTAAAGAGCTAACACGGTCAGCTACTGTCATGCTACAAATATTTATCTGCTCCTTCCTTGTAACTAGTGAGTGACTAGTGAGAGTCTTTGCTACGTGACATGTGCTGTCAAAATGTTAGTGTAAACTGGGTGAAAAGTGCATATGACTGAACGTAGTGCTGAGATATCAAATCCAAGCTGCACCCCTCTCTCCTTAAGGAAGCGACGGCTTTGCCATTGTAGATGTCCATTCTTACCAAGAAACTGTAGTCCTCATTCTTTCTGTCCTGGCATTCTCTAGTAAAAAATGTTCTGTGGACAGATGTAGCAAAAGTTTTTTGCAAACTTTTTGACAAAAAATCTGCAGTGCTGTGTTTGGGGGGCAAAAAAGGAAGGGCACACCAACACCATAACCATCGACCCCCTGTTGTACAAGTCTGTCGAGGAATTTTAGGCCATTCCAGATGTGAAGCATGGTGGTGGGAGTATCACAGTTTGGGGCTGATTTGCAGGAATGGCCTAAACTCCTTCATCATTGTTGTACAGGTGTGATCAGCTGCTACAGAAAATTGTTACTGGTCTCCATTTTGTCAGTGAAATTATAGAATTATACTGGAGTTTATGGAAGTGGATTGTGTCCAGTGTGATTACATCTCACAATGTAGAACGGTGTGAAGGATGGAGAGCCAGCGCCATTTTCCGACTTCCCAACTGACAGTTAATCACAATCTCAGCTGTTCAACACTTGATTTGGATTTAAAGGGAAATGTATGTAATATATATTCTCAATATTCTCAAACATTACTGATCTTTCTAGAAGTAAATTATTAAAATAATGCTGAATAATACAATAAATAATAAATTACTACTACTAATAATAATAATAACAATAATAATCAAATTCAAATGCATTCAAAAACTAAAAGTTTTTTTTTTTTTAATTTAAATGTAAACGCAACTTTTAGTTTTAATACTTTTAGTTTTTAAAACTCTTGATATAGTGGCTTTATATCAGGAATATGGGGGGCATGGTGGCATAACTTGCAAGTTCTGCCCGTGCTTCGGGGGTTTCCTCCAGATAGTCTGGTTTCCTCCCCCAGTCCAAAGACATGTGCTGTAGGCTGATTGGCATTTCCAAATTGTCTGTATTTTGTGAATGGGTGTGTGAGTGTGTGTGTGTGTGATTGTGCCCTGCAGTGGGTTGGCACCCCGTCCAGGGACGTCCACCGGTCTCGTGCCCCGAGTTCCCTGGGATAGGCTCCAGGCTCCCCGCGACCCCGTGTAGGATAAGCGGTACAGAAAATGGATGGATGGATGGATGGATGGATGGATAATACAAAACTCATACAAAATGACATCCTTGTTTTAAAGTCTGGTAAATACATTCCTGTGAGTTGTGCAGAAACTTTAAAAAATGTATTTATTTATTTTATTTTTTAATCAGCTTTTTTTTTTTTTCTGGCTTCTTGTTCATTCTCATACTAATGGATAATGCACTTCCATTTAGCGCAGCGTGCTGAAGCATGCGCTTTCATTATTACCCTGGACATAAACAAGCATCAGCACTATTATTTTAATGGAGATGTGTTTTTTATCCATAATTTACTGAAGCTGCTCTCTACAGGAACGTAGAAAAACAAACCGGCCCTCGGAATAAGAGCATAATGAGTCCGTTAGTGTGTTTTTCTGTAGTTTGTTGTTTTCTGTTCTGAAAAGAAGATTACGAGCATTAGGGCAGATGAAAGGAATTCTCTTCTTTGTCTCTTCTTTTTTTTCCCCCCTCTATCCAGTCGCTGATGACTTTTATTAGTTAAAATATCTACTGCGTAAAAATAAACAGGATTTCTGCTTCCTATAGAAAACACTAAAAGATGTTTAAGATATACTGTTATAATATATTTGAGGCCAAATCAAGGAAACCAGGACCAATTAAAAGTAACGTCTTTTTACAGGCTGCCCAGAAGTTCAGGGACATCGAGGCATGAAGAGTCTTATCATTTAACGTGATTATTTTTAGTCCTTAAATTCACAAATACAGTATGTGCATCCAGAGATACAAGGATCAACAAGACTTGCTTAAATTGGGGATTTTCAAACGTTTTGCAACCAGGGGCCCATTAACCTTTAAATTCAATTCCACAGACCCCCTCTATACAGACTTAAGTCATAAGCATGTGTTCAAGAATATTCTGTTTATTAATTAGATCTATAGTGCTTTTTTATTCCTGACATTTCCACAGACAGAACACATTAGGTCAGAGTTGCCGTATCCTGGTCAGTGTGCATAGCTAGTGCAGCTAGCTTGCGATGCTAATCTAATCTAAGCTGGTAGTACTGTGTAGAGCAAAAGTATTGTTTATTTTCTCGTTAGTGTTTGAGTCATGGAGGCGTTGCATCATGTGACAGATCGCTGCCTCAATATTCTGTAAAAGTTCTTCCTGTAAAAGTCTTTCCTTCGCTGATTGCAAGCTGGTGATGACAATGTTCTGTGGACAGATCAAACACTTTGGCGGAAGTGTTTAGAGAGAAAACACTGCACACTTACACCAAAACCATATCCCAGCTGTGAAGCATGGTGGTGGGAGTACCATTGTCTGGGGCTGATTTCCTGGAATAATCTAAACTTCCTTCTCATTACTACAGGAAATCTTTGGTGGAGGTTGATGGTGATGGACTTCATAATGTAGAATGTTCTGATGAACATGAAGCCTTTGATCCATTTTTTTTTGTTTGTTTGTTTGTTTATGAGTATATTATTACAGCAAATTTAGGTTTGGGTCATAAACGAGTCGGGGAAGTTGTAGTCAGGTCGAGGAATGAGCTCTGTACGCGTGACTAGTCTGTAAAGGACGTGTTGGTGTGTAGAGGTCAGCATGCAGATGACTCCGGAGAGCCTGCAACAGATACAGCTGCTTTTCTCTGGTGTGATTAGCGCAGATGGCTAAACGGACGCTAACGGTCTTTATGTGGCCTCTGGATCGAGTTTGGCTTGGATAATGTCTCTTCCGCTCTCGACGAGGGCGAGATGAATGCTTATTGGTAACAGTGTGCAAATGAGAGCTGTGTGTGCGAGTGTGTGAGTGTGTGTTGACGCCGTGGGAGGTTATCAGCCGAGCCATACGCATAAATGTGAGTGTGTGAGTGTGTGTGTGTGTGTGTGTGTGTGTGGTGTGTATGTATGTGTGCTCCGGGAGGCAAGCTGGGTAAATGCCATTTAGGTGAAGTGGAAGGTCATGAAGTTGAGCCGTACAAAAAGGCATAAATGTAAAAGTGAGTGAGAGAGAGAGAGAGAGAGAAGATCACAATAGGTATGTTATAAATTGACCTATTTGTAATGCTGATGTACTATGGAAGTTACGGTAATTCAGCCATTTCTTGTTGTGTTAATGGTAGGCGTGCTACTTTAGTAGTTGTGGTAGCTTCTCAATTTGTTAGCATGCCTCTCCAGTAGCTATGCTAGTTTGTTTACAGTAGGCATGCTACTCCATTAGTTGCATTTGTCTTTGTGTTTACAGGAGCCATAGTACTCCAGTAGTTATGGTAGTTTGCCTATTTCTTTCTGTGCTTACAGACAGTTTTAAGTCTCAGGGATATATTTTAATACTGTTACGGTAGCTTGGCCATCTATTAAATTATTTACTGTTAGTGTGCTACCCCAGTGGTTAAAGTTATTTGCATACAGCGTCTTTATGTAGGCATGACTCTCCAGCTGTTATAGTACTTTGCTTAGTTGTTAGTGTGTTTTCATAGGTGTGCTACTACACTGGTTTTTGGCACACTAGTATATGGCTAAAAGTATGTGCACCCCTGGCCATCACACCCATATGTGCCTGTTGAACATCCCATTCCAGATGTATTCCCCCTTTGCTGTTATAATAAGCCCCACTCTTCTGTGAAGGCTTTCCACTAGATTTTGGGGCGTGGCTGTGGGGATTTGTGTTCATTCAGCTACAAGAGCATTACTGAGGTTGAGGTCAGGCGCTGATGTTGGGATGTCGACGAGGCTCCAGTTCCAGCTCATCCCAAAGGTGTTCAGTGGGGTTGAGGTCAGGGCTCTGTGCAGGACACTCCAGTTCTTCTACCTTCTTCCACCTTCTTCCAACCTTAACACACCATGTCCTGCCAGAGAAAACCAAACAAAAAAGAGAATACCAAGCAAAGAGAAAAGAAAGATTTTTATCATGATAAAAGATCCACCTTCCTCTGCGTCTCCTTCTGGGAATAAAGAATTGGGAGCAGGTCTAAAATTTCCATGAATTCTTCCTTCATATCTCGGTATGTGGGATGGCTGGTGAGGCGAAGCTTTATGAACAAACATCGTATCTCATCTTATGAATACTGACATAAGCTTCTCATATATACTCATGCATTATTCTTTAAATATGTTACTCAGGCTGCCTGGATTATTACAATTCCTTTCTTATAAAATCCAGCTGTGCTGCTTCTTAGCAACATCTAAACCCCAAATATACCGTATTACGCGTAATAATAAGGCTCTCTACTGTCATTATTACATTCTCATTCTCTACTAATCCCTATGCACTCATATATCCCACTTGTGCCTTGTTTATAATCCTTCCATATAGGATTCGTAATCTCAGCATTCACGACATTTTAGGTGTACCACATTCCCACACACACACTCCATCTTTAACAGTAATTTTAACACTTAGCCGTTTTCTCAAGCCTTTAACTCAGTTCTTTTTTTATTTATTTGTTCATGTTAATATCTCCTGATACTGTCTCTGTGTTCTCAAGCAAGGTGAGAGTCTTTAGGTTTTCGTAAAGCACGATATTAAGATTCAGACTATTCAGAGTATTCAGAGTCGAGTGATGTGTGTGTAGTGAGGATTTAGTACCGAAATTACACACGTCAGAATTCAGACGTCAGACGTGACTCAAGTGCGGACTTGAGCGCTATCCAGACGTTACGTGAGAGTTACACACATGGGGGTGGAGTCTCAGTTATGTTTGTTGCGTGATATCATCTTGAGTGAGGAGCAGTATTAAGTCCAGCGCCACCGTCTGATAGTTCAATGTCACGCTGGTATCTACACATAAATATAACACTATTCGTGTAATATTAATGTTTGTTTGTTTTTTTTCCTCACAGAGGACATCAGTGGAGACATTGTTATCTCTAGGCTTAAATATTGTATGGATCAAATGATAAATAACGTTTAAAGTAAGCTGTAAGTGTAGCAGAGTGCTTGCTCATTAAAAGCATGATAATATAGTCTACATTCCACTGATTAATGGCGATACACTAGACTTCAGAGCACTGTCTGACGGTTTGATGTAACCGCAATATGTCATGATGGAATTTACTGTATGTTTTGGGCTATAAATACACTACAAAAGAGCAAATTAAAAGCATGATAAATGTGTCCTGCACCCTGCGCATTCATTATGGTTTCATGACCTCGATTTTGTGTCCCCGTGGCTGCATTAAGTTGTGTCGGAGCACAATAAAAATAAAACATAACATTCTGTGCTGGATCAAGTGCTATTCTATGTGCTGCTGAATGAATGTGGAAGTCGATTTGTTAAATTAAACCAGTGATCAGTGTGATCATTACAACTAGGACTGTTCACACTCGCAATCGTCTCATTCATATATCATCGTATTAGTCTTTTTATTTATTTATTTATTTATTATTATTTTTTTTTCATTTTTAAATTGTCTCTTGCTTTTGTGGTGCATCCCGTCTCGTACGTTTACACTCAAGAAAAAAAAATCTGGCAACCTGAACTACGGTACATGCAGGTGATTTTAATGAACTCAATGTCGCATTCTCAAGAATCAACTTAAGCATGTGCACAACCCGACTCTGAATATGATCAACTTTCCCTGCGTAAATACTGACATCACTTTTGGACTTAAGATGCTATCTCTGACTTTGACCTCTTATGAATTATTACTATTATTATGCATGACTTTTGAAATATTAATGAAGGTAAACCTTCAAAATCATGCTCCACTGTGATTGCTGTTTCAGCATTTACAGTCCCCTCCTCCACTAATATTGGCACCCTTGGTAAATATGTAAATATGAGCAAAGAAAGCTGTGAAAAATGTGTCTCGAAACATCTTTTGTTCAAAAAAATTCACAAAATTACTCTGCTCTCATGGATATCAAACAGTTGCAAACAAAACACAGGTTAATAAAAAATATCTGATTAAATATAGGTGTGCAACAATTATTGGCACCCTTTTAGTCAATACTTCGTGCTACCTCCCTTTGCCAAGATAACAGCTCTGAGTCTTCTCCTATAATGCCTGATGAGGTTGGAGAATACATGGCAAGGGATCTGAGACCATTCCTCCATACAGAATCTCTCCAGATCCTTCAGATTTCGAGGTCCACGCTGGTGGACTCTCCTCTTCAGTTCACCACACAGGTTTTCTATGGGTTTCAAGTCAAGGGACTGGGCAGGACCATGATTTAGTGTCTGGCAAACTGAAGATCCTTGAGTTTGTTTTTGGATGAAAGTAGAGGCTTTTTTCTTGAAACCCTTCCAAACCCTTGTGGTGATGTAGGTGACTTCAGATTGTAGTTTTGGAGACTTTCTGACCCCAAGACGCGACTAACTTCTGCAATTCTCCAGCTGTGATCCTTGGAGATTTTTTGGCCACTCGAACCATCCTCTTCACAGTGTGTTGAGACGATATAGACACACGTCCAATTCCAGGTTGATTCATAACATTTCCAGTTGACTGGAACTTCTTAATTATTGCCCTGATGGTGGAAATGGACATTTTCAATGCTTGTGCTATTTTCTTATAGCCACTTCCCATTTTGTGAAGCTCAACAACCTTTTGCCGCACATCACAGCTATGTTCCTTGGTCTTAACCATTGTTATGAATGACTAAGGGAATTTGGCCTGTGTGTTACCTCATATTTGTAAACCTGTGTAACAGGAAGTCATGGTTAAACAGTTTCCTGTTCCTAGTCACCCAGGTGTACTAAAAAAATTTTAAATATCATTGGGAATATTCTTCAAATATTAGTGAAGGGCCGATATTAGTGAAGGGCTCTGTACATAATTAACATATAATCCATAATATGTTTAAGATGTAAGTAATTTATAATAAGCATAATTGGCATTTAGAATTTTTGTATAAAATAAAAAGACTTGGTCATGATTAACACCTCAGAGATCGCGCAGCTATGGATACTCAGTGCTTGGTCTCCCATTTTCCTCCAGAAAATTATAAAATGCTGATGTATTATATTAATAACAATGGGATGGAATGTTATTCTGGAAATAGTAATTGTATTTCTGGATGGTGAAATAAAATTAGTTCTTGGTAATGCAATCAGACATTTAGACCCTGCTGTACAGACGCCATTTTCATAACTCTGTTGGTGGCCGTACAAGAAGTGATGATGGTGAAATAATTAATAGGGTTTGAAGGAAGTTAGATTAGAATCATGTCTAAGGTGATGCATATGAGGTGAATCAGCCACTGAGCCACTGATACACCACCTGACTAATTAATATGGCAACACCCATTGAGCTAACCAAGTAAGAGAGAGTTTTATTAAATGTGATGATGTTGGCCAGGGGCTGTATTCAGTCAATATGTACGCAGGGAAATTTCTCTGTATTCAGAGTCAGCTTGCACAGGTGCAGGCGATTCAGAGGGAATTACCTGCACATAGTTCACACCTGTTTGTTTGTTTTTTCCTTGTGTAGTTTATCTGTAGTGTCTAGACCAGGGGTTCTCAAACCAGCCATCAGGGCCCCCAGACAGTCCGTATTCTCATCTCACACAACACAGGGATAGTGGACCATCAGGTGGGCCTTGATGACTGTTTGAGAACCAATGGTCTAGACATAGTTTAAATCAAGGACTGATTGGTCAGAAGGTGTTGTTTCATTTTCTATAACAGCAGCTCTGAGAGTAGCGCCGGTTTATATTAATGCACACGTCCTAACACATTATCGTTTCTATAGTAACAGCTCACTCTCTTGGACGTGTACGGAGGACGCTCCACACTTCATGATCTAAGACTAATAATAAATGTAATTTGTCGTTTAACAAAGAAAAACATATTATCGTTATATTATCATATTAAGTTTTTTTTTTTTTTTTTTTTTTTTCATTGGGAGATGTAAAATTTATGGAAGGAGTCTCCAGTGTCAGCATTTTGTAACTGTCACGGCGCTTTATAAAGTTCCGCAGCATGAGAAAGTCTCCAGGACAGAGGAGTTTATGCTTTCCAGTTTCTCTATAAAATGACAAGCTGCATTTTCTGAGAGAGAGAGAATGAGAGAGAGAGAGAGAGAGAGAGAGAGAGAGAGAGAGAAGATGCTGGTGAGGAAATGAGTTCATCTCACGGATGTTCCACAACATTACATCTAACTATAAACCATTAAAATGTGTGATGTGTCTTTCATTAATAAATGAAACATTGTAAGACCACCCTGACGTGTATTATTTTCATATAAGAGCACGGTCCATCGTGTGTTATTCCTTATATGAAAAATGGACTTCATTTCAAAGTCAGAATCACGGGACATTAAGTCACATCTGGGATTTGGCCAAAGCTTTACTTTAGGACATTAAAGGAAGCAGGGATAGAAATCAAAGCTCTGTGATATTTATGTAGCTGTGATTTAAAGCAGTTCTAAGTTACAGCGTATTTCTCTCTGTATCCGTCTGTATCTCCCCTTCCTTCTTCTCTGTCTTGTTATCTCCTTGTCTGTTTTTTTTTTCCCTTCCATCTTCTGTTCTTTATGTCCCTCTGTGCTGCTCCTTTCTCTTTTACCCTCTTTTACCTTTACCTCTGCAGTCATGTATTTTATGCTCTGTGGGTTCCGAGGGCAAAAACAAGGTTCTAACCTGTCAAATCCTTCTTACACGTTTGGTCTTGGAAAATATCTAGGAGTCTGATACATCACTAAAAGGAACATTTAAAGCAAACGTTCAAGCAAAAATGAAATGACGTGTCCCTCTTATCGCAAATGTAATAAACTTCCAGAAAAATCACACACAATAAATCAATAAATTCGTGTCATATGTATGGAAAAAATAGCGTCAGTAAAAAAGTATAATCTTGTAAACATAACTTGTAAAATTAAATCACAGGCACATTGTACACCACTAATTTAGCCTACATGTTAGCTTCATTAATCTTGTAGCATCAGTGCAAATCTAGATATGCTAATTTCACACACCAAACAAGTCTCAGATGATAAACTGTTATTCATGTTTTATTGCTGATAATAATGCAGTATGGTCATGTTTTAAAGACTAAATCACAGTACTGAAGCACCGATAGACTAGGAAAGTTGTCAAAGTAGCCATTTTCTGATCGGATATTGTGAAGGGACAATATGGGGAATTTTTCTAGCATCCAGAACATTCTGTCTCTTCATGCTGTAATTACATATTTTTGCCCACACTTCTGTAACACCTAGCTGATGGAGCTTGGGTGATTGCTAGATGGTTCTCGCTGCTTCACTTTCCACAGTGACTCAGTCAGGGAAGAGCAGATTGATATTCTTATCTCGCCATGGCGTCCTCTGCTGAATGGAGAGACACATCAGGGCTGTTAGCCAAGAACCAAACGTGCCCACAGCAATGTAGAGTCTTTTTTTTTTTTTACCGGTGTTCCATGACACAGGAGGCAGGAATATTCATCCTAAATCTGATTAAAGTCAAGGAAGGCAAGAAAATATTGCACAGGAGATTGGAAATGTAGAAGAGAAGGTAGGAATAATTGTTTATAGATCAGGAAGTACAAAATATCTTAGAACAATAGGCAGGAATAAGTGTAGCACAAGAGGTGGGAATAATCATAGTCTAGGAGGGGACAGGAATATTTATAGTATAGGAGGGTGGGAATAACCATAATGCAAGATTCAGGGATAACTGTACTGCAGAAGTTGGGGATAATCGTAGCACAGGAGGTGGTAATAATTATAGTGTAGGTGTAATAGTTGGGAATTAATTGAATTATTGGATTATCGGTGGGAATAATCATAGTGTAAGAGGTGGGAATGGTCGTAGTGTTGGAGATGGGAATGATCGTAGTGTTGGAGGTGGGAATGATCGTAGTGTTGGAGGTGGGAATGGTCGTAGTGTTGGAGGTGGGAATGGTCGTAGTGTAGGAGATGGGAATGATCGTAGTGTTGGAGGTGGGAATGATCGTAGTGTAGGAGGTGGGAATGATCGTAGTGTAGGAGGTGGGAATGATCGTAGTGTTGGAGATGGGAATGGTCGTAGTTTTGTTGGTGGGAATGGTCGTAGTGTAGGAGGTGGGAATGATCGTAGTGTTGGAGGTGGGAATGATCGTAGTGTTGGAGGTGGGAATGGTCGTAGTGTAGGAGATGGGAATGATCGTAGTGTTGGAGATGGGAATGATCGTAGTGTTGGAGGTGGGAATGGTCGTAGTGTTGGAGGTGGGAATGGTCGTAGTGTAGGAGATGGGAATGATCGTAGTGTTGGAGGTGGGAATGATCGTAGTGTTGGAGGTGGGAATGATCGTAGTGTAGGAGGTGGGAATGGTCGTAGTGTAGGAGATGGGAATGATCGTAGTGTTGGAGGTGGGAATGATCGTAGTGTTGGAGGTGGGAATGGTCGTAGTGTTGGAGGTGGGAATGGTCGTAGTGTAGGAGGTGGGAATGGTCGTAGTGTAGGAGGTGGGAATGGTCATAATGTAGGAGGTGGGAATGGTCATAATGCAGGAGGTGGGAATGGTCGTAGTGTTGGAGGTGGGAATGATTGTAGTGTTGGAGGTGGGAATGATCGTAGTGTTGGAGGTGGGAATGTATATATGGTGCAAGTAGTGGGAACAGTCATAGCAATGGATGGAGGAATAATCAGCACAGAAGACAAAAATGATTGTAGTGTCGGAGATATGAATAACTGTTGTACTGTTCTTTGAGTTTACTGATTGATCACTGGTTCAGGTTTTAGGTGCAAAATGTCACCTGGGGTATGGATTTATTTTTATAGTCGAGTTTTGTAATATGCCATGTTTACCTACATTTCAGTGTTTGCTGCAGCGCCCCCTAGTGCCTCCTTGGCAAATTCAATGTTCCGCTCACATGCTTCAGTGTTTTCTCTCTCCTGAGGGTCTGATTCATGTCCAGCTTCAGCTTTTATATGACTTGGGGCATTCTCATTGCCCACTTTGCAATCCGGATGCCATATGGCCACCATCAGGAACACCAGAGTGTTCATCCAGCCTGAATAATTTAACAAGGCTTGCAAATGTGCGCTCAGAAACAATCAGCTCAGAGCGGAATATAATGGAGGGAGGAAGTGAGCAGACATGTAACTTTTGGCCAAGAATAATTAATTCACCGACTTCACATTCCTGAAGCACTTGAGGCAGTGGCAAGATTGTGACTAGCATGCTAGTGACATACTTTCAAGAGGGGAATCAAATTCTGCAGTGCAGCATAAACCTGAATATAAAGGCACCTAGGGTCTGCAAGATGGAAAACCCCTGGAAATGTTCTTAGCTTCTCTGTAGCATCCCCAGTAATGTGGGTGAAATTAGCACATTATGACATGAGTGGTACCTCACCACAACCACACCTACTGACCAGTGTGGCTTTTTGCTTTCTCATAATTTAATGACATAAATATACTGTAGTTAATGTTAACACCCTGAAGTTGATTATTTTTCTATAACAGCGTGTCCCCAAGTGTTTTATTCCTCTTATAGCACAGCAATTTGCTAGCAATTAGTAAATTGTATTTACTAACGAACAAAACCATGTAAACTCCAGTTCCAGTTCAGGGACAGTTTTTATCAAGCCTTTAGCGGATTACCATGCAAGCGGATGTGGTGAGACCAGTTTTCCAGTTTGGTCATGTGACGTTCGATATATACCCTATTATACACATTTTTAAGCGTTTTGAGTGTCTGCCGTACAAGTCCCTGTGATTGAGCTGTTACTATAGAAACAATAACGTATCAGAACGAGCGCACTGATATCAACCCGTGATCTGCTTTGCACTCAGCATTACCGCTAAAGAATTAAGAATTCAACGGCAATGGTATAAGCTACCATTATATGACTGTTGCTATGGTTACGTCTCAGACCATATTGCCTTTCCCATTTTTTTTTAATTAAAGCATTCTTACGCACTGTACCTGAAAGCGGTGTCTCAAACGACGTACTATGCATTGTATACTATATATACACACAGTATGTACTTGAGTATGTTGTGCCGGATCTTTCCGGGGCAGTAACTCCCCATATTAAACTATTTAACTAAATGGAATGACAAAAGGCACCAAAACAACTTCCCAAAACGATCAGTTAATTTTTTTTACGTCCACAACATACAGTAGTGGTGTTTAGTTTGTATCCACAACATAGTGGTGTTCTCACTGGATGCATTGGCCTTTCAGCAACATATAAACTACAGCCCCATCTATGGCTCCGCACCTTCTGCAACATAAAGCGGACTGCGACTGATGAGAATTCAATGTGTAATGTCTAACAATTCATTTGACAGCAGGTTTAGTGCATCATCAACATATTAAACGTGCACTACATCTCACACAACTTTACATACATCGGCTGAACCTAACCTGTTATTTACGATCGTTGTCATGGTTACATTCAAACACATCATTGAGGATCATTGGTTCTGAGCTGTGATTGAAATCACCAACCGACGTAATCAGTAGTGAGTATTTTCCGTGGTCAGGGTATACTGAGTGTTTTATGGAGAATGTTACTGTCCGTGTTCTTGATTAAACGTTGCTGTCGTTTTTCGGTTTGTGTTTTATGGAGAACATTCATCATAGTAAATGCATCCATTTCTTCCTTTCATTCCTGCCAGCTTGACATTTTTTCTTTGTTGGAACATTATTGTGTCATTTTAGATATCTGGCTGCTGAAGGCTCAGAAACATTCTTATTTTATTAAAATAAAAAATAAAAAGAGCCCACATGGTTGTGTAGTGAGCAGACGCAGCCCTCTCTGCATGTTTTATGTCTCCATAATCCTTAATAGCGCTGATCCATTTACGCATGATGAGACGTGGAGTGGTCTTTTGGTGCATTCCTGTTTTGCCTCAGCACCCTCACACACTTTCTGTACCGAATACAACTAAATCAATATGTTTTCCATTTACGATCTGATCGTCTCTCCCACCTGTGGGCTGAGGGGTGTATTAACGCTGATTCTCTCTGTCGAATTGCCATCTCGGTAATTTGTTTAGGAGTGAGGTGAGTGGATAAGGCCAAGATTGGTGCTTTGATTGTGGCAAAAAAAAAAAAAGCCTATTCATATTTAAGAAATGACCCAGAGATGATTGGGAATTACCTGATGGGCCTCAAAAAAACATGCATGATGGATTATTTCGCACTTAATACAATGTATCTCTTAACGTTTCAATCAGACTGAAAGAGCCGTGCAGTGGACATTCTCTCTCTTGAAGCAAACTCCTCTGTCCTGAAGACTTTTTCGTCTCGGAAACCTTAAAGACTTTGACTGTTCCAGTGCTCTGGAAATATATGTCCCTAAGAATACAGGACCTGAGAACATATTAGCCCAGGAATGTAGTAGCATTTAGAAATAGGAACCTGGAACAAATTACCTTGAACAATAGACCCTTAGGAACACAGGGCACTGAGAATACAGGACTCTGAGAACATACTGTAGGGCACTGAGAATAATACAAGACCCTGAGAACATAGGGTCCTGGGAATACTCTGGGAACATTGTGTCTGGGTACAATTCAATTCAGTTTTATCTGTATAGCGCTTTTAACAATGGACATCATCACAAAGCAGCTTTACAGAAATATATCAATTTCAGATCAAAATTTTAAATTGATAAATTTATCCCCAATGTGTAAGCCAGAGGTGACGGTGGCGAGGAAAAACAGCATGAGGAAGAAACCTTGAGAGGAACCAGTCACAAAAGGGAACCCATCCTCATCTGAGTGACACCAGATAGTGCCATTATAAATAAATAAATCCATTTACGGCAGACACCCTTATCCAGAGCAACTTACATTTTATTTCATTTATACATCTGAGGGCCTTGCTCAAGGGCCCAACAGTGGCAGCTTGGTGGTGCTGGGGTTTTGAACTCATGACCTCCTGATTAGTAGCCCAACGTCTTAACCACTGAGCTACAGTCTCAACACGAAGTCTGTGCTGCTGAAGTCATGAACTGTCAACTTTGGAATTTTAGGACCCTGGGAATACATTTTAGGAATTTTAGGACCCTGGGAATAAAGAACCCCAAGAATACAAGGTGTGGGAACATAGAACCCCGGAATATAGGATACTGGGAACATAGGACCCTGACGAATAATACAATAAATAATAAATTACTACTACTACTACTAATAATAATAATAATAATAATCATAATAATATCCAACAAATAAAATCCAAATGCTTAAAAACTAAACCTTCAATTCTCGCCTCCACCCTGCGTGCACGGAATTTACATGTTCTCCTCTTGCTTCTGGGATTTGCTCCGGGTACTCCGGTTTCCTCCCCCAGTCCAAAGACATTGTAGGCTGATTGGCATTTATGAATTGTCCGTATTGTGTGAATGAGTGTGCGATTGTTCCCTCTGATGGGTTGCCACCCTGTCCAGGGTGTATCCCACCGCATGCCCCGAGTTCCCTGGGATAGTCTCCAGGCTCCCCGCGACCCTGTGTAGGATAAGCGGTACAGAAAATGGATGGATGGATATCAGGAATATTATTCTCATTGTGTAAGATACAATAGAATACTGAAGTGGCTACCAGGGCTTTAAATACACACACACACACACACACACACACTCACACACCGGCCAGACTGAGACGTCCCTTTGCATTTCCAGTCTATTTTTCAGTCGCTCCCTGGAGCTTCATTTTCTGTTGGAGCTGCTCCAGTGTACAGATGGTTTTCTGCTCTCTGCAGTGTTACAGAGGCTACTCACACACACACACACACACACACACACACACACACACACACACACACACACACCCAAACAACACCTTTATCAGCTAATTAGAGTAACAGAAGCACAACTGTGTGAAAATTGTGAATATTAAACACCCCCTCGTGATGGGATCCTCTTCTTTGATGAAAAGGTCAGTGGCGCTCCGGAGCGTAATTATCAGCCACGTCTCTAATCATGATTTACTTTCTGATATTGTAATTAATTAAGGGCTAATGGAGAGGAATGGTGTTTGCTTCTGCACCTTCATCTGAGGTCAGTGAGCAGAATTTGTGAAATTAATCATCACTTATAGCAAGTCTGTGTGTGTATGTGTGTGTGTGTGTGTATGTGTGTGTGTGTGTGTGAGACACTGCGAGTTAAACTATTCATTTATCTCCTGCTCAGCTAATTTTCCATACGGATGCTGACCTTTCCATTAGAGCTGTTTCTATTATACTGCATTAATTGCAGTTTTGTTAAATCAGTCTGTTTGAATATATAAGATTTAGAGTCTTTGTGTGTGTGTGTGTGTGTGTGTGTGTGTGTGTGTGTGTGTGTGTGTGTAGGGGTTAAAAGTCTATATTAGCTTTTATGAATCCAAGTAAGAACCATAAAAGGGTCTAGACGTCTGGACTAGTCAAAAATAAATAAATAAATAAATAAAAATCCCAATAGGTTACTATATAATAGAGTCCAATAGAGTCTGAGAGTCTGAGTAGGGTCGGTAGTAAGGTCCACTGGCTTCATTTTGCAAACGAATTCATTTGTAAATTGTTCGCAGGAGCATTTAAACACGAAATGTGGTGCTCATGAAAATCCAGTTGTGAGCTGAGCTGTGGAAGACGCTCATATCCGACGTCTCGCTCCTGAGTTCGTGCAAATTTACGTACGAGGAGACACGCTAATGTGAACCTCGACTGCTGAAATCACTCCTTCTCACCGTTTAACTCTGCACTTTTTGTCTGACTAAATATCATTCTGTAAATGAATCCGCAGGTGTAGACAGACGGAGAACAAAAGGTTAGCTAGCTGTGTTAGCATAGTCTGCTGCCACCATCAGGTGAAAGGAAAAATTGCAACGTGCCGGCTGGTGGAGAACGCATGGGCCAGTTAACATTACCATCTGTCCTGTTCCATCTGTACCATTTGGCCCTTGGGCTGTACTTTGGACATCCCTTAACTACATAATAAAGCCTAAAATTCTGCATAGAGTCCATAATAATAAATAAAAGATGAAGAAGAAGGATAAAATAAAAATAAATAAAAAATAAAAACATAAACAGGATCCATATTAAAGAAAGAAAATCTGACTATAATAGGGTGTAGACGCCCAAGGCCTTGATTTAATTAGATCCAAAACATTGCTCAAGGTCATAAATAGTGTGTGAAGTTAGTGGACTTAGTGCTTGTGTTGCTGATTTACTAAAAATAATAATAATAATAATAATTGTGTGAGTTTCTTGTGAGGTTTTTGTGTGCGCTAATTGTTCTCGAAAAGCTCATTGCTGATAAAGATTATTGCCGAATAAATGCAACGATTCGGGTAGAAAGGCGTCAAAGTACGATATGAATAAACAGATAAAAGTGTGTAGACATGAGTGTGTGTTACGTTAATGAGGTCAATGAAAACCTCCTCAAAGGCTCAGTTCAAATGCGGTTGGTATCAGATGTTCGATCATGCGGTAAATATCCAACGACACAACCTCGGCTTTTCATTTAGAGAAACGCTCTGATTATTATTATTATTCATTTTTTAATTATAATTTCTTTCTCACTGATAATGCTCGGTATTATTAATTGTAACATTTCGGCTTCGACTTGTAGAAATGGGTGTTTGTAAATGTAAAGGTTCTCGAGATGTATTCATTTCCCAAAGTGACTTCCAGGTTTCCAGAAAACAAGACCTTCAGGGCCGGAGTAGGATCCACTGCAGCAATCCAGAAGACTGAACAGAATTTAAAAGTCTAAATAGAGAGCACAGAAGCATCAGATGATCTGAGTATGGTCTGTAGAAGAACACAGAGATGCAGTTCAGTGCTTAAGCTTTACATTTTAGTGTGTTCTGCTGTGTGGTAGTCTCAGTGCTCCACTGCAGGACAGGATTGAATCCCAATGGGGCTCTTATCTAAAAGTGAATAGAGGTTGTAGTTGATGAAGACATTCTGTGTGTGTGTGTGTGTGTGTGTGTGTGTGTGTGTGTGTGTGTGTGTGTGTGTGTGTGTGAGAGAGAGATGTCAGGACGATGGTTTAGATGGTGAACAGCGTGCGGTGTGAATGCGAGAGCGGTGCTCGTCTCTGTAACACTCAGTGTGTAACTGAAAAATTTATAGCGCCAAGACGTCACACTGAGACTCTGTTCCTCTGTGTGTGTGTGTGTGTGTGTGTGTGTGTGTGTGTCAGGATGTGTGTGTGTATGATGTTACTGCTTTACTACGGTCCAGCTTCTGTTTCTGTGTGTTGGTGTGTGTCATGCTAAACTTCACTATTAAACACCAATACACAACAGATACATCTACAAAAATAACGCCATCGATCAGGGTTGCCAAGTCCATCAAAATGCAGTCTGTAAGAAGGAAGTACAATTTTTGTAGTATATTCCCACCCAATAAATAAATAAATAAATAAATAAATAAATAAAGGAATAAGTAAAATGTAAATTGCATTTTATTTTTTTGGTCATTTTTGTTTTCTGTACAGGTGTAAACCTTTTTTTTATTATTACTATTATTATTATTCATTAGTTTTAGTTTTGTTTGTTTGATATTTTTAGACTGCGGAAATTAAACTGAAGAGAAATTGAAAGCTAGTTGGAGCTGAAATGAATTTAACAACGAGAGTAACTTCAGACAAGCTGTGTGTGTCAGAAAGACTAAATTATTATAAATAACACTAAATCATTATTCCTGTATTCATATTATTGTCATTTGGCCGATCCATGAGGGTGATTTATCATTAATTTGTCATTTCTAACATCAATATTTAGTCCAGTTTAGGCTATATAAGATTGAAATAAACAAAATAATTGAAGATGGCATCCATTCAGTTAGATTGCATGTCGGATGAACAACTGAAAACTGATCAAACACCAATTTACTGGTTTATATTCATCAATAATTTATTTAAAATGGTGATTTTTATTATTTTATTTTTTTTTAGTGAACACTACGTGCTTTCCCTCGATCGGTAAAACAGTCCTCCAGATGCACCCTTCTGCTCTCAGAAAAAAAGAAAAGTTTAATAAACGACAAACTTAATACCTATTTATTAATTAAAACCCTGCGTAATAATACGAGCCTGTCCAGCTGTCCATTAAAGCACATAAAGCAAGTTTCACAACATTTAACATTTTAATAATAACTAAATTAATTGTCTCATTTCATTAATTACTCAATGTTCCCTCGTCCATCTCGGGACTGATAATAAAGTCACTTCATACAAAATCTAATGGAATCATTATATTCCTTAGATTTGAATAGTATAATGTCCCTGTAACAGTCCCATAAGTACTACATTACCGTAACGGCTTTCATTTCTTAACAAACCATTAGCAGATGTGTGTAAGAGTCCGCTTCATTGCTTTCAACACCGATAACGTCCATCTTGAGATGAGCAGCCTGTAGCTACGTAAGGTTTGATTTTTTTTAAATCTACGCGGTAAAGTTTACTATATTCCTGGACTAGTGAATGAGGTTATAATATGTTCGAATTTCTCTATCAACCTGACTGGTATTTGTTTGTTTGTTTGTTTACATTAGGGCTAATTTAACTGTGTTAATTGAGCTAATAGAAAACCTACGGTGAGTTAACACTATCGCTAGCTTGGTGGTTATATAACATTAATAATCATAAATTCCTGCTAGCAGAAGTTTTATTATTGTAGCAGCGGCGACTGGACAAACTAGCTTCAGCCTCACAAGCTCCGCCCACAGACTACAGCGTGTCTGATGTCATTTGTAGACTTTTCATATCTTAAAGGCTCCATGATTTAGTTCACACTTAACAAAGATTTTTTAAAACCGTATAACAGCGGTATACCAGTATACCAGTAGGGGGAGCTGAAGTGCTATGTCGGAGTCAACATTAACGTAAAATAAAAATAAAAGCCTTCTACATTATTAGAACGATAATTGTATATCGGATTTAGAGGAGTGACGTATAGTCCAGTAAATACGGTACTCAGAGTACTCAGTGAACTTGTGAGCTTCAGACTCTGCACTGGGAAGTGAACGCTGATAAACTAACGGCTTTACGGTTTCTCTCTTTCCCTCCGTCTGCTCATCGCACCGCTGATACGGACGTGGACGAAGGCTCAGGTTAGTAACACTCCTTCTCTTCCCGCCCTTCTCTCCTCCTTCATTCTCTCCCTCCCTCCGTCATCGTGTTGATGTTGTTGCTCTGTCAGCCGAACCATCTCTCACGGAGCGGACTGAACACTCGTTCTGAAGGATAGAAAAAGAAAAGATGAAGAGATAGATAGATGGAGAAGTAAAGAGAAAAAGAAGATGAGTGTGAGATGTGTTCTTGGATTTTTAAGGGGCGGAGCTTAAACAGGATTATTACTGTACATTTCATATGTCTTTAACTTATCGTAGGCTCCTGGAACATGTAGAGTCCTTAAAATTTATTCATGGGGAACGGTTAAAGGTTCTATGTAGGACCCTATGGGAGCCCAGATAGGAAAATTGCTGTGGCCCAGATCCGGCCCACACCTGACACTTTCATCATACCGCGTGGAATGATGGCACTTGGGCGGTCCAGTCCTGTTTGCCAGATTTGGGCCACATGCAACATATGTGGGCCACTTTTGGTTTACACCCAGATTAGCCTTTGTTGACTGTGCCACATTTTTGCCAAAGGTGGCCCACATTTGTTTTGTGATATTTGGGCCATATTCACTATTTACCACTTTAGGGTCACATCCAGATGACACATTGCCATGAGCACCGCATCTTTGCCTAAAAAGGCCCACATGAGATTTGGGATATTTGGGCCATATTTGCTATTTTACACGTGGGCCACTTCAGGCTCGTATCCATTTTGTCCGGGCCAAAAGAATGCCAGCAGTGCCGCATCACTTACTGAAGTGGCCCACATCCGGAGTGTTTCTTTTATTTGGAAGCTAAGAACCTTTAATTATCATTTAATCAAGCAAAGAACTTTTAAAGGACCAATTTTCATTAAGAAGACAGTGATTAGCATAAAGCTACTGGCTCTAATTCCACAGTAGCTAATATTCATCAATTAACCTGTTCTTATATATAATCCCAACAACATGCTAACTTTAGCATCCAGCAGCTAGCAATCTAGCTAACATTATTTAATTAAACTACTAGCCAGCTTGTGCAGCAGGAGAGCTAACATTAGGCTGTTATAATATTTAATTACATCTGAAATTTCACCCTAATCAATGCATAAATAAGAAGAAAAGCTAGTGGTGATGTCACATGATCTTGTAACTGGCCAATAGGATTTAAGCTCCACCCTTCTTGATCTAAGAACACAAGGGGAATAAATGAAGGGAAACAAAGAAGTGAAAGAAGAAGAAATAGAGAATGTTGAAGGGACAAAGGTGGAAAGATGTAAGAAGGGAGATGAAGGGATGAGAGGGATGAGTGAAAGGACAAAAAGTGAGACAGCAGGAAAGATGGAAGACAGAAAGTGTAGGTAATATGAAGAAAGGAATGTGGATTGAAAGGAGTGTGATTGAGAGAAAATAGAGTGAGAGAGAAATGGGGGACTAATGGTAGAGGAAAAGAAAGAGTGAGAGAAGGAGATGGGGTGAATGGAAGAAGGGATAGATTGAGATTGTGACGGCAGAAGAAAGGAAAATATGAAACATTAGATGGAGGAGAGAAAGACAGAGAGAGTGGACGGATAGGCAAACAAAGACAGAAAGACGAATGGATAAAATGAAAAGAGAGATGGAGTGAAGATGTGAAGAGAAGAACAGACTCAAGACGAGGTGATGAAGACAAGGACAGAGGGAGCTGGATAGAGATAAAGTGAGAACTGAAAGTAGTGATGGAGGGAAAGAAGTAAAGAGAGAAAGAACAGATTGAGGTGAAGTGAAAACAGGAAGTGAGACAAAGAGGGAAACTGTCAGGTGAAAGAGGTAGAGAGAAAGGGGGATAGAGAAAGACGGGAGGAAGCAAAGACAGATGGAGGGAAAGTTAAAAGGAAGATTAGAGAACGGGAAGTAGAGAAGTAGAGGAATGGAGGGAAATAGGACAGAGAGAAAAAGAAAGACATGGATTGAGAAAAAAACAGATGGAGTGAGAGAGAGAAGAAGTGGGAGAAAGAAGACAGAAAGATGAATGGATAAGATGGAAAGGGAGAGAAAATGAAAGGAGAGAACAAAGTGGGAGAGAGATGAAGGGAAAAAAATGGAGTGACAGAAGACAAGATGGAGAGAGAAAGAGAGCGCGAGAACAAGAGAGCAGATGCTTTATTTAAAGTTGAGTGATGGAGAGAACTCGTCTTTCTTTGTCTGCTTTGTCTGCTCGTTTATTCTGTCGTTCTTCTGCGCTGATGGAGAAGATGAGTGGTTCTTTAACGCAGCGTGTGATCACCGTGTTTAAATCTGCCTCTCCGGAATCTTTACTGTGTTTATCGCTCGTTTCCACTCGTTCGCTCATCACTCGTTCATCTCTTAAACGTCGTCTTTAAAAGATTATTAGGACCCGGAGATGTTTACGGCCGAGAGACGCATCTGTAAAGACAGAGAGAGAGAGAGAGAGCGAGAGAGAGAGAGAGGGCATAAAAGTAAATGATAGTGACAGAACAAAACAATAGGAGAGGTGAGAAAAGAGGGAGAAATAGAAATGGTGAGGAAGAAATGAGAGAGAATAGAAAAGATGGAAAGAGTGAGAAGGAAAAGACATGAAAAGCGAGGGAAAGAAATGAAAAAGAAAAGAGAATAAAGGTGGAAAGAGAAAAAAGTAGGAGAATAGAAAAGAGAAAGCGTGATTAGCAAAAGAGGGATGAGTCACTTTCACTTCTTTTTTGCATCACTCTTTCCTCTCAGTGGAGAAGTGAAGGATGATGAACAGATTGAGGACAGATGGAGGTGTGGATCCTGCAGTGGAACTGATGATTTTTATTCATTTCTCCCTCGCCTTTACTGTTACTGTAGCCACGCCCACTTCATTAACATGTCATATTTATGCAGATTTATGCAGATCATTCATTTATATAATATTATAAAGATAATATCTTATATAAAGATAGTTACATACCATGGGTTAATGTTTGTGTGTGTGTGTGTGTGTGTGTGTGTGTGTGTGTGTGTGTGTGTGTGTGTGTGTAGGTGTCTGAGGTCGTGCCGTGTCGGGGTGTGTGTGCAGTGTATCACTGGGTAACAGAGTCCTGGTCCTTCTGCTCCATCAACACGGTGGATGAAGGGAGCGCATGTGGAGAGGGAGTGCAGAGCCGCAAGATCCGGTACACACACACACACACACACACACACACACACACACACACACACTCACACACACTGTGTGCAGATTCACATATACACACACTCAAAGTTACACACAAATTACACAACGTATTACGCACACATACTCAACATTACACACACACTACAAATGGTTATACACACAGATACACACACACACACATGAATATAGACACACTCAAGTTCAGAGTTACACACCCACATACATTACCCCAAGTTTTTACACACACACACACACACACACACACACACACACACACACACACACACACACACACACACACACACACTCAGCATGGTGTAAACACACCGTTATTACATTGAGTCATGCCGTCATGTCCTCTATAATTACAGTTAAAGCGTCTTCACATCATGACAGAATTACTGTAATTAAACACGACATCCCTGAGAGCGGCTCATCGCCTCCGGGCCGTTTCTATGGCAACACGCGCAATGCCAAAACAGGAACAATAACCGCTTCGATAGCTAGCAGTTAGCTAAATGATGTTTTAGCATCTTTCACTTGGTGTGTTTTAGGATGGTAAGATAAATATGAGTAATTATCTGTAAATATCTGTCTGTTGGTTGGTTTGTCTGTATATCCATCTGTCTGTCTGTAAATGTTTGCCTATCTGTCTGTCTGCCTGTCTGTCTGTAGTAAATATCTACCTCTCTATGTGTCTGTCTGTATGTATATGTTTCTGTCTGTGTGTCTGTCTCTTTGTCTATCTGTCTGTATATCTCACTGTCTGTCAGTGTGTGTGTCTGTGTGTCTTTTCTGTCTGTTTACCTTTACAGCATAACTGTTCCAACATTTAGGGTTCAGGTGGCTTAAATGAACCTTTCTCTATAAGTGGAACACAGAGAAAGATAGACAGACAGACAGACAGACAGACAGACAGACAGACAGATGAAACAGGAAAGAATAAACAGACAGAGGTACACATATACTAATTAATATTGTATTGTTACTGTAAGGGAATCTGTTACAGCACAGTACATTAATGCAGACGTGTCAAACAGGAAGTCGGTGAAAAAAATGAACACCTGCAACTGGAATCTTGATACACTGTCTCTCTCTGTCTCTGTAGGTGTGTACTGCGTGGTGATGGTGTTAATGAGAGTCGCAGTGTTAATGACTCTCTGTGTGATCAGGACGATGTTCCTGCTCAGGCTCGCACCTGCACACTGCCGTGTCCTGATGACTGTGTGATGTCACCCTGGAGTCACTGGAGTTCGTGTCCCATGGTAACAACCTCAGACCTCTCAGGTCACCATGACAATGGAAACGGGGCATATGGGCATGAGATGGGGACTGAAACAGGACTTGCAGGGCTGGGTTGGGAATGAAGACAGGACCTGCAGGGATGGAGTTGAGTGTGCTACAAGACAGAAGCTGTGGGAAAGAGGTCAGGATGGAGACAGGAACTATTGGATTGGGGAAGAGCTGGAGACAGAACTTGTAGGATTTGAGCCGAGACAGACAGGATCTGTGGGAATGAGGTGGGGATGGAGACTAGAACTATGAGGATAGGTTGAAGTTGGAAACAGGCCCTACAAGGGTTATTTGTTACATTTATATAGCGCTTTTCTAGACACTCAAAGCGCTTTACATAATATGGAGGGAAATCTCCTCAACCACCACCAGTGTGTAGCCTCCACCTGGATGATGCGACGGCAGCCATAGTGCACCAGAACACCCACCACACACCAGCTATTGGTGGAGAGGAGAGGAGGGTGATGAAGCCAATTCAGGGATGGAGATTATTAGGTGGCAATGATAGACAAGGGCCAATGGGGCAATTTCGCCAGGACACCGGGGTGATACCCCTACTCTTTACGAGAAGTGACCTGGGATTTTTAATGAACACAGAGAGTCAGGACCTTGGTTTAATGACTCATCCGAAAGAACTGCAGGGTGATATGGCTCTGGATGGGGTGGGGATTAAAAAAGGATCTGGTGAGATGGGGTGGGGATGAAGATTAGACCTAAAAGGTTGGGAAGGGGATGAAGGATAAGTGGGAATAAAGTAGGGTGGAGACAGAACCTATGGCAAGGAGGCGAGGATAGAGAAAGGATAGGAATAGAGGATAGGAATGTAGTGGGATCTAGACAGGACCTACAGGAATGAGGTGGGGACAGAGACAGGACCTACAGAAACCTATGAGAATTGAGAGGGGATGGAGATACATGGGGATGGAGACATGACCGACGGAAATAAAGAGGAGACAGAAACAAAACCTAGAGGGATGGGGTTGAGACTGAGACAGGATCAATTGGAATGAGGTGGAACCGAGACAAGACCAATGGGAATGAAGTGGGGATGGAAACAGGACCAGTGGGAATGAAGTGGGGATGGAAAGAAGAACAATGGGAATGAAGTGAGGATGGAAACAGGACCAGTGGGAATGAAGTGGGGATGGAAAGAAGACCAATGGGAATGAGGTGGGGATGGTAACAGGACCAGTTGGAATGAAGTGGGGATGGAAAGAAGACCAATGTGTATGAAGTGGGGATGGAAAGAAGACCAATGGGAATGAAGTGGGGATGGAAAGAAGACCAATGGGAATGAGGTGGGGATGGTAACAGGACCAGTGGGAATGAAGTGGGGATGGAGACACATGAGGACAGAGACAAGGCCTGCAGGCATTGGGTGGGGTTGGAGGCAAGACCTACAGAAACAATGGAAATGGGGTGGCAATGGAGACAGGACCTGGGGGAACTTACAGGAATGGCATGAGGACAGAGTCACTTGGGGATGGCGACATGACCAATGAAAACCACCAGGAATGAGGTGGGTACAGAGGCAGGACCTGTGGAGCCATGTGGAGTTTTTACTGTTTGTATAAAAGTCTACAGTTATATAATGAACAATGAGACATCACTCTGCTCTGTATTATTTCTCCACACCAGATTGTATTTTTCTTTTTATACACAGAAGTAGTATTTTAACATAGACTTACTGCTAATTAGCCTTTTTCGAACACTCTGACACTTTACTGTGAATCGACTCTGAGCAGCTGAGACATAGCAAAGCTCGTCCTCTGTTTGTGTCTCATCACCATCCATTTGCATTTTGTCCTCACCGCATGCAACTTTCTCAGAGCACAACGTTAATTAGAATTACAAATGCTTTGTTGCTGCTGGAGATTCATTTGAATTTTGATTTCAGTTTGTCTCGGATTTGAGAATAGCTGCTGGGGAAATAAAGAAAACGTGCATCTCTTTGTCAGAGATAATGTGAAATATTCAAATAGAGGCGAATAACCTTCTCAGAAATAATAATAAGAAGAAACATATAGTCTGGTATGAATAGCTAAGACAGAGCTGAGGGGTGTTTTGATGTTTATTATATACAATAACAAAGCATTGTCCCGCCTGATTAAACTACATATGCCTCAGGAGTTGCCTTTGGTAATGAGTGGGTGGGGTTGAGCAGTTCAGTTTCCTGCCACTGAAGATTGGATTGACTGTTATGGTGTCAGTGGTGACTGACTGGTCCAGTTGGGGTGGGGTGGGGTGGGGTGGTGTGGTGGGGGTGTATTCTTCTGCTATAGGTGCTTCAGTGATATCTTCTGAGCAACTCAACTTGGAAACTACCTACATCCAATGAATAAAGTATTGATGCGAACAAAATTGAATCCTGTGAGTGAATAATTGCTAATCGAGAACCGTAACAGTTTTACTGCTACGAGCTAATTCAGAATGACACTTTCAGCTTTGTTTTTCACCCCTATTTTCAACTCTAATGGACACTTTTCACAGTAGTGTGAAGAATGTTACCTAAGAGATGACAAGAGTCGATGTATGCTCTTTGTGCAGTCGTGTGATGTGAACTCTGTGAGGACGAGGACAAGACAGCTGCTCCGCCCCCCCACCGCCCACGCAAGCTGTCCTGAGAGAAATGAGACGGAGCCGTGCGCCGTTAACGCCAACTGTTTCACCTACCAGTACAACGTCTCTGGTAAAACGAGCCCTCTTCAACACAAAGCTTAATATCATTTTTTTTTTATTATTATTAAATAAATAAATAGATAGATAAATAAATAAAAGAAGCATTTGTGATTCTAATTAGACAAATAGCTATATATCAAGGGAGAACTGAAGCCTTGCTGCTAATAGTTTAATCTACATAATCAGCCTCACACCACTTCCAAAACATTTCCACACTCAAACGTTTAGAGTTTTACGAGCTGCTGGATGTTTCCATGATCGTCTTTTGAGCGAGAGAGAATAAATGTAAAGCAACAAATGAAGGCAGCAAGAGAGAGCATGATAGTGTGATCTGTAACAAAAAATAAAAAATAAAAAAAACAACAACAAACAAAAAAAAAAAAAAAAAAAGATAAAATGCCTCTGATTTGATATCTTAATAGCATTGATATTACTGACCATCATGCAAGAAAAGCGTTTTTTTGTTGTTGTTGTTGTTGTTTTTTAAAATAGAGAGTGATGTTACGTTTTAATGGATTTCTACAGAGTTTACGCTTGAGTGCACATAAAAATGCAGCAGGACAGAGTGAGCATTTTTACAGTCCAGCTCACAGCTGGTGTGGATTTAAACACCATTTAAAAATAGAAGCTTGTGCATGACTAAAAGCTTTTGGAGTGAACTGGCCTTTAGTAACCACAACATGTGCTCTTATTTGTTACAGGTCAAATAATTAGGTCTGACATATTCAATACCACGGACTACCGAGGGCTCTATTTTGCCCCGAAAATTGCTAGTAATCTACTGTGTCCTGAAATGACTAGTGATCTTCTTCACCCCAAACACTTCTAGTTGTCTACTACGCCCTAAAACATCTAATGACCTACTAAAGCTTCTAATAAACTACTGTGTCTTAAAATGCCTGGTGATCTGCTGCGCCCAAAATTGGCCAGTAATCCATTGTGTGATGATCAACTAAGACCTGAAGTGGTTTGTAGTCTAATGGGCTCTAAAACATCTGGTGATTTAATTTGTCCTAAAGCTTCTAATAATCTGCTCTGCCCTAAAATGGCTAGTGCTCTACTGTGGTCTAAAACGGTTTCTTCTACACCAGAGGTCGGGAACCTTTTCATTTTTTTCTTTAAAGAGCCAGAGAAAAGTTAACATATTATTTTTAAAAATGTTTTTATACGTCTTCTTCTTATTATAGTTATTATCTTTACTATTATTGCATGATTATAAAAAGTGGTAATGTAATAAAGGCCATTTGACATTTTGCGTGTTCTTGACCTAACAGCCTGCACTCCACATAAGAGTGTATACATGACAAACGGGTATCGAGCAATTTCCTTTGCCCTAAACATGCCTCTGACTTACTGTGTCCTAAAGTGGTTAGTGATCTAATGTGCCATTAAAATTCCTAGCAATGGACCGTGCGCTAAAATCGCTAGTAATCAACTTAAAACAAAAAGTATCTTAAAACGGTTAGAGATTTGCTATGCCTTAGTACCTAGCAATTCACTGGTGAGTAAATTACGTAACCCTAAAATGGCTAATAATATACCATGTCCTAAAATTGCTAATGATCTACCATTGGCCAGACTGACTAGTAATCTTCTGTGCCCAAAATGGGTAGTAATCTGCATTAAAATGTCTAGAAATCGATTAGTGGCTAGTAACCTACTTTACCCTGAATTGGTTAGTAATGTATTGTCTCCTAAATAATTTGTAATCTACTGTGCTCTAAAATAGTTAGCAATTTACTGGCTAGTTATCTACTGTGACCTAAAATGGCTAGTTATCTCCTGTACCATAACACATTGTGTAATCCATTTTGTCCTAATATACAGTAGCTAGTGATCTACTCTGATCTATTTTGGCCAAAATTTTGTAGTAATCTTTTATGCCCTAAAAAAGCTTGTAATCCACTGTGTCAAAAAAAGGTTGCTAATCTCCTGTACCATAAAACATCTTGTAATCCACTGTAAATTAAAATGGCTAGTGATCTACTGTGCCCCAAAATGGCTAGTGATCTACTGTGCCCCAAAATGGCTAGTGATCTACTGTGCCCCAAAACGGCTAGTGATCTACGGTGCCCCAAAATGGTTAGTGATCTACTGTGCCCCAAAATGGTTAGTGATCTACTGTGCCCCAAAATGGCTAGTGATTTACTGTGCCCCAGAATGGCTAGTGATCTACTGTGCCCCAGAATGGCTAGTGATCTAATGTGCCCCAGAATGGCTAGTGATCTACTGTGCCCCAAAATGGATAGTGATCTACTGTGTCCCAGAATGGCTAGCGATCTACTGTGCCCCAAAATGGCTAGCGATCTACTGTGCCCCAAAATGGCTAGTGATCTACTGTGCCCCAAAATGGCTAGTGATCTACTGTGCCCCAAAATGGCTAGTGATCTACTGTGCTAAATCTCCCCAGAAACACCACGAGCCATAAATACTGTGTGGATGCTGTAAGACTGACAGCTCCCCGTCTGCTTTCCCAGAAGCTCTACATGCATGTACAGGAAGTCGGTCTCCAGGTGGAGGGTAAAGTGGGGATAAGCGATAAATATAACCCCCCCCGCAGCACTGCTGAGATTATATCCACACTCATATCGATTCCGTAGACCATTAGAGCGCCATGGAGGCGGTCGGTGTGTGACGCTCTAATGTCGTAAAGTTCAGTCCGGCGGTTTACTCTCCACATCTTAATGTTTAAAGCACTCGCTAATGCAGCGTGGGACGAGAGGTGAAGCAGAAATTACAGGATCTAATGCAGACACAGGACAAAGACAGATGTACTATATCAGTTTAACATTAATGTGTGTGTGTGTGTGTGTGTGTGTGTGTGTGTGTGTGTGTGCGCATATATCTGTGATTGTGTGTATTTGAATGTATACTTGCACACATCTACCTATGCGTTTGTTTGTTTATTTGTTTGTTTTGTTTTGTTTGCTTGCTTCTGTGTCTGTATTTGTGAGTCTATATGTGAAGGCCCATCTGTGAATGCGTGTGTGTGTGTGTGTGTGTGTGTGTGTGTGTGTGTGTGTGTGTGTGTGTGTGTGTGTGTGCCAAGTTGCATATAACTGTGCATGTGTTTAGCCATCTGTGTGTCTTATTGGCATATGTGTTTGTATAAGTTGATATATGTTTGCATGTATGCTTGCGTCTATGATTGAGTGTATGCCTATCTATGTGTGTGTGTGTGTGTGTGTGTGTGTGTGTGTGTTCTTATTTCTGTGGTCAGGTTGTGTGTGTAATTTTTCTAGGTGTGTGTGTTTGTATCTGCATATGTCGATTACATGAATAAAGGCACATGGATTGTAATGTGTGTGTGTGTGTGTGTGTGTGTGTGTGTGTGTGTGTGTGTGTGTTCCAGGTTGGAGTAGCTGCATGCTGAGTGAGCATGCTGTGTGTGGTGAGGGGACCAGGACACGGCTGCTTGACTGTATACGCAGTGACAGCAAACTGGTGGATCTGAGTGTGTGTGAGGAGGTGAAAACACACACACACACACACACACACACACACACACACAGACCCACAGTTACACTCTTCCCTATGTCCAAGTACCAACAGCACTATTATTTATGGCCCAAGATTGCCAGATTGAGCAAGTTCACTTCTTAATTATATTAATTCTTAATCTGATTGGGCTGGAAAACAAAAATGACAGTCAGGCTGGTGATGTATATCCATTAATTCACCATATCAGAACATCAATTTGGAATAGTAACAGTCAATCTGGCAACCCAAACACTGATAATTTTATAAACTACTTTTATTTCACACTTTCTCAGGTTTAAATTGCGCTTGGGTTATAATACAGTAAGATCTTTAAAAATATATTTTCATGTGTACCTCATTCTCTCACAGACATCTGAATATTTTAAAGATTATTTAAAGGTTGTTTTGACTAGAACGGAATATAAGGAGTTAATTGATGCTTATTCCTGTTTTAGTTGGGACTTTCTCAGCCTTGGACGCTCAGTGAAACCTGCCGTGTGGACTGTCCCATCAGCTGCATGCTCTCTGAATGGACACAGTGGACCGAGTGCTCACACACCTGTGGAAACCAGGGTGCGGATTTTAAAACACTTTTATAATCTAGTATACATAACACAGCTTGTTCTGAAAACGAATGAAACTGGGAGAGGTCAAAGGTCGAAACAGGGTTTTTCCAGGGTCCCATATTCACAGGGTCCTATTTTCAGAAGGTCCTATTTTTCCCATGGTCCAATATTTCGGGTCCTATATTTCCAGGGTTCTACATTACTACTGTCGTATATAGCCAGGGTTCTCAGTGTCCTATATATTCATAGGGTCCTATAGTTACAGAGTCCAATGTTCCTAGGGTTGTGTATTTCCAGAGTCCTATTTTCAATGGGTGCTATGTTCTAAGGGCCCTATGTTACCAGGGTTCGATGTTCCTGATGTCCTATGTTTGCAGGGTTGAAAGTTCCCTGAGTCCAATGCTCCAAAAGTCCTATAATCCTAGGTTTTCCAGGGTCCATGGTCCTGTATTCCCATTATCCTACATTTGCAGGGTCCAATTTCTGATGGCTCTTATGTTCCCAGAGTCATTTTCCTACAGTCCTACGTTCTTAGGGTTCTGGATTCCCAGGGTCTTATGTTTGTAGGACTCTATGTGACCAGGTTCCAATGCTCCCAGGGCCCTATAATCCCCGGTACCTATATTCTAGTGCCATAGATTCCCAGAAGATTCAACAGAGTCCTCTGTTTTCATGGTCCTAGGTTCACAAGGGACCATTGTTCCAGGGAAAATGTTCCCAAGGGTCTCAATTCCCATGATTCTCTTCTCCATGGTTCTATTTTTAAAGGGTACTATATTTGTAAGGGTCTATATTCCCAGGGTCCTATGTTTCAAGTCTTATCTTCCCAGAGTTCTATTTTTATAGGGTCTTATTTTACTAGAGTCCTGTATTCCCTGGGTTGTATATTTTTAGTGTTGGTCCATGGTCCTCTTTGTCCCAGAGGGTTTCATTTTCCAAGGTCCCACTTTTAATGAGTCCTATGTTCCAAATGCTCTGTGTTCTATATATTCTAAAGGTCCTACAGTATATATAATGATCTATATATTCTTAGGGTCCTACATTTCCAAGACCATATCTTCCCAGGGCCCAGGTATCCCAATATGTTTCCAAGGCCTGCTGTTCCCCAGACTGTATGAATCCTAGCTCAAGTTCAAGTTCAAGTTCAAGTGGTTTTATTGACATTTCAACCATATACAGTACATCATTATGGACATAGCAGTTATTGCGGTAGCAGCCAGGTAAAAGTGTAGATAGTAAGCCTGAACTCTACGTTCCTCAATATGGCACATTAAGGGACCTGGTGGAAGGGTTCTTGTGGTCATAGTCAGGGTTAATGTGGTCACCAAAGGTCACACTTCAAAACACCCTTATAGAGCAGCTACCATACATGTGTTGTCTGTTCATATACAACAGAAACGTTCAAATGTGAACAGGATTATCCAGAACCTGAGACCACAGGACTGTTTCCGAGAACACTTCAGAACATTTCGGTGAGGGAACAGAGTTGACCCAATTAACAAGAATCCAGCAGAGACCCTCCTGTGATTTTCCTGAGAAGTGTGAGGTCGAAGGGACCTTTATTTTAAAGCATCACACACACACTGTGAGCGAGTGTCTAATGCCACTTAGAGATGCCACCTGACAGGAAAACCGTCAAATGAGACTGAGAATGAAAGCTCAGGGGAAAAGGCACAAGTTTTAGGGTTCTCACCTTTTATTAACCAGCCAATTTAGAGAAACACCTGAGGAGAACTTCCTGTTTCTGCTGTCTATTTAACCTGCAGGGATGGAGAGAGAGAGAGAGAGCGAGAGAGAGAGAGAAAGAGAGAGAGAGACAGACAGACAGACAGAACAGGAGAGAAAGACACAGGCAGACAAAGAAACAAATAGACAAGGAGAGAGAGATAAAGATGGAGAGAAATGATAGACTAAACGGACAGGTAGAGAGACAGAGAGAGAAAAAGTGAATGAGCGAGACAGAGAGAGAGAGAGAGAGAGAGAGAGAGAGTTGGACAAGAAGATTGAAAAAGGATAAAATGTGATAGACAGACAGGATAGATAGATACTGATAGATAGATCTGCACATCCCTGACTGGTACACTGTATCCATTTGTTCCTAAATACGTGACCTATTTCTCTCTGCCTGCATCTGTGCTGTACGACTTATGGAGTTAGCGGCGCTCCAGACTCCGGCTGGCTGAAGATTGATGATGGTCAGTGAATGTTTGTAATTAGCGAAGTAACCAGCTGAAGCTGGGCCGTTTGGACTGCGGGGACGCTCTCCTGCTCCTCCGACTGTGCCAATTAGAGTGTGTTATACAACACGAAGCATTAACACTTCTTAGTGAGGTGGAAACCTGAACCAAACGAGTCCTCACTGACTCTGAATTAGCAACAACGCTAATGACGATGTTATTAGTAAAAAATAAATATTTATTTACTATGACTGATGAATCATTCAGTCTGGAGGAAAAGCATGAGGAGGAGGAGGAGGAGGAGGAGAAGGGGAGTGGGGGGAGGACCGGGCCAGGATCATTAACATTAACTCGTAATCCCCAACTATGATTTATAGTGCAGTGTTAATAATGCAGAGGACTCGCTGAGTCGCATGCTAATGCTGCTGTGTTTCCTCAAGCGAAGAAAAAGCCATTACCAAGAAAGGGAATTGTGCCGAGTCAGGAAAACTCACAACACAAGCTAAAAGTACAAACCAAAGCAAGAAAAGCAGAGAGACGTGTGAGAAAAAGATGTGTATGATGATATGACACGATGAGGGAGTCTGAAATAAACCTTACAGCATCAGTCAACTCTCATCTGGACGGTTACGTGGGGCAAATGAGTTTATCACTTTCTGTTTAAAAATATAATAATAATAATAATAATAATAATAATAATAATAATAAGGAATAAAACACTGTGTGTGGTGCTGTTATAGTGAAATAAGAGTTACTGTTACCATCTCGAAGTTGATTATTTTCCTATAACAGCACATCCTGGAGAATTTTAGCACTGACACTGGAGACTCCTTCCGTAAATGTTACATAAACATCTCCTTACAGAGAACTTCACCATATTAACAGTTTTTAATTTGTTCAGGTGGAGCGTCCGTTGTACAAGAATAATAAACACAAACATGATGTGTGTCCGCCGTTCCGTATCACGTTACATTACGGCTTTACGCAAAGACCCAATTTTCACCGCTGGTGGTTTTTATAATCACTCAGAAGTGTGTAGAATGGACAGAAGGTCTAGTATCACTTGCTACCTTTATCAGTTCTACTACCGGGGAAACCAAGAATTAAATCATCTACCTTACAAAAAAAAAAAAAAACAAACAAAAAACAAAAAACAAATCAGGAATTATTCAGGTCTGGAAGCTCCACAAGTTTATCGTTGGATTTTTATTGCTGACTGGATTCATGCCAGTGAACACATCCATTCCTGAAACTGAAATGAAACAAATTTATTTGCATTGCGAGCTAATTAAAATCTTCATCCTTCCATTTCTCAGATCTTCCATTAAGCAGCACAACTGTCTCAATTCACTCAGCATTGATCCACTCTCTCTAACATCCCACACACCAGAATGATCTCTCAGTATGGAATCATCCGGACTTTCTACCAAACGAAATAACATTAAAGGGGCGGTTTGTAATGTTTAGAAAGCCTTAAAAAAAAACTTTCCCTTTCTCCAAGTACATTCACCTCATCACCAGGTTTAGCTTTACAGTATTCTTAAAACAATACTTAAGACAAAACTTAACATCATCATTATTATTATTATTATTATTATTATTATTATTATTATTATTACACCGCCCTGCATCAGATTTGCTGAATAGGATCTGATAGTTATTTCTTACTGATACTTAGATGCTGAGTCCAGATATGCTGTTAGTTTTGCTGTAGAACCTCACAACTTTTCACAAAGCCTGATGTCCAGTGTAGAGCTTTTTTGCCTATAGATGGACCATAAACGTTGGAGCTATTGTCAGATCCACTGCCACCGACACAGGAAACACTATGTTTATGTACAATAGGTGAGCAACATTTATCACTTTTCCTCTGATTAGCCCTTATATGAATGCTAGGCACACTTACATGCACACAAAACTCCGTGATGTGAACACGATGGCTGACTACTGCTGGAGCCTTCAGAGAGACTGTCAAGAAGTCAGCCATTCCAGAAAATCCCTCAAAAGGAAGTTCACTCCTTAAGCGCTCTGCATATTATTATAACGTTCGTCTTTTGAAATAGCTTTATTTAGAGATTTTCACAAACGTTTCACAGGCTATTTGTCTGCTGTTCATGTTGTAAACAAGTGTTATGTTTTGTGTGCCTATTGTTGTAATTAATAAATAATAATAGTGAAATTTGACAGCTTCTACCAATTTAAATAAAACCCTGAAAGAAATATAAATTTAGCAAAATTATTAAATACTTTATTCTTATTTTGTGGGAAAACAGTACGTGAGGGAATTTTCACTGGCATATTTGAACTCAGCGTGACCAGAATAGGTATAAACCTACTGTTGTTATTATTATTATTATTATTATTATTATTATTAGTAGTAGTAGTAGTAGTAGTAGTAGTAGTAGTGTAAAACGTCATACAGCTAAAAACAATGCAGCAAAGCTGAATCAACATTTATAAACGTTATATTCAAACGTTCTCAGAACACTCAGCAAACCCATCGTATTGAATGTTTTAGGAATCAGATGTTTGTAATTCTGTAAAATTCACGTTAACACACCCTCGCTCGTGTTCTACTGCTTAAAGACGACGTTAAACTGAAATTCGAACTTTATTTTATCCCACGATTTGACGTATTTCTGAGTGAAATGGCATTTCCGAGTGGGCGGGACAAACAGCTCATAGTCCATTATGGAGGACTACTCATCTCCCACAGCGACACCAACACCTGAGGAGGTGGAGACCGAGGAAGATGAAAATTTCCTCACAGTAGTGAAATTTAACTTAAAACGATTGTGTTAAAATTATGGCGTTATATAACCATTGTCAGTTAAAATAATAATAATAATAATAATAAGCTATTCAAATGTGGGAAACCTTTAAATACTTTAGTGGAACTTTAGTGGAAGATTACAGAAAAAGAGGATAACTCTTAGCTGTTAACATGACTCATATCCCAGCGCTGATGAATCCTGGATTCTGATTGGTCAGAAATAGTTCATTAATTTTAATTGTAACAATGTTCGACAGAAACTAATAAAAAAACGTGTACTCGTTGATATGGTGAACTCTTCTTAAAGTAAGGAGATGTTTATGTAACATTTATGGAAGGAGTCTCCAGTGTCATCGCTTTGTAACAGTCAGAGGTGAAGCTGTAATTTGAAGTTTTCTGACATCTTCAGGACAGAGGAGTTTACGCTTCTTTGCGGAAAGTTTCATTAAAACATAAAACTTTGTGCTTATGTTTAATTAAGAGAGAGAATGAAGAGAAGCTGGTGAGGGAACGACTGTTTATAGCTGCTATAACGTAAGTGGTAACAGGAACTAACTGATTCAGTGAGCAATGAATGTAACTGCAAATGGATAAGAGTGGTATAAGAGGTATAAAACACTTGGAGATGTGCTTTTATAGGAAAATATTCAACTTCCTGGTGGTAACAGTAACTTCATCACATCATTAATTAGGATACGTAAGAAAAAAAAAAATCTTCTCGATTAAAGTGATTAAAACGTTTTCGGATCTTCTCACACACGATGCTCCGTATGAACACATGGATTTCCTGCGCAGGTGCGATGACCAGATCTCGACGTGTCCTCCAGGAAGATCGTGAGGAAGGACGTCCGTGTCCGTCCCAGCTCTCGCAGACTAAACCGTGTCCCGTCAGGCCTTGCTACAGCTGGCTGCTGGGGGACTGGTCATCCTGCCACGTGGAGGTAAACATCTCTCATCTCCACAGGGGGTTAATTCAACATTTCAGAGTGTTTTTACACATCTTCAGAGACACATTGCTCGTTTTTTCTTTTTCAGCAGCAGGTTAATTAGGAGTGCATCTTCATTTGCAGTAACAGGTCGATTAAAAAAAAATAAAAAATCCACCTCCACATTGTTTCTTTTTTCTCTGCGCTTGACCCTTTCTGCCCCCGACACAAAGCGAGCCGGGGGTAATTTTATCCTCCACCCGGTAGGCGCCATAGTGGAGGACTTTAATTGAATTTTGTAAAGGTGTGAGCCCACGCCTGGGTGAATAACGGACCTTTGGTGACATTGAGACGTGAGTGAACTTCAGATAACATCCACGGTTTAAGGAGCGGTTCAGACAAAAATAAAATGTCCTCCTTTATCCCGAGTGTCGCCCGATTTCCATCTCCCACTTTCTCACCGCCTTTCTTTCTCGCTCATTTTAATTAAACGTCTGGGGTTTTCCGTCCTCGTCCTCCGAGTCATTACTGAAGCAGTTCTTTTTAAACTTTTGTAGAGAAGAGAAGCACAGCACACACTTTCAAGTTTTCCGCTTTAATATCTCGGCTTTATGACTAAAAAAAAAAATTAAAAAATACGCATTCGATGGATAGCTTCGTTTTGTTTTCATCTAATAAACTCACATTAAATTATTATTATTATTTATTTATTTATTTATTTATTTTTCTTATAATTGTAGCATTTTTACCATTAAAACAGAAACGTTCTCAATACTTTTGTAGCATTTTGTGGTCTCTTTAAACAAAACACACCCGATATGCAAATTATCAGCAAGCAAATTTGTGGTTACCATGGTAACGTTGTATTTCAACACGTTTTTTGACTCTGATCCTAAAATCTCGCCCGTGTCCGTCTCTAATAGCTGACTACCTTTCAGGCTCGGCAGGAATACGCGGAGGCATGGGTTTTTATTCCCCTCTAATTTGCATAGACATGAATATTCATAGCTCGTGGGATTTTTTTTTTTTTTATGAGGATTAAGTTGGTTAATTATGGACCACTTTTCATTTTGGGTCCATAAAAATAAATAATGCTGTTAACATGCGTTTATTTTTAAATAGTAATTATGTAAATCTGTTTAATTCTTCTTTTTTTCTTCTTCTTCTTTTTTTTTTTTTAACATATTTTAAAATTAAAATAGGACTAGAGATGTCCCTGGGCAATTTTTTAGTTGTTTATAGGACATTAAAAATACATAGATTAAATAATAAACAATAAAAAAATGTTTTAAAGTAACACATTTAGGGTTTATGTTTATAAACTGAGGAAAAAATTCAGATATAAAAGTGTAGGTTTGATTCGTTTTTATTTATTTAATGTAAATCTAAAGTTGAAAAGCTTTTTAAAATAAATATTTTCTCGATACGTCTCTGATAAACAGAGTCGGAGGCGGGGCTATGTAGATGCTCAGTCTCTGCTGGCTTTAAACAAATCATGTCCGATATGCAGATTATTAGTGCTAGCTAGCTAAATTAGCTAATGTTTCTAATGGACTATAATGCAGTCGTCATGGTAATATTATATTTAAACAAGTTTGGCTGCTGTTTCATAATGTACTGAAGTAAGAAATTGACGATGCAAATCAAAACATAAACATTTAAATAGCTGACTAACTTTTAGGGAAAAGTCAGGCGCGAGCGGAGGCGTTCCTAATTTGCATACTCATGTATATTCATAGATCTTTGAATTTTTCATGAGGATTAAGGTCTAGAGATTTTCTGTGCATTAAAAATACACAGATTGTTTTTAAATGATTTAAAACAACACTTTCAGCTCTATAACACATCTATAACCTTTAGAACTTTTTTTTTCCACCGAGCCATTAGTATTAACCTGACGAATCCGAACCTGATGAATAATTTAGATGTTAAATTTGACTTGCAAATTGAAATGTGCAGGGACGAGCACCTCTGTCCCTCCTGACACGTGCTAATCTGGGGCTAATATACACAGAAGTACATTCTGCATAAATTACAGGTGTGTCATCTAGTTGTTTATTCGGTTAAGTGGTTGCCAATTATTTCATTTTGGGTCCATAAAAATAAACATCGCTGTAAACATGTTATTATTATTTAAATAATCTTTGTATAAACCTTTTATCAAATGTTTATATATTTGAAAAATTCTGTTTGCACTGAAAGTTAGTTTTTATCGAGGGTGGAAACTATTTAGAAGCCCTGTGCACTCCATGAACCTGGTCTCTGGTCCACATGAACACAGTGATGTTGCGTTTTGTTTGTTTGCATGTAAACATACAGTATGATGTCATGGGTCCTGTATTATCACTATGATGTGTGAGTATAAGCCTAAAGTTTTAAACCCACACATTCACATTAGCGGAGCAGGCTTTCTGATATGAGTACTTACACAAAAACACACACGGCTACACATCTACAAACCTCCCGAGTATAAATGTGTCGTTTGCAGGTAATAAGACCAAAGTAACATCAATAAGAAGGATAAAGGGGTGTTTCTCATTTTGAACAGAGACATGCTGCGTGATCGATGTGTGGTTTGGAAACAATTTGTGTGAAAGCAAACCTGTGATAATGATGATGAAACAACAAGCAAGCGTAGAATCGATCCAGGAGTGCAAACTCGGTTATTTCTTCTAAGTGAAATCAAGTCCTTCAAGTGTCCGTGAAATCAGGATTGGAACCCGAACGTTAGTATATATATCCAGAAAAAAATTACTCGTGGAGATATTCTCTTCACTTCCTGAGAAATAACTCAAATTATTTTATGACTCGTCCTGCACTAGTCTTGTGTTTGTCCAATTAAATGCTCTCTAGAAAATATATATCCCACCCCTGGGGGCGTGTCTTGCTCTACAATAACAGCTAGTTGGCAGTAAACATGGTTCGTCAGTGTGCTTTTGGCCATGCGTTTTCTCACACACTGTTCCCTTTTCCAACCATTACTTGGTGGAGAAAAATGGTTGGAGTTTATTTATTTGGAAGAGTGTGGAGTTTGTGTGAGTTCTCAGAAGGACCAGAATGGGGGTGTGGTGTATCTTGAATGCTATTGGCTGCTGTGTAAACCACTCAAGCACTTCAACATGATGTCACTTTGACTTCCTGTGTCTAAAAGAAATACGTCATCCATTTCATGGGGACTTACAGTGGTTACCAGTGGTTGAACAGAAATAAAATATTCAGCTGTAAAGTGTGAAATGAAAAAGTAAATTGAAATGTTTTTATTATTATTACCAACAGCATGTTGTGTTGGTGTCCTCAGGGTGCTGAGTGCGGGGACGGCGTGAGACGCAGGAACGTATCGTGTGTTGTACACTGGGGTCACTGGCCCGAATCAGCCGGCCCGAGACCTGATGTCCATGCTCCAGCCATCCTGGTGGAGGACGAGAAATGCAACGGGCACTTCAGGACAGAGAACGAGCCGGAACTACAGCAGCCATGCTTCGTTCCCTGCCCAGGTATACTGACACTACAGCTATCTGCCCAGGTATACTGACACTAAAGCTATCTGCCCAGGTATACTGACACTACAGCTATCTGCCCAGGTATACTGACACTACAGCTATCTGCCCAGGTATACTGACACTACAGCTATCTGCCCAGGTATACTGACACTAAAGCTATCTGCCCAGGTATACTGACACTACAGCTATCTGCCCAGGTATACTGACACTACTATCTACCCAGGTATACCGACACTACAGCTAAACCCTGGCTATCTACCCAGGTATACTGACACTACAGCTATCTGCCCAGGTATACTGACACTACAGCTATCTGCCCAGGTATACTGACAATAAAGCTATCTGCCCAGGTATACTGACACTACAGCTATCTGCCCAGGTATACGGACACTAAAGCTATCTGCCCAGGTATACTGACACTACAGCTATCTGCCCAGGTATACTGACACTACAGCTATCTGCCCAGGTATACTGACACTACAGCTATTTGCCCAGGTATACTGACACTAAAGCTATCTGCCCAGGTATACTGACACTACAGCTATCTGCCCAGGTATACTGACACTACAGCTATCTGCCCAGGTATACTGACACTACAGCTATCTGCCCAGGTATACTGACACTAAAGCTATCTGCCCAGGTATACTGACACTACAGCTATCTGCCCAGGTATACTGACACTACTATCTACCCAGGTATACCGACACTACAGCTAAACCCTGGCTATCTACCCAGGTATACTGACACTACAGCTATCTGCCCAGGTATACTGACACTACAGCTATCTGCCCAGGTATACTGACACTAAAGCTATCTGCCCAGGTATACTGACACTACAGCTATCTGCCCAGGTATACAGACACTAAAGCTATCTGCCCAGGTATACTGACACTACAGCTATCTGCCCAGGTATACTGACACTACAGCTATCTGCCCAGGTATACTGACACTACAGCTATTTGCCCAGGTATACTGACACTAAAGCTATCTGCCCAGGTATACTGACACTACAGCTATCTGCCCAGGTATACTGACACTACTATCTACCCAGGTATACCGACACTACAGCTAAACCCTGGCTATCTACCCAGGTATACTGACACTACAGCTATCTGCCCAGGTATACTGACACTACAGCTATCTGCCCAGGTATACTGACACTACAGCTATCTGCCCAGGTATACTGACACTACAGCTATCTGCCCAGGTATACTGACACTAAAGCTATCTGCCCAGGTATACTGACACTACAGCTATCTGCCCAGGTATACTGACACTACTATCTACCCAGGTATACCGACACTACAGCTAAACCCTGGCTATCTACCCAGGTATACTGACACTACAGCTATCTGCCCAGGTATACTGACACTACAGCTATCTGCCCAGGTATACTGACACTACAGCTATCTGCCCAGGTATACTGACACTAAAGCTATCTGCCCAGGTATACTGACACTACAGCTATCTACCCAGGTATACTGACACTACTATCTGCCCAGGTATACTGACACTACTATCTGCCCAGGTATACTGACACTACTATCTGCCCAGGTATACTGACACTACAGCTAAACCCTGGCTATCTGCCCAGGTATACTGACACAACTATCTGCCCAGGTATACTGACACTACTATCTGCCCAAGTATACTGACACTACCATCTGCCCAGGTATACTGACACTACAGCTAAACCCTGGCTATCTGCCCAGGTATACTGACACTACTATCTGCCCAGGTATACTGACACTACAGCTAAACCCTGGCTATCTGCCCAGGTATACTGACACTATTATCTGCCCAGGTATACTGACACTACTATCTGCCTAGGTATACTGACACTACAGCTAAACACTGGCTATCTGCCCAAGTATACTGACACTACTATCTGCCCAGGTATACTGACACTACAGCTAAACCCTGGCTATCTGCCCAGGTATACTGACACTACTATCTGCCCAGGTATACTGACACTACAGCTAAACCCTGGCTATCTGCCCAGGTATACTGACACTACTATCTGCCCAGGTATACTGACACTACAGCTAAACCCTGGCTATCTGCCCAGGTATACTGACACTACTATCTGCCCAGGTATACTGACACTACTATCTGCCCAGGTATACTGACACTACAGCTAAATGCTGGCTATCTGCCCAGGTATACTGACACTACCATCTGCCCAGGTATACTGACACTACTATCTGCCCAGGTATACTGACACTACAGCTAAACCCTGGCTATCTGCCCAGGTATACTGACACTACTATCTGCCCAGGTATACTGACACTACTATCTGCCCAGGTATACTGACACTACAGCTAAATGCTGGCTATCTGCCCAGGTATACTGACACTACCATCTGCCCAGGTATACTGACACTACCATCTGCCCAGGTATACTGACACTACCATCTGCCCAGGTATACTGACACTACTATCTGCCCAGGTATACTGACACTACCATCTGCCCAGGTATACTGACACTACTATCTGCCCAGGTATACTGACACTACTATCTGCCCAGGTATACTGACACTACAGCTAAATGCTGGATATCTGCCCAGGTATACTGACACTACCATCTGCCCAGGTATACTGACACTACAGCTAAACCCTGACTATCTGCCCAGGTATACTGACACTATCATCTGCCCAGGTATACTGACACTACTATCTGCCCAGGTATACTGACACTACAGCTAAACCCTGACTATCTGTCCACTATAGGAACTTTCCCCATGTATTTATTGAAACAACTTTTGAACTTAAGCCTCAGACTATGGCACATTGAATGGAAATTAGTGGGAGTATTATTTAGCAGCTTATTATTATTTTCAAAAAAGTCAAGACCACATCCTTCTTAAATCAAAATTTTCTCATACCGACAGCGAAGTAATTTCCCAGGCATGGATTGGAGTTTTCCCAGTGCTTCTTTAAGCTCTCACTCGGCATTTGTACAGTACTACCACTCTAGCTTCATTTGTAGAAGCACTCTATCTGGATGAAAATTAATGGGGCGTCATTTTTACATGTTAGTTAGCTCATGCTAACTAGCTGAATCCCTGATGATTAAAGGAAAAATCCACCCTGAACAATTTGCATGGTAGATTTACTTTGTCATGAAATTCTGAGTTTAAACTTCTTTCATTGTCTATTTTGCTAACTTCTCACAGGAATAATGAAAATACAGCTTCTAGCACCATATTTTTCATGGTAGAGTTTAACTTTAACAACTTTAACAAGGTTAGCATGGTTTGGTTTGAAGAATACTTCAGGAAAATCGAGTACAGGTGGCATTTGTGCTACTTTAACTCCTCGGTAGAGTGTAAAAGTGTAAGGTCACTATCTTGTGAGAGTGTGTAGAGCTGGCCTTAGGAAGATGGAGGATAATAAGCACACAGATGGGCACTAATAAGCATCCCTGCTGTTGGACGGAAGGAATGAACTGGATGAGCTGTCTTGCATAAGTGTCACTCTGAATTTGCTCTTCACTGTGGGTTATCGGGGTGGAGGGCGTCGATATATGACCTTCAGCTACGCAGTAAAGGAAGTCCTAAACGTATTATCAGACAGGCGCATAATTACCTCTAGTCTCTTGTCAGACGGGTAAGGTCAACGCTCAAGCACATGATTGCTGTAACTGTGTGGGTATTACTGTACACTCTTCATCTCTGCTGCTTAGTATTGTGTTTTAGAGAAACCAGCGGAGTTTAGTTAGAATGAATCATTTTTAGCTTTCTTACTAATTTGTTATGCTCAAGGGTAGCCTTTTTATAAGTGAATTAAGATATACACATATAGCACATATACACATTGCATATGTACAGTATACACAATACAATATACCTATAGCAGCTGTATAGTATAAACAGTATAAACATGTAACAATGACTATGCATAGTGATATATAAACAATATAAAGAGTACAATACGGTACCCATATTTCGACTATATATTACTACGTATATGTAGTGTAGTAAAGTAAAGTGAAGTGAGGGGAGGGGGTGTTTAGGTGTTGTTTTTTAAATTGTTCTTTAAAGTAGTATACAGGTGAATTTTCACAAACCTAGGACCTAGAAATGTTTGTATTTAATTAGTTATTTATATATTTCCTGTTTCAGTCTGGTTTCTAGAAATGTCGTAGTACAGAATCAGCACTGGCTAAAGTAACCAGTGACCTGCTCTTTCACTCATTTACATTTACATTTTATTCATTTAGCAGACGCTTTTATCCAAAGCGACTTACAAATGAGGAAATACAAGCAAAAGAAGACGAACCCAATGAGCTCCAACTGGTTGTGAAACAGATGTTGGTTTTTTTTCCCGGAATTCCCATTCATTAAACTGATAGTTTCGGTCCTCGGATCTGATTGGCCGAGCCGCGTTCGAAGCTGTTGTGACATCCTCGATGTATCTTTAATAGCAGAGCCATCGCAGTACAGAGAATAACGGGATCAGAAGCGTAAGGAAGGGATGCTGAAGGCAGGAAGACAAACAGGAAAATGATCCGAATGAAATGACAAAACCTCACCAAGAACTGCTCGTTAAATACACTGAGTAATGAACTGTAATTAACTGGAAAACAGGAAGTAGTTGTGTGTTAGAGTTCAGATGAGTTAGAGAATTTGGACTGGGGGTTGGACGTGTGGCTCCATTGTTCTGTCCATACAATAAACTAATATTTGCCTGTTATGTTCCTTAGCAAGCGAAGCATTGTTTACTGCAAATACGTATATTAATAACACGTTTACATTTAAATAACAATTATCATCATCAACAGTCAACGACGGAAGAGTACGAGCCCTACATACCACTGAGAAACCACTGCATGCTTTCACAAGTCCTGCTTATGATGTTTAAATCTCTGAATGGTCTTAGCTCCGGTGTATCTTGCTGATCTCCTGAAGTAGTATAACTCATCGTGAGCGCTACTCTTAATCCCAAAGATAATCACAGCTGAGCTGGTGGAAGTTTTATTTCCCCTTACATCATCCCTAATTTTTCACTTTCTCATCTTTTATATATAAAATTTTTGTAACACTTTCTATAAAGTTCATATCTATAATAAATACATTATATAATGAACACATTCATACCGTGTTATAATGATGTAATTATACATGTTGTAATTATTTATGAAATATGCATTACACTTCATAGCTCTCTTTGTTATGCCTTATAAGCATAATGTGTTCATAACACATTATATTACTTTGCATAGAAAGTACAGTATATTATAAATTATGCTATAAGTCATTAAACATATAGCCTTTATATAAAGTGTTGCCAAAATGTTATATTTTATGCTTAAAGGGGTCCTGATATGAGAAATCAAATTTTCCTTGATCTTTTGACATGTAAGAGGTACAATTAAAACGTCCTGCAAGTTTCATGGCTTAATACGTCCTCCTCAGTACAAAAAGAACATTTATTTAACCAAGGCCGGGATTTGTGATGTCACACTGTCAAATGCATTTGCATATGACTGCCACCTACATTTACATCATCGCACCATTGGCCCCGCCCATTGGCGCTCAGTCGCTGAAAACAGTTCCGCACGTGTTATGGGAGGGGGCGTTGATAATTAATTCATAGGCAAAGGTATTAGATCATAGCAGTGGGTGGTTACATTGAAGTCTTAAAGGTGAAGGACACAAAAACCGATCGTTTCAGTCAGAGGGTCAGAGGCAGGGTGGAAAAAGGTCAGAAATTACTATATTTAATGTATTTTTTTGTGCAGAAAACTTCACTAATATTATAATTACAACTCAGGGAAGATGATAAAATGAAATAAAAATAAAAAACATCATGACCCCTTTAAAAGTGCTATATAAAAAATAATGTTTATTAATGCTATAAGGATGTAGACGTATTAAGGTTTGGATAACAGATTTTTTATTGTTTTTTAAATGTTATTTTGCATCGATTTTTGTTCGCAAACTTTTCTGGAGGTATCGCAAACTATATAGATCATAACTGAATAAACAGCTTTATTTATTTTATGTTACATGCTGTGTATAAATGCTCCTGGTTCCAGCTATCGATTACAAACTCAATTCAACACAGTATTTTTTCTCACCTAAAAAATGCTTTCATGAGTAGTGAATTTTCTTTTCTGCCAAACACCGGTTTAAAAATTGCTGGCACCCTTAAAACGAGCAAGTCATGACACCCATCATGGAGAGAACAAGAGCACTGAGAACTCGTCCTGTGATGTTTAACAGTGCTGGAGATAATTGTAGTGAGATCCACTTCTTCATGCAGAACATCTCCTTTCAAAACCACAGGTTTTCAACAGGATTTATACCTGAAAACTGAGATGGCCACAGCATTACTGTCTTGATTAGGAGATTTGTTTTTGTGAATATTTTGATGATTTTCAAATCGTAACCACCTGGCAGAAGCAACCAGGTTTGGGTCTGATATATATGTTTAACTGAAGCTATATATTCATGAAGGGTGCCAGTGATTCTGGAATTGATCACATCCATATTTTGAAGGTTTACAGTACGTGTGTCATGTACAACGTATGATAATGTTTCCGCTGTAGGCGACTGTCACCTGACGGACTGGTCGTCATGGAGCTCGTGTCAGCTGACGTGCGTGGAGGGGCGGAGTTTTGAGGTCGAAGGTCATCAGGCACGATCACGAGCCGTCATCATCCAGACGCTGGAGAACCAGGAGAGCTGCCCAAACCAGGAAATCGAGACACGGCTGTGTAAAGGTACAGTGCATGATGGGTAATACTCACAGCCTTGTAAAAAAAATAATAATAATAATACAGTAAATAAAATAACAACCATTAAAAGTCTTAATTGTCCCTCTTGGCTTTCCGTAGGAGGGAAGTGCCACAGCTACGAGTGGAAGACAAGTGCGTGGAGTGACAACGTGAGGGAGGTGTGGTGTCAGCGCTCAGACGGAGTCAACGTCACAGGTAACGCCATGGCAACGACTTCAGCAATGACATCATCGCACTACAGCTATACATCACGTAATAATATTATTAATAAGAGGAAGGATTTATTGTTCTATTTTATAAATGCATTTTTATGGTGTAAATGAGTCTAAAAATAGCAATTACTCCATAAGTGTACAGAACATTAGACAAAATTTGACTTTACTGTGAATTACACGTTAATTTTTACACCTTATTAGATAATATTTTGCAGTAAACCACTCCGAGTTGTCCAAGTTATCATAAAAATAATCAGTGGCGATTTTGCCTTTTTTCAAAATTATTACCAACTTACCAACCATTCCAGTGTTTTATTTATTTACGATTCACTATGCACTTTTTATCCGTTTATAGTTACATTTAATGTTGTGAGATTTGGATTGCAAATCTCACCAGCCAATGAGAGTAAATTGCCGTTAAGCCCCGCCCACACGAAAGGTTTGTGCCAGAATGGTGAACGTGAACTCGTGGAGCGTAAACGAAAAGTTTAAAAGCGTAAACGAAAACTCGGGCCGTGATTCATAAACCGTGATTAGTGAAAAGGAAGCTTAGAAAACTAAGAACGGTGTTTATTTGAGGTCACTGTTTTCAGTTTCAGGGCGTTTTTCCTCTTTCTCGCTTTATATTTTTGTTCGTTTCTTAAAAATTTACGTTCGATAATTTTGGCACAAATTTCATTCCATATGCTGTAAGAAAGACGGACAGATGATATGCAGTAATGTGCAGAAGTTTTAGGCACAAATGTGGCTGCTTCTGAAAGATGATCAATAAAACTTACCAGCTCATTTCCTTATAAAACTGCACACATTGTACCGGAGACTGTTTTTATTTTTATTTTTTTGTCACACCAGATATTGACTTTGTTTCATTTACTACTGTTTACTGCTCTTTACTGTATTTTATTTAATTTTTATTTAATATTAATGTAGAAACATTTAATTTCATTATTTTGAAGGCATCTTTGCTCTACAGAATTTCTTTGCATGCGCCTAAAACTTCTGCACTGTACTGTGTCTATTTATTATATATATATATATATATATATATGTATTATCTGTTGATATAATAATAATAATCAGCTTTTTTTGCCTCCTGACAACCAACCAGAGAAAGAAAAAATACTTCACATATATATATATATATATATATATATATATATATATATATATATATATATATATATATATATATATATATATATTAGTTTGAATGTAACTCGTATACGCTACTCCTGTGTGTGTGTGTGTGTGTGTGTGTGTGTGTTTGTGTGTCATTTAGCTGAACTTTCTTAATACACTTTTAGAGAAATCAGGTTCTCCAAGGGTTTTTTTTTAAGGTTTGATTGGAAAATTACAGATTGCTAACCTCCTAAAAGGGTTGTAGAGTTCTACCTAGAACCAAAGAGTGGAGGTACATCAGTTCTTTTCCTAGCGTAGTGGCTAGCTACAGTATATAAAGGTGTTATACTTTAGCTAATATTAATATACAGTAGATAATATCTCGACAAGATCCTGAAAATGAACTGACACGGCACGATGTACACCATGATTTCCTGATTGGCCGATTTAAACGAACGCTTTCTCCACGTGTGTGTGTGTGTGTGTGTGTGTGTGTGTGTGTGTGTGTGTGTGTGTGTGTGTGTGTGTGTGTGTGTGTGTGAGGTGGTTATGGGACATGAGGTGCTTTTCGAATGAGATTTAGAGCGTTACAAAATGAATACAGAAATAAACAGTACATTCAGTAGAGTTCAGTTTTATATTATGAGCGCTGTTGAATAATTGATTTCTGTGCTATAGGTATCGACTGAATAAAAATACTGAGTCATTTCACAGCGTCTCTCTGGAGAGTCATTCGCCAACATAAATAAATAAACGCCTTATTCTTTTTTTTTTTTCATTGATGCTGCGTATCATGTGCTTTATTTTCTTTCTCTCCTCTGGTGCTGTTTATCGATCATCAGCACACGCTTCAGTATCCACACACACACACATCATAAACCTCCTTTTTATAAAATAATACATATAGGAAAGAGAGAGAGGGAGAGAGAGAGAGACAGAGACAGAGAGAGAGACAGAGACAGAGAGAGAGACAGAGAGAGACAGAGACAGAGAGAGAGACAGAGACAGAGAGACACAGAGAGACAGAGAGAGGCAGAGAGAGAGAGAGAGAGACAGAGAGAGAGAGAGACAGACAGAGAAAGAGAGAGAGAGAGACAGAGACAGAGAGAGAGACAGAGAGAGAGAGAGACAGAGAGAGAGAGAGAGACAGAGAGACAGAGAGAGACATAGACAGAGAAAGAGAGAGAGACAGAGACAGAGAGAGAGACAGAGAGACATAGACAGAGAAAGAGAGAGAGAGAGACAGAGACAGAGAGAGAGACAGAGAGAGAAAGAGAGACAGAGAGAGAGAGAGAGAGACAGAGAGAGAGACATAGACAGAGAGAGAGACATAGACAGAGAGAGAGAGAGACAGAGAGAGAGACACAGACAGAGAAAGAGAGAGACAGAGAGAGAGAGACAGAGAGAGAGAGAGAGAGAGACATAGACAGAGAGAGAGACATAGACAGAGAGAGAGACATAGACAGAGAAAGAGAGAGACAGAGACAGAGAGAGACAGAAAGAGAGAGAGACATAGACAGAGAAAGAGAGAGACAGAGAAAGAGAGAGAGAGAGATTTCAATACCTCTTTATTTATTCAAATTATGTAAAACACAAAAACTCTGCGCTCAAACCAGAGATAGATTTAAAAAAAAAGAGAAATAAAGATTTAATTCAGCACAGTCCCAAAAAAATTCTCTACAACCGAACATAAAACATTTTTAAAACACCGTATATTTGTGAACTCCTCTACATTATTTGTAGTTCTATAAAAATCAAAATCAACTTTTAGTCTGGCTTTCATCATTCTAACAAAAACAGTGTTTACACCAAAATCTGAGGACTTTTCTATTTTATTTCTTCTGCTGAGGTAAATAGCCATTTTTGCTTGACCTAATACAAAATTAAATAGCTGACATTTCACTCTGCATTTCTGACTGTATCTAAAACCAAGAATAAACACCTGCTTAGAAAATTTTTCTCCAAACATCATAAACATTTGTTGTAACAGCTGAAAGAAAAGAACGTAGTCTGTCACACTCCAAAAAGCAGTGATACACTGTTTCCCTCTGCAAACAAAAAGGACAATTATCACTTACATTGGGATTAATAACAGAAATGAAAGCTTTAACAGCCACAATACCATGTACGATTCTCCACTGCAAATCTCCAACCCTTTTTGTCAACGGTGGTTTGTATAATGTTCTCCACTCAGGTCTGACCTCAGTATCAAGCCCTAGATGAGCTCTCCAAGGAGTGTCAGCCTTACCATTTAATTTACCTTTGTTTAAAATTTTAACAAACAGTTTATACATGATTTTTCCTCCCATGACATCCAACCTGTTAACAGTTGACCAGTGCATTCTCTAAAACCAGGAGAGATAGTCAATTTAGGAAAAGAATCATCAACAATCGGTCGACGGCGTCCATTACAGTAATCATTTAACAAAGAGAGTTCAGTTTGTGGCTATTATACCATGCACTAACCTCCACTGAAGATCTCCAGTTCTTTTCTCAATTGGAGGTTTGTACAGGGTCCTCCAGCTGCCCTTGGGGGAAGCACCCAGTCCAAACACCTCTTGCCATTTAGACTCCTTTATGCTTGTGAGAGCATGAAGATGGAGTATCTTGACACACAATGTGTACAGTGATTATTTTTCCTGTGTTGCTGAAGGCTCCCAGCTGAGGTGTCTTAAAAGATAATTGTCCACCCTCAGTTTCTTCTCAGCTTTCAGTCTCAGCTGCAATTTCCAATTCTGGAAAGTCAAATGTGTCCATCTCTCCATTATAGGTTTCTAAGGAAGGTCTATAACTTTGTGGTAAAAACTCAGTTATCTGAGTGAAAATTTTCTTTGCCACACGAATTGATTTTTTGCCCAGTTTTCCAGCAAATATTTCAGCTGATAGCCATTCACCTTCAGGTATCAAGTGTCCTATTTTTGTGATCTTTGCTGCCCACAGACTTTTCCTGAGTGATGCATCTTTAAAAATGTCCAGATTCAGTGCAGAGTTAAAAACCAATGGTTCTTCCCTCTGCCACAAACTTTGGGCATTGTTTGACTCCCGGGAAAACTTGAAAAGTGTCCATGCTTTTAAGAGTGATCTATAAAATGGTGTTAGTCCTGCGGGATCCAGCTCGTTTATCTCCATCAGGAACAGGTGGCGATCCAGTCCCATGTTGCCTGCTTTCCTTAATAAGGCACACACTATCCCAGCCCAGCTCACATCCTTCCCGTAGAGGAGTCTCTGAGCCACTTGTAGTCTGAAGGTCTTTACTCTGGATCCGATATCCACTAGGTCTTGTCCTCCTTCCTGTCTGTGCATGTACAGCACTGGTGCCTTTAGCCAATGCTGGCCCAACCAGAAAAAATCCACCAGACATCTCTGAATCTGTCTCACGAGGTCTTCTGGAGGTTCAAGAAGCTACGAAGAGGCTACGAGGTTATTACAGATCAGTATCCTTCCCCTGTAGGACAGCTGGGGCAGCAACCGTTTCCAATGAGACAACCGCGCACATACTTTCTCCAGCAGGCCCTCCCAATTTTGCTTTCTGTATTCATTTGACCCCAAAAGAACTCCCAGATATTTGAAACCTGCCCTTTCCCACTGTAAACCCCCAGGAAGTGATGGACTTTTAGCAACTTGACCACACCATACAGCATCGCTTTTACACCAGTTGACTTTGGCTGATGAAGCCTTTCCATAACACTCTAAAGCATATTTTACCACTTCAACATCCTCATCTCCTCTGATTAAAACTGTAACGTCATCCGCATAGGCAGATAGTTTGACAGATTGCTGGGAGTTTAGAGGAGAGAGAGAGAGAGAGAGAGAGAGAGAGAGAGAGAGAGACAAAGAGTGAGAGAGAGAGAGACAGAGAGAGAGAGAGAGACAGAGAGAGAGAGACAGAGAGTGAGAGAGAGAGACAGAGAGAGAGAGAGAGACAGAGAGAGAGAGACAGAGAGTGAGAGAGAGAGACAGAGAGAGAGAGAGAGAGAGACAGAGAGAGAGAGAGAAGAGACATTTTACAGATATTTATTTATTTATGTATTTATTTATTTATGTGTTTGGTTATTCATACATTTATTAAGATTTTGAGTTTATACATAAATAATAATTTACTAAACTAAATATTTATTTATTTATTTACTTACTTACTTACTTACTTACTTACACCCGTGGCCAAAAGTTTTGAGAATGACACAAATATTAATTTTCACAAAGTCTACTGCTTCAGTGTTTTTAGATCTTTTTGTCAGATGTAACTGTTACTGAAGTATAATCACAAGCATTTCATAAGTGTCAATGGCTTTTATTGACAATTACATGAAGTAATTACATGCAAAGAGTCAATATTTGCAGTGTTGACCCTTCTTTTTCAAGACCTCTGCAATTGGCCCTGGCATGCTGTCAATCAACTTCTGGGCCACATCCTGACTGATGGCAGCCCATTCTTGCATAATCAATGCTTGGAGTTTGTCAGAGTTTGTGGGTTTTTGTTTGTCCACCCGCCTCTTGAGGATTGACCACAAATTCTCAATGGGATTAAGGTCTGAGGAGTTTCCTGGCCATGGACCCAAAATGTCGATGTTTTGTTCCCCGAGCCACTTCGTTATCACTTTTGCCTTGTGGCAAGGTGCCCCATCATGCTGGAAAAGGCATTGTTCGTCACCAAACTGTTCTTGGATGGTTGGAAGAAGTTGCTCTCTGAGGATGTTTTTGTACCATTCTTTATTCATGGCTGTGTTCTTAGGCAAAATTGTGAGTGAGCCCACTCCCTTGGCTGAGAAGCAACCCCACACATGAGTGGTCTCAGGATGCTTTACTGTTGGCATGACACAGGACTGATGGTAGCGCTCACCTTTTCTTCTCCGGACAAGCTTTTTTCCAGATGCCCCAAACAATCGGAAAGGGGATTCATCAGAGAAAATGACATTACCCCAGTCCTCAGCAGTCCAATCCCTGTACTTTTTGCAGAATAGCAGTCTGTCCCTGATGTTTTTCCTGGAGAGAAGTGGCTTCTTTGCTGCCCTTCTTGACACCAGGCCATCCTCCAAAAGTCTTCTCCTTACTGTGTGTGCAGACGCACTCACACCTGCCTGCTGCCATTCCTGAGCAAGCTCTGCACTGGTGGTGCCCCGATCCCGCAGCTGAATCAACTTTAGGAGACGGTCCTGGCGCTTGCTGGACTTTTTTGGGCACCCTGAAACCTTCTTCACAACAGTTGAACCTCTCTCCTTGAAGGTCTTGATGATCCGATAAATGGTTGATTTAGGTGCAATCTTACTAGCAGCAATATCCTTGCCTGTGAATCTCTTTTTGTGCAAAGCAATGATGGCTGCACGTGTTTCCTTGCAGGTAACCATAGTTAACAGAGGAAGAACAATAATTTCAAGCACCACCCTCCTTTTAAAGCTTCCAGTCTGTTATTCTAACTCAGTCAGCATGACAGAGTGATCTCCAGCCATGTCCTCATTAACACTCTCACCTGTGTTAACGAGAGAATCACTGACATGATGTCAGCTGGTCCTTTTGTGGAAGGGCTGAAATGCAGTGGACATGTTTTTTTGGGATTAAGTTCATTTTCATGGCAAAGAGGGACTTTGAAATTAATTGCAATTCATCTGATCACTCTTCATAACATTCTGGAGTATATGCAAATTGCCATCATAAAAACTGAGGCAGCAGACTTTGTAAAAATTAATACTTGTGTCATTCTCAAAACTTTTGGCCACGGCTGTAGTTACTGACTTATTTATTTATTTAGAGTTTATACGTAAATAATTTACACTAAACTAAATGTTTGTTAAGTTGTTTGTTTGTTACAATTTTGAGTTTTGCTAGATACATAAATGATAAATTAAACTAATTATTTATGTTTGTTTGTTTGTTTGTTTGTTTACCTAAGATACTACAGTGTTGTTGGACATCTATCTAAAAAGGGCAACCTGATGTTTGATTTATTTATTTATTAATTTTATTTTCTATCCTATCAACACAGAATTTGACACAGTTAAAGTTAATATGTTGAAGAGTCAATCAATACCTGAGATACCCCATAGTTCACTAATTAGTTATTTAGTTAATTAACAATTGTAACTTTAAGTTTTCCAACATCAGGAGTTTACACTTTGCAGATTCTCGGAAATAAAAGACAACAAGGTGCATTTTTTTGTCTTATTAACTTCAATAAAGAGAGAACAGAGGCTGGTGAGGGGGCGACTGTTTACAGCTGCTGTAACGGTAAATAAAGTACGGTGTTGTTTATTAAATACCACTTTCTAATCAAATGTGGGGAGAATCATTACGTTTTTAGTTTCATTTACATTATGTGGGAAAATGTTTATATTTTGTCTGTCGCCATGGCGCTGCCCAGGGAATGACATCATCAAATCTGTGGGGCTGGTTAGAGAAGGGGATTGTGGGTAGTGAGTCATGCTGTGAATTACAGGTGAATTCTCTCTCGCCGTGTATCTCCTCATCCATCACGTCTCACTCTCCGTGTATCTCCTCATCCGTCACGTCCCACTTGCCGTGTATCTCCTCATCCGTCACGTCTCACTCGCCGTGTATCTCCTCATCCGTCACGTCTCACTCGCCGTGTATCTCCTCATCCGTCACGTCTCACTCGCCGTGTATCTCCTCATCCGTCACGTCTCACTCGCCGTGTATCTCCTCATCCGTCACGTCTCACTCGCCGTGTATCTCCTCATCCATCACTTCTCACTCGCCGTGTATCTCCTCATCCATCACTTCTCACTCGCCGTGTATCTCCTCATCCATCACGTCTCACTCGCCGTGTATCTCCTCATCCATCACTTCTCACTCGCCGTGTATCTCCTCATCCATCACGTCTCACTCGCTGTGTATCTCCTCATCCATCACTTCTCACTCGCCGTGTATCTCCTCATCCATCACGTCTCACTCGCCGTGTATCTCCTCATCCGTCACTTCTCACTCGCCGTGTATCTCCTCATCCGTCACGTCTCACTCGCCGTGTATCTCCTCATCCATCACGTCTCACTCGCCGTGTATCTCCTCATCCATCACGTCTCACTCGCCGTGTATCTCCTCATCCATCACTTCTCACTCGCCGTGTATCTCCTCATCCATCACGTCTCACTCGCCGTGTATCTCCTCATCCATCACGTCTCACTCGCCGTGTATCTCCTCATCCATCATGTCTCACTCGCCGTGTATCTCCTTATCCGTCACGTCTCACTCTCCGTGTATCTCCTTATCACCGACACAACGGCCCTAAATCTTCTTCTTCTTCTTCTCCTTTTTCTTCTTCTTCTTCTTCTCCTTCTTCTTCTTCTTCTTCTTCTTTAAAATGAACGCTGATGAAACTGAGTGAAACTGAGTGAAGGGGATTCTGGGTAGTGTGTCATAACAGGAATAAAACACTGTGTGTGTGTGTGTGTGTGTGTGTGTGTGTGTGTGTGTGTGTGTGTGTGTGTGTGTGTGTGTGTGTGATTATAGTAAAGGAAGTGGAGTTATTATTGATTATTTTCCTATAACAGCACGTCCCTTGAGTGTTTTATTCCTCTTATACCACAGCAACTATACAGTTATTACAATGACATGTTATACTTTATATCCATTTGTTAAATTCAAGAATCCTTCACTAAGTCAGCTTACTAGTTAATTATTTCTGAAAACTGTCGCTAGCTACATTATCTGATTGCTTGATTGTATTTATTTGGTAAAGATAGTTATTTAATTCTCTTGTTTTGCCTTAAAATCTACAAGAGTCACTGAAGCGTTTTCTAGTGCTAATGAAACAATCCTAGCTAGATCAATTATCTCTGAAACTATACCCTAGTTACATTATCTTACTCGATTACACTCTTGACATGATGAAGAATTTTTGTTATGGCAGAACTCACTTTGTAATTAATGTCAAATTTTGCCGAAGCACAGAGAACTTTACTATAGAAACAATAATGTATTAGAATGAGCGCATTAATATAATATAAAAAAATGAAAGAAGAATAATCAACACCTTCTGACCAATCAGAATCGGGAAATGGGCAGCACAGTTGTGTGAACGTACAGAATATAACTTTTTATTGCAGAAAATACGACCTTTTCTGTACGCTGTGTAGATCAGAAGCCATGTTTGGTCTCCAGCTCATTCAGCAACTCTGACAGCACGTTTATACAGTTATCAGTGGCACCATGGGCTTAATGGGCCGGTGAGAGAGGGGGATTGTGGGTAATGACTCGTGCTGTGAATAAAAGGTAAAGGGAGAAAATTGTCTCCTTCTAATATATAAAATTGAAATTCCTTACATAAGAAACAATTTCTGATTCTCGCCATTTTTTTCCCCTCCCCTCATTTTCTGAATTACAGAGGGGGATTGTGGGTAGGATGTTAGATGAGCGTTGGTCAGAGGTGATTATTGACAGCATTTGTTCCCATTTGCAAGTATATATATATATATATATATATATATATATATATATATATATATATATATATATATATATATATATATATATATATATATATCTCACAAAAGTGAGTACACCCCTCACATTTTTGTAAATATTTTATTATATCTTTTCATGGGACAACACTGACGAAATGACACTTTGCTACAGTGTAAAGTAGTGAGTGTACAGCTTGTATAACAGTGTAAATTTGCTGTCCCCTCAAAATAACTCAACACACAGCCATTAATGTCTAAACCGCAACAAAAGTGAGTACACCCCTAAGTGAAAATGTCCAAATTGGGCCCAAAGTGTCAATATTTTTTGTGGCCACCATTATTTTCCAGCACTGCCTTAACCCTGTTGGGCATGGAGTTCACCAGAGCTTCACAGGTTGCCACTGGAGTCCTCTTCCTCTCCTCCATGACGACATCACAGAGCTGGTGGATGTTAGAGACCTTGCGCTCCTCCACCTTCCGTTTGAGGATGCCCCACAGATGCTCAATAGGGTTTAGGTCTGGAGACATGCTTGGCCAATCCATCACCTTTACCCTCAGCTTCTTTAGCAAGGCCGTGGTTGTCTTGGAGGTGTGTTTGGGGTCGTTATCATGTTGGAATACTGCCCTGCGGCCCAGTTTCCGAAGGGAGGGGATCATGCTCTGCTTCAGTATGTCACAGTACACGTCACAGTACACTCCCCAGTGCCGGCAGCACTCATGCAGCCCCAGACCATGACACCTCCACCACCATGCTTGACTGTAGGCAAGACACACTTGTCTTTGTACTCCTCACCTGGTTGCTGCCACACACGCTTGACACCATCTTAACCAAATAAGTTTATCTTGGTCTCATCAGACCACAGGACATGGTTCCAGTAATCCATGTCCTTAGTCTGCTTGTCTTCAGCAAACTGTTTGCAGGCTTTCTTGTGCATCATCTTTAAAAAAGGCTTCCTTCTGGGACGACAGCCGTGCAGACCAATTTGATGCAGTGTGCGGCGTATGGTCTGAGCACTGACAGGCTGACCCCCCACCCCTTCAACCTCTGCAGCAATGCTGGCAGCACTCATACGTCTATTCTGCAAAGCCAACCTCTGGATATGATGCTGAGCACATGCACTCAACTTCTCTGGTGGACCATGGCGAGGCCTGTTCTGAGTGGAACCTGTCCTGTTAAACCACTGTATGGTCTTGGCCACCGTGCTGTAGCTCAGTTTCAGGGTGTTGGCAATCTTCTTATAGCCTAGGCCATCTTTATGTAGAGCAACAATTATTTTTTTTAGATCCTCAGAGAGTTCTTTGCCATGAGGTGCCATGTTGAACTTCCAGTGACCAGTATGAGAGAGTGTGAGAGCGATAACACCAAACTTAACACACCTGCTCCCCATTCACACCTGAGACCTTGTAACACTAACGAGTCACATGACACCAGGGAGGGAAAATGGCTAATTGGGCCCAATTTGGACATTTTCACTTAGGGGTGTACTCACTTTTGTTGCCAGCGGTTTAGACATTAATGGCTGTGTGTTGAGTTATTTTGAGGGGACAGCAAATTTACACTGTTATACAAGCTGTACACTCACTACTTTACATTGTAGCAAAGTGTCATTTCGTCAGTGTTGTCCCATGAAAAGATATAATAAAATATTTACAAAAATGTGAGGGGTGTACTTACTTTTGTGAGATACTGTACTGTATATATAGGCAGTAATGGCTCATTTAAAACAGGCGGATGAGAAGAAGGGGATTGTGGGTAGCTTGTCTTGCCGTGAGTAAGATGAGCAAAGTGTTTATTACTGATCCATCAGCTCTGACAGCACGTTTATCCAGGTATCAGTACAAATAATCTTCTTTCTCATGTTTCCTCTCGTTAAAGGTGGATGTTTTGCGGTGAACAAGCCGACGAGTGTGCGTCACTGCCATCCTCCCTGCACTAAACCCTTCTCTCACTGCAAACAGGTCCTCTTCTTTTCTCTTCCCCTCTTATCTACTGTTCTGTCTACAATACATCTTTTTACATTCATAAATCCCCTAAAATCTGTCCCCGAATTCACACCATCAACAAGCATACACACTCAGCGACACTCAGCTTATTAATTGATTAGGTTTCAGAATCAGTATAGGAAAAGAAAAGGGTTATCGTGCCATTTTTGGTTTAAAAATTAAAAAATAATTAATAAAATGCAATATAAAATAACTAAATGCCATATTTTATATTATTTACAATGGTGCGTGAAAGTTAGAATTTTCTATATTTCTGAAATTCACACGCATTTTAAGTCCTTTTTAAGGCATTTTTTGTAAGACAAAGAGAACCCAATTAAACAAATGAGACAAAATATTATACCTGGTCATTTATTTATTGAGGAAAATGATCCAAAATTACATATCTGTGAGGGCAAAAGTATGTGAACCTCTAAGATTAGCAGTTAATTTGAAGGTGAAATGAGAGTCAGGTGTTTTCAATCAATGGGATGACGATCAGGTGTGAGTGAGCATCCTGTTTTATTTAAAGAACAGGGATCTATCAGAGTCTGATCTTCACAACACATGTCTGTGGAAGTGTATCATGGCACAAACAAAGGAGATTTCTGAGGACCTCAGAAAAAGTTGCTGAAGCTCATCAGGTTGGAAAAGGTTACAAAACCATCTCTAAAGAGTTTGGACTCCACCAATCCACAGTCAGACAGATTGTGTACAAATGGAGGAAATTTAAGACCATTGTTCCCCTCCCCAGGAGTGGAGACCAACAAAGATCACTCCAAGAGCAAGACGTGTAATAGTCCACGAGGTCACAAAGGAACCCAGAGTAAATTCTGAGCAGCTCACATTGGCTAATGTTAATGTTCATGAGTCCACCATCAGGAGAACACTGAACAGCAATGGTGTGCATGGCAGGGTTGCAAGGAGAAAGCCACTGCTCTCCAAAAAGAACATTGCTGCCTGTCTGTAGTTTGCTAAAGATCACATGGACAAGCCAGAAGGCTAATGGACAAATGTTTTGTGGACGGACGATGGAACGTTATCTTTGGAGAAAGGAAAACACTGCATTCCAGCATAAGAATCTTATCCCATCTGTGAAACATGGTGGTGGTAGTATTATAGTTTTAGCCTAATTTGCTTCATCTGGGCCAGGACAACTTTCCATCATTGATGGAACAATGAATTCTGAACCAGTGAATTCTAAAGGAAAATGTCAGGACATCTGTCCATGAACTGAATCTGAAGAGAAAGTGGGTCATGCAGCGAGACAACGACCCTAAGCTCACAAGTCGTTCTACCAAAGAACGGTTAAAGAAGAATAAAGTTAATGTTTTGGAACGGCCAAGTCAAAGTCCTGACCTTAATCCAATAGAAATGTTGTGGAAGGACCTGAAGCGAGCAGTTCATGTGAGGAAACCCACCAACATCCCAGAGTTGAAGCTGTTCTGTACTGAGGAACGGGCTAAAACTCCTCCAAGCCGATGTGCAGGACTGATCAACAGTTACCGCTAACGTTTAGCTGCAGTTATTGCTGCACAAGGGGGTCACACCAGATACTGAAAGTAAAGGTTCACATACTTTTGCCCTCACAGAGATGTAATATTGGATCATTTTCCTCAATAAATAAATGAACACGTATAATATTTGTGTCTCATTTGTTTAATTAGGTTCTCTTTATCTACTTTTAGGACTTAAAACGTGTGTGAATGCAGAAATATAGAAAATTCTAAAGGGTTCACAAACTTTCACGCACCACTGTATGTATCATGTTAACAATAAAATGCTTTATAAATAATAAATAATACTAAAAATGCTGTATGAATAAGTATATAAGTAATAAAATGTGTGATGTCATTAGCTGAATGAGCGGTGTGTAATGATGCGGTGTTGAATGAAATAAATCTCATCAGCATTATTGTTCTGATTGTTCAGAGGAAATTCAGTGCAAGAGAATTTACATAATCGCAATAAATGCAGTGATCATCCATCAGAGCCCACATCACAGACCCGAGGCTTCATGGCTTCGTGGCTTCGTTGGTTGTTTTGTGTTCAGCGTGGTGTCAGAGTTGGTGTTAATGTGTTAATGAGTGTGGTGCAGTTATGGGTTCTCTGGAAGCTGAAGCTGAGATTATTCTGAATAAATAACTCAAACAAATCATCTTTCCCCAGACCAACCACACTGTGGCTATATAAATGCACTTTAGAATTATGGTAAATAAATAAATAGGATTAAAGCATTACATGTATGCCCATATTTCCCCTTGTTTTTGTGCATTTTGTAAGCTCAAAATTCATAACTAAGGTGCTTTATTACTAAATAAAATAAAATAAAAAGTAAAATAAATGAAAGCAAATCAGATTTCTGGTGCTTTGTGATTTTTACAGTGCGGTTTTTCTGCATGTTCTACATCCAGCCTGTCTTATATGACCTTTCAACAAGGAATTTTTCATTAATAATGTTCAAAAGTATTTTAACGTTATTAAATAAATATAAAACAATCCAATGGCTTGTAATGCCGTTTTGCAAACCTGATTTACTGTAATGCAATACCTGTATTCATTAATTAGTTGAATTAATGAAATGTTTACATTATTTGGAATGCGTTATTGGAGCATTCAGTTGTATATTGTTTATTAACACACACACACACACACACACACACACACACACACACACACACACACACACACACACACAGTCTGACGTTGTGTTTCCTGCAGAGCGGAGTGTGTGGCTGTGAGAAAGGCTACACGGAGGTGATGAACACACACGGCTTCCTGGATTACTGCACCAGGACACCGGGGGGCACCGGAGACACCAGGAAGGCCGACGTGAAGAGCAGCTCGGGGAGGGTGAAGCCGGGCCCGTCCCAAATCCACGACTTCTTCGGCGAGTGGTCACTACAGGCCCTCAGCCCAGGTAATAATAATAATAATAATAATAATAATAATAATAATAATAATAATAATTTTATTTACATACATTAAATCGATTTAAGTATAGTCAGGACATGTTTGATGTCTAATAGATTCCTATTTTATGTTTCTGCCAGCGATCAGCAGCCAATCAGAGCACTGCAGCAGCTGGGGTCTTAACCGATAGATAGATAGATAGATAGATAGATAGATAGATAGATAGATAGATAGATAGATAGATAGATAGATAGATAGATAGATAGATACTAATCACAGAAAGTAAATACAATCAGTTTTTTTCAGTGTTCTTTAAGGCATAGCTGTCAGAGTGAGTGAGGGTTTATCTTCAGGCTGATTTACAGCAGAAGTCCGTGTCGTGTTTACGAGGCTGAGAGACACAGGCTGATATAGAACTCTGTTTAACAAGCCGTCGTTTAGGGAACACTTTCATTCCACAGTGATTTGTATCCGCTGTAATGTGAAAGACAGAGCTGCTTTACTGTGAGCTTTAGGCTATTCTTGATTAGATCTAAATTTAGTGCTGGGGTCTACGGCAGCTTCACCTCCTCCACCTTCCAGAAGCTCTGAGATTACTGCAGCTCAGTGATTTACATGACGATGAAATGTTCCAGGTTATGAATGTGTGTATAAATACAGTAATTACAGATTAGAATGTCGGCTCAAAGGTTCACAATCAATCAAAATGGCTTCCTTAGTTCTTTAAGATCCACAGCCAGCAGTTTAGCTTGTCTAAATCGTCACACACTCGCCTCTAAATACACGATTTATCCCAGTAATGCTATTTGTACACTTTTAACGTGCAAACTCCACCTTCAACCTTTAGGCCACGCCTCCTATCTGAGTCTTGTGCTGGTGATTCAGTGGAAAGACCCTTAAAGAACCCTTCCAGAACTCTTGAACATACTCACCCTGTAAATACACACAGTGTGTGGGCTCACTGGATAATTAAGGCTTCCAAAATGGTTCTTCATGGAACCTGATAGGGAAAGACTCTGTTTTATGGTTCTACATAGAACCATTAAGCATTCCCCCAATGTGCTTCACATAAAACTACTTAATAATTATTTTCAGAGCCATGAAATATACACTCTTAAGAGGGGAAACCCTGAATCCTGGGTTCTACAAGAATCCTACAACAGTGTTTCTCTTAGAGAAAAGGTTCTCTAAGAAAACTAGAACTAAACTAAACTAGAACCCTCTTTAGAAGCTAATGTAATTATCCAATAAACGTTTGAAGAACCTTTATTTTCCTAAGAGTTTACCAAGTACCAGGATAGCTAAATGGGCAGGTTCTAGGTCATAATGGCCAAAAATCTGGAGTTTCTACCATACACTTTCCCAGTTAATACATACATTACAGAGAACCTTTAAGGGTTCCTCCAGAAGTACAACCAATCAATATTTACATGCTTAGAAAGTTTAGAGCCCTTAATGGGAAGGAAGACTTTTAGGGCGCTAAGAACCTTTGATTGATCCAGTAAACCATTGAAGAACCATTGAAGGTTCTAGATATTAAGAAGAAAATAATAAGACGTCATTTGTACCTCACACTTAACACATACATTCTTAGAAACAAAGGGTTCTTCAAGGTTTAATTTGATAATTAAGAGTCCTTAGCTTCCAAAAAAGTGTTCTACTTAGGATTCTACAGAGAAACTTTAATGGTTCCCCCAGAAGGACAACCCAAGAACATGAGGGTTCGTTTAATAGAGTCGAGGGCACTGACGTTTGAAGTTTTTTTAGAAATGGATGATGCTCCAAGAACAGAGGCAGAGGGTGGATTACAAACACAAGCTCTTCGGAGTCATGTGGGTTTGGTGAGCGGATTTTATGTAGAACAGATCTGTAACATTTTCATCCTGTAGATAGTGCTTGGCCGTGTTCCTCTCTGAGCTCCTTGGCGAGGCTTGAGGTTGGGCCCTTGAGGAAGGCCCTTAACTCTCAATTGTTCAGATGTATAAATGCGATAAATGTAAGTCGCTCTGGATAAGGGCGTCTGCCAAATGCCATAAATGTAAATGTAATGAAAAAGGATCACCCCCTTGCTATAGAGCAGATGGTAGCTCAGTGGTTAAGATGTTGGGCTACTGATCGGAAGGTCATGAGTTCAAACCCTAGCACCGCCAAGCTGCCACTGTTGGGCCCTTGAGCAAGGGGCCCTAACCCTCAACTGCTCAGATGTATAAATGCGATAAATGTAAGTCGCTCTGGATAAGAGCATCTGCCAAATGCTGTAAATGTGATTGCACTACAGACATCCAGGTAATAAGAAGTCATCTTATGGTTAGCAAACAAGCTGACTAGTGAACTAGATGTAGATACCAGGTTTCATGAGTAAAATAAAATAATGATAATAATGATATATAATCCTAACTGCAATGATATCACTCCATGGCCTAGAGTTACTCCGTACTGAAAACTTCACTGTATCATTTTTTAAATCATTTTACGTGGAATGTCGCAGATATGAACGAGCTGTTACTATAGAAACGATAACATATTAGACCGAGCGCATTAATATAGACCTGTGATTTGCAGCTGCGCTACCGTCAGAGCTGCTGTTATAGAAAATGAATCAACACCTTCTGACCAATTACAGTCCAGACTTCAGCAGTGCTGTGGTGTAATAGTTTATAATGTTATAAGTGATAATAGAGTACCGTTTGTTGAAGTGTGTGTGTGTGTGTGTGTTGTGGTGCGTTTGTACAGATGGACGGATAAAGATGTGGGTGTATGGAGCCACAGCCGGAGGCTTCATCCTCATCCTCTTCATCATCACTGTGTCCTTTCTCTTCTGGTATGTATGAGGTTCTACTAGGAACGTAAGATAATGTGTGAAATGTGAAAAGAACCCGATGTCTACAGTACGGTGGAAGACACTGAGAGAATGAAGACTTGAGAATATTAATAGCACTTGTCACACCTTTATCTGATTTGATAATGATTGTGTGTGTGTGTGTGCATGTACCATATTGGCTGCATGCTCCAGTGCTCTTGGCAGTGAAGTGGTGAGGAGAACTTTGAAATGTGGCATGTTACTGCCACCAAGTGGGACAGCAGAGAGCCTAAAGACAAAAATTAACCTTAATTTTGTCACATCATGTCAGGTTTGGTTATACAGCCGAAAAATAAACCAAGACCTTCTCAATCAACATCATCAGCACTAGATCATGCATGAAGACAAGGAAAAGATCTTCAAGATCCGAGGTGTAATTAGTTTAGTTTAGTTTAGTTTAGTTTATTGATTTATAAAGCACATTTCAAAACAATGGAGGTTGCAACCAAAGTGCTGTAGAGGAAAAATTAAAACAAAGTTAAGCAGAATTAACACACTGGATCAAAAGCTTGAGGACAAATAAAAAATTTACACCCTCAATTCAAACATAAAGAAGACAAATAAGTTTTTTAACTGGATTTAAAAGTAGAAACAGAAGGGGAAGATCTAATATTGAAAGGGAGACTGTTCCAGAGTCTAGGAGCAGCCACCGAAAAAGCCCGGTCACCTTTAGTTTTATAACGTGAGCGAGGAACAGAAAGAAGAAATTGATTAGATGAGTGTAAGGATCTTGAGGCATTGTATGGGACAATGAGATCACTAATATACTGAGGAGCAAAAGCTTTAAAAACAAAAAGCAAAATTTTAAAATCAATCCGGGACTTAACCGGTAGCCAGTTGAGAGAGGCAAGCACAGTAGTCAGTAGCCTAGCTGCTGCGTTTTGAACCATTTGCAGACGATTTACAGCTGAATTAGGCAAACCCAGGTATAGAAAATTACAGTAGTCCAACTTTGAAGTGATAAATGCATGAATAACAGTTTCAAGGTGTTTTTTAGAGAGCATCATCATCATTTTGGCAATAGTCAAAACTCAAATTGGAATCAAAAATGACACCAAGATTTTTGACACCAGTCATGATCATTTGAAGAAAGAGAACCAAGCTGATTAACTATGCCAGAGGTCATATCTGATGGGGCGAAGATAATAATTTCAGTTTTATCGTTGTTTAACTGTAAGAAGTTCATGTCCATCCAACATTTTATGTCACACAAACAGTCAAACAGACTAGACCCAGAACGGTTATTATTTTCGATAGGAAGATAGAGCCGAGTGTCATCGGCATAAAAGTGGTATGATAAATTGTATCTCTGAATAATATGACCAAGTGGAAGCATATATAATGCAAATAGAAGAGGACCCAAAATGGAACCCTGGGGTACACCATAAGGAATTAGAGCATGAGATGAAAAGCAATTCCCTACTTTAACCAAAAACATTCTCCCTCGGAGGTAAGAAGCAAACCACTCCAGCACAGGCCCTCGAAAACCAGCTACATGTTTGAGCCTGTATAAAAGGATATCGTGATCTACAGTGTCAAATGCTGCACTTAAATCAAGCAAGACTAAAATACAGCCAGAACCTGCATCCAGAGTGAGTAAGATGTCGTTAAAAACCTTCAACAAAGCAGATTCAGTACTATGTAGCTCCCTGAAACCGGACTGGAATGTGTAAAAAATACTAAAAGCACTCAGGTACGAAATGGGTCTACAGTTATTCATGTCATGCTGATCTAAATGAGGTTTTCTTTTTTTAACAACGGCTGTACAGTAGCATGTTTGAAGTTGGTAGGTACCACCACATTGACTAATGAACTGTTTATAACAGCGGGCACAACTGGACTTAGAGCTGGAAAAGCCTCTTTAAAAATACATGAAGGCAAAACATCAGAAGGGAAAACCGAGGATTTCATACTAGAAATGATAACAAAAAGCTGTGAAGGTGACATGGGTTGAAAAAGCAAAAAACACTATCACAAGGGGGCATTTCTAAAGCAGAAGTACTCTGAAAATTCTTGAATAAATTCCTTATTAAAATTGGGTGGTCTGTATACAAGGACACAGAGCAAGGGGGTAGGGAGATCAACCTTGAAGAGCCGCACCTCAAAACTTAGAAAGTTTTCATCAGTTAGAAGTATGCACTTAAAACAGTTCTTGAAAATTGTTGCTAGACCACCTCCGCGACCAACGGTTCTTGGAGGATTAAAAAACAGGCAGTCTGGAGGAGCAAGTTCCTTAAGAGCTAAATAATCACCAGGGCTGAGCCAGGTCTCTGTTACAAATAAGAAATCCAAACCATGTGAAGTTAAAAAGTCATTCAAAATAAAGTATTTGTTAGACGAGGATCGAACATTTATTAATGCAAACTTGACTGGGCAATCCGAAATCCGAGCCTGTTCTGACATGTGAATAGACGGTGAACGCGTTGGAAAATAGTCCAGAGGTCTTAGGTTACAGAAGTTAACTCCAGTTCCAGTGCTAGAACTAGTGCGAGGAACACGAAAAGAAGAGCAAAAAAATGGTATGAGGTTGTCAGCAGAGGTGTAGAAAAAATTGACAGATCGACGTGAGCCTCGATGAATATAACGTGGATGACGAGCAATCCCCACCGCAACACAAGTTTTGTAAATTTCAGCTTGTAAAGGCAATGGCAGGTTCAAATGATGAAGCTCCTCAGATGAGTAGCACAGAACCATTATGGAAAACGTATTATGAAGGTCAAAAGTACATGTGAGACTAACATGCCATGCACAATAAAAAAAAAAGCTGTAAAAAACCGGCAAACAGGAAAAAAACATTCAGCCAAAAACAGCGCATCATTCTTTCTACCCCGTCTCCTACACGACCATGTTAAAGAACGCATTAGCCTGAACACCACAAAAACCACCCAGACAACTGTTTGGGTAGGAAAGGAGCAAACTGGAAAGAAATGCCCCAGACCTTTAAAACCCAAAAGATAAAAGCACGGGTCGATACGCAGCAGGACTGGGGGTAATTGAGGGATCGAAGGCTCACGAACGGTCAGTGGCGAGCAAGAAAGAAGTAAGCGGGGTAGGCTAAACGTCCAATCAAAGATGCCAAAATTCACAGTGATCAAAGGGTTTCAATCCAAATAGGCAGATGAGCAGAACCGCAGCGGCCGTCAGAAAATGCCAGGGCTCAATCGTTCCCTCCAGTGACCAGCAAAGACCTTAAAACAAGATCCATGAGACATATAAAAAGTAATACTCTGATGAAAGGTGGAAATATTCACAGAGTCCAAAGGGTAGATTCCAGGGTAGTAAAACGAGCCGAAACAACAATAAAACGATGATCACCGGAGAGCAGCGGCAGACAAACACGCCAGCGCTGATAACAGCTCGGCTGGTCCTTTTCCTCTTTGGCCCGGAGAACACGGCGGCTGTTTTGTCCAAAAACTATTTGAAACGTCGACTCGTCGGACCACAAAACACCATTCCACTGTGCTACTGTCCATCTCAGATGAGACCGAGCCCAGAGAAGTGGGCGGAGCTTCTGGACAGTGTTGATGTACGGCTTCTGCTTTGCATAGTAAAGCCTTAACTTACATCTGTGGATGCAGCGGCGAATGGTGTCGACTGACAAAGGTTTACCAGAGTATTCCCGAGCCCATGTCAGGATCTCCATTACAGACTCATGAGGGTTTTTAAGACAGTGACGTCTGAGGGATCGGAGATCACGTACATTCAGAAGGTTTTTGGCCACACCCTTTACGCACCGAGATTTGAGCGGGTTCTTTGAATCTTTTAATTATATGGTGCACCGGAGAAGGTGAAATGCCCAAATCCTACTGATTTGTCTTTGGGGAATGTTGTTCTCAAAGTGTTGGATTATTCTGTTGGCAGGTTGGCGAACCTCGACCCATCCTTGATCTTGAAGGACTAGGCCTTTTTTGGAGGCTCCTTATATACTATGATTAGACGATTTCCTCACCTGTTTCACATCACATTCTTATTTCAACTCGTCACATCGCTATTAGTCCTAAATTGCCCCTGTCCCAATGTTTTTGGGAACATGTTGCATGCATCAATTTCAAAATGAACGTTTACCTTCAAAAAACTATGCAGTTGATTAGGTAAAACATAAAATACCTTGTCTTTATACTTTTTTTTTTGTTTAAATACAAGTCAAAGTACATTTACAAATCACTCCTCTTTGTTTTTATTAGCATTTTCCATACCGTCCCAACTTTTTCAGAATTGGGGTTGTATGTGGGTTTTATGACTATTTATTTTTCATGGTGAGAGAACAAAGGATTGGAGAAACATGAAAGATGATGAAAACTTTGAATGCTTGGAACATAGGACTCTAGGGGCACTGGGTACATAAGGACTGAGAACATAAGGATCATGAAATATAGGACCTTGGCAATGTAGGACCCTGGGAACACATAATAAACAGAACATATAGCCCTAAGAAAACAACACCCTGAAAAAACATGCGCCTGGTTTTCTCAAAACATTAGGCCTTGAGAACAGGGGAAAACATGAGACTGAGAACAGAGAGTTCTGCAAACATAGGAAACTGAAAATGTAGGGTTCAGGGAACAAAGTATCCTGAGAACATAGGACCATGAGGAACATAGGACTCTGAGAATACAGGACCGGGGTTATATGGCTGGGGTTATAGGACACATCTGGAAATATAGAGCCTTAGGAACATAGGTACATGAAAACATAAGACCCTGGAGCTAGGGTTCTGAGAACTTAAGGTTCTGGGATTATAGCACCCTTGGAACATAGGGCATTGAGATCATCAGGCTTGGGAATATAGGACCCTGAAGACATAGTACTCTGAGGACATCGGACCCTGAGGACACCGGGAACATTGAACTATGAGCATAGGAACCTGAGAATATAAGACCTAAGTATATAGGACCATGAGTACATGGATTACTGGGGACATAGGCCTGGTACAGTAGGTCTCAGGATAGGGGAATCTGAGAACATAGGACTGGGAACATACAGTAGGACCCTGAGAACAGGGGGCACTAGCACCCCGACAGTATAGGATTCTGGTTGCATGGGACTCTGGGGAAATTAGAGCCAGAGAACTGGAAATATAGAGCCATGAGAACACAGGACCCTGAAAACATAGGACCCTTGTTGTTCCACTGTGCTCTGGGATAACATCCTGAGAACATGGGGTTCTGAGAACATCAGACTGAAGCCTGACAGAGGAAACTGACCTCTAGCTCTATGTTACAGAATACATTATTACAGATAACTAATACTTTATTATTACACACGTTCATGTTACATTTGTAAACTACACACTCACAGCCATTTCTCACATGGATGTATGCTTGTAGTGCATTATGGGTACGAATAAAATAAACACTGAGCTTTGGTCACTGAGGAAACACTTTACGAATGCTTAAATATACTGTAAAATATCATATATATATATATATATATATATATATATATATAAAACATCAATATATACGACTATGACAAAGTTCCATTTGAATGGTTTGTAGCAGTTTGGACATTTTATAAAATGGATAATATTCCAGTAAGAACACTTTAGATCAGTTCCTTTCCACCGTTACAAAAACTGAACCTCTCATTCTCTCACTTCTTCTTAACTGGAGATTTTTTTTCACTAGCTTCTGTATCTGACGTTTTCGATCTCGGATATTTTTCTCTTTCAGCAGTCGACCAGTTAAACAGAGTAACTCCCCTCCGCTGCAGAAAGCACTGTCTCTGGCCTACGATGGAGACGTGGACATGTGACAGACCCTTCAGAGAACCAGGAGCTCACCCTGGACAACGGGGAGTGTCTCAGATCGGGAGATCTACACTAATCCCTGAGAACATAGGGGGATTTGGAGCAAAGTGTGTTTTTGTAACCTTTAGTTTTGACATTTGACCAGGACGAGCCTTTTCAGTGGAGCAGGGATCTCGGGTATGTTCTCATCGCGTGGATCTCCATCACTGGGGGGGAAAAAAGACAAGAAAACAATTGAAGAACTTCAGTCTCTATTCGCACAAAAGAACAAATGGTAACTGACTGATGAGGAAGCAAAACACAACAAACTACTACACTACTATGCACTATATTAGTGCTTTCTTCAATTATTATTTTTTCAAACTGGTTTTTAGTGTTTTGGTTTTGTTTTTTGTTTTTTTTCATCGTGATGCAGCTGGAGTTTTCATCATGTGATGTATATGAATGTGTACACGCAGGCCTGATCTTCATCTACTACTAAAACCAAAACAGATTGTTGCATCAGCCCAAGTTCTGACCTTTGACCCTTAGCCCTGTAGCTTGTACCCTCTAGCACCAGCAGTTAATCCTCTTTACTCATTTGAAGCATTAAAATTGGTGCGGCTAAATAATTTTACTGCAGTTTGTTGACTTGCATGGGTCCCATTTGCTCTGTACGGTTACATGAAGGCTTCTTCATTGGTTTTACTGCCACATTGGGGGATCATTTTAACCCTATTTTAGCGTGACGTGTTGTTTTATAATTTCTATGGTAAACAGGACGTGGAATGAGAATTGAAGGCCATGTGTTCAGAAGCTGTTGATTGTTGATTGTAGTTTTCAGACTGGGTGTTTTTTCAGGTTGGGGAAAAAAACAACAAAAAAAAAAAACCACTTAGGACAAAAATTGCGGGTGAACGATAAGTCTCTTGTGTATATTTTCAACATGTTAAATTGAAAATATTTCATCGCCAATAACAGCAACGTGTCTATTTTTTGGCACACGTTGTGACCTCCCACTTCAACAGTCACACAAATCACACAAACAGCTCAAATTTGACTGATTTTCTGCTATTAAAGCAAACACACACAACATCCTCATCACCGGGGTTTATTTCATCTGCGTTACTGATCATAATAAATCTAAATAAATCCAGAGAGCAGACTAGCTGTAACTAAAGAGCATTGTCATGGTTACAGAGTGGTGTTTTTTCATATTAGCATAAAAAATAAATAAAAAAAACCCTACAGATTTTTTGGGAGGATCAAAATGGCAGGCACAGTGCTGACAGACTGAGCAGATTTTCCTCTTTGGTTTTTGGAGGTTGAGGTAAAAAGAAATGGTCACTGCTTGGCTGGCAAATCATCGGACTGATTTCCCACGATATGCGTACGCGTTTAGCGTTTATAAGAAAACAATAACATCACACCAATCTGACGACGATGTCCAAGCACACACTTGGGTTGGGCTCTGTATTGAATCTGTAAGAGTTCCCCAGAAGGACAAACCATAGAACCATTAAGGATGCCGGATTTAGACATTTTGAGATGAACAGCTGAGGTTTATGGAACTCAAACTCACCACATTCTGGTAACTAGCCAAAAAGCACAATAGCCACTGGGTGTATATATATACGGGACGTCCTTGTTCGCTGGAAGGAGAACTTCATCGTCTGCGTCATTAGACTGACAGAAACCATGGGAAATCTATTTGATAAAAATATCCTGAAACTACATTCTGGGAGGAAAAAAAAATGGGCCAAGAACCTTTATACGCACAAAAGTGTTGCAGACCGTTGGAAGTGAAGGCTCACTGACGTCCGTGTGTGAAGTCCTGCCTGTAATTTTACCCCGAAGACTTCATTAAGTCGAAAGGAAAAGCTGCTCTGTAGTGACTTGCCACACGTTGCTTTGGTATTTACTTGTCTTAACTTTTTATACGTTCGTCTTATTTTTTTTTAATCAAACTTTTAATTATGAATTCTGTTTATTTTATTTTATTTTAACGATTTATTTATACATTCGTTTATTTTATAAATTAATTCGTACGTTTAAAAAAAAAAAAAAAAAACACTACACTTTCCCCCAGTAAATCGTGAACACGTTTCAGAAAAGTCCGATAAAGAGCTTTGTAAACAGCTGTTTATAACTGATTATATATAAATTATAAAGACAACAAACAAGACGATGTCATTAACAGGTACAGAAACACACACTCGCTACATCTTCATTTGTCCCTGATGCTCTGCTTCCATCCTCTGCTCTTATCACATTTTATATTTATTCACACCACATTTTTTTTTTTAAAAATTGCCTAAAATAATCATTATTTACACTTCAGGTTTATTTAAATTAAGAAAAGAAAAATACATAAAGTTCAGCTTTGTCCTGCCTTATTATTAACAGCTCTGCCTCAGAGAGAGGAATGTAGAATTATAATTACAGCTGTGTCGACGGTTTTCCAACCTCCGCACACTGCATCGTATTTATCTTTTCATTTTTTATTGAAGTAAATATTGATTTCATGTTCATTAACCTTGAGATTTTATGTTAGAGTCCATTCGACTATTGAGACTTCATATCGGCAGTTTTCACCGCACACGTCCCTGCCAAGTCGCCTCGTAATCACAACCAAACCATTTGCATTTCCTCACAGATATATATATATATATTTTTTTTTTAACATATAGCAGAGGCGCCAACATTTACGGTTTAGCCGTAGCATTTATGATTTTTGACCTGTTGCTATGCCGATACGGGAGACACCAGAAAAACGAACGTGAACGCTTTTCTTTCCTCTTCTGATCTATCACTGTTTCTTTATTTATTTTAAAACGTAAAGCTTTTACTTTTGCTACATGGTTTTATGTCCTTTGATGATCTAAGTCTATCTGATATTTTCCTTCCATGTTAGTAATAAAAGTCTGACATAGAAGGGATAAACGTACGACACACGTCTATCCACATAGAAAGAAAGATAATGCTAGTGAAGACATTGTTTCTATAGCTAGGCCCTAGCGGTGAAACCATGGCAACAAGCGGTCAGCTCAAATCGGAAACTCGTGCCCGGCCACCAGATGGCGATTCGAGACGAAACAAAAACAGTTTTATGTGGACGCGGTGGGTTAGTCGCTAAGACACGGCAACGATTAACACTTAATTAACTTGGCAAAATATTTTGAATATGAGCAAATGTATCTAATATTTCTTAAAAATATGTGACCGTTATCACCCTAAAGCCCTAAAGCTGATTATTTTCCTGTAACATCCTGAAGTGTTTTATTCCACTTACACCACAGCAATTTGCCAATGACAATTTATTAAAGAATGGCACGTCGTAATTTTTTCCCATTCATAGTTACATTTAATGTTAGTTAGTTCCCATTGTCACTTACGTTATAGCAGCTATAAACACTCGTTCCCTCACCAGCCCTCTCTTTATTCACACACGTTTCTATCCGTTTATGTGGAGCCCCTGCTGTACAAGTCCCTGTGAATGTGAATGAACTGTTGCTAATGTATAGAAACGATAACCTATTAGACCGAGCGATTTATATATAAACCTGTGATTTGCAGCTGCGCTACCGTGAGAGCTGCTGTTATAGAAAACTAATCAACACCTTCTGACCCGTTCTTGATGGACCGGAGGTCCATAGGCTAGTGGGAAATCCTCGTGTCTAACATGTGATGCCATGCTAGCTTCTTTGAAATGCTAATTTTTTTTTTTTTATTAATTGTTCGTTACTTAGCACATATTTTATTACATTTATCATTACAGCATCCTTCATTATTCATTTTCTAACACGCGGCATAAGATAAAACATTAACGCCTCTCTTTTGCAAAAATCTATCACACCTTGTACTGCTTATCCTGCTAGAAGAGGTCATGTGATCAGTCATGTGAATACACCATGTTTAATACAGCTCTTATTGCTCCTGTAAAATCTGATAAATAAAAAAAAAAGAAAGAAAAAAAAAATTTTAATACAAATCTTTGTCCGACGAATATTCCTAGTTTTATTTAATTGTATTATTATTATTATTATTATTATTATTATTATTATTATTATTATTATTATTATTATGTATTTTCAAATAAATTTTTTTCTCTTTTTTTTTATCAACACAGAGTGTCGGTCTCTGTCTTCTAGTTTTAAAAGATTGTTCACAAATGTTATGTTGAAAATCATAAATTACAGACAATAGCAACAGGATGATGTCATGAACAGGTACATGAACACACTCCACATGAATGAATAATGAATAATAATAATAATAATAAAATAAAAAATGTGCATTTTTTCCAAAGTGAGAGCTCTGACAAGTATCAGGTATCATTTTTATACTGTTTTTGAGAACATCATATATCAAAACAAATGAAACACCAATCAAAAGTACAAGTATTATAGTCATTAGGAGCACTTACACAAATACTGGAACTAAAGTCGGCATCCGATACGCCACTGTGGCCTCATGCATGTGAATCCGTTACACTTCGCCTGACTCAAGTCGAATATAAAGGCACGGTTAATGTCAGAGGTGGAGCTAGCGTTTATACCTTCTCCTATAACTTAATGTGTATAAAAGCAAACAAAATCCAACCATCTCTTTCTCCCGCATTAAAATGTAGTATTTGTAGCTATAAATGTGTTTTTTTTGTTTTTTTTATATGTATACAAATACCCCACATATGAAAACAAGCTGTCTTAAAAGTTCCGTTTGTCCTACATACAGTACTTAGATAGCTGACTGGCTAAACCTCCGTCAAGTTTGTTTCAAACTTGACTTCCTGTTTTAAACACGTCAACATTAGTGAACTAGTCCATCACAGAAAGTACCTCAAAAACTGTACAGTCTTTAATCGATGTGAGGAGTTTTAAACTTGTAGCCCAACTGATTTAATTCTGGCGATATTTATATTTTGGCACCCTGTTGTAAGTATGCATGCTTGATTACGTTTTGGTCTGATGTCATGAATTATTCCAAAAGTGGCCTTGCACTTCTCATGGCTTTGGTCTATTATTTTTTATCGGAAGTGTCTCTCAGTAGTTTGTCTCTCTGCAGAGTCTGCACCGTCTTATCGACTGTCCTGATGAATGAAGTTGTTTACACGGCCTTTCACACGTAGTGTTAAATATGCTCTACTCAGAACAAACAGACTGCCTGAAATCTTTCCGTTTACATTGTACTTTCTGTTCCAACTGTGTGTACTTGAAGAGTTGAATGAAAACGCTAATAAATTGTGATACTCGGTGGGAAAGGATGGGCGTGGTCATTTCTCAATATAATATGTGTATAACTGGAACGTAAGAATAGAACTCTTTTAATCACTGTTTATTATATATTTTTTTATAATATTTGTTTTTCCTGTAGATGTTGTCACTGGATACACTTATAAAATATAGCTACCTCCTCTTGAAGGCTGATTTAGGTTATATAAGTCGTTTTGTTTTCGTTTTACACACGTTAATACTGCGCCGATTGTGAACTTTTCAAACCAGAGCTCCTGAGAGTATCAGAGTTTATTTTTATACCGTTTTTTTTTTTAATAACAACACACTGCAAAAACGATATCTTAGCATGTGAAGTGAAGATATCTGATCATTCTCATGATGCAGTTAGTATAGAACAAATATAAGAGCAAATTAAGCCTATTTCTAACTATTTTTTTTATTCATTTCAAGATTACAATTGTCTCAGTCTATTGGCAGATAATTTTGCTTCTTTCTAGAAATAAATGCTTGAAATAAGCAAAATTATTATTTCAGGCAACAGAATAATACAATTACAAGCTTGAAATAAATAAGTGAAAATTGTAGAAATAGGCTTAAATTGCTAAAATGTCATTTTCTTTGAAGTGCATTAGTAGCACTTTTAAAATGATTAGAATTAAAATCAGCACCCGATACGCCAGCATGGCCTCATCCATGTAAATTCATCACAATTCACCTGACTCAAGCCATATGTAAAGTTATAAAGGTTAATGTTAGGCTTGGGGGCGGGGTGAGCATTTATAACTTTTCCTATGACTTGATTTGTGCATTTACACAGGGATAAAGTACACACCCTTACAGCGTAGTAAATTGTAAAATACATGAACGCCTGTACATGTGTCTCCGAAAAGACTTGCTTGTTTTGCTTCTCAACTGTCCATGTCTTCTTGATGATATCAGGGATTTCACAGAATACCAATGGGGAAATGATATGAGTTTACTGATAGAGGTTGGGTCAGGGTAATCCAATAGTATAGTAGAAATAGTAATCCAGACAAGAGTCAGAATAATCAACTAGGAAGTCAGGCAATAGCAATGCTTGAAAGGTATACAGACTGGACAGCTGGCAAGACTTTGCAATCATACAGATGATTTCATATACAGGTGCAAAAAATAAATGAATATCGTGGAAAAGTTCATTTTTTTCCCATAATTTAATTCAAAAAGTGGAACTTTCATATATTCTAGATTCATTACACATAAAGTGAAATACTTCAAGCCTTTTTTTTTGGTTTAATCTTGATGATTACGGCTTACAGCTCATGGAAATTAGATACTGGACAAATCCAGTATCTCAAAAATATTAGAATAAAGAATGTATAATACAGCGATGTGGACCTGAGAAGACTCTAATCAGCTAATTAACTCAAAACACCTTTTTACTCAAAACCCCGTCGCTCAGTGGCCCAAAGTCCTCTTTTCAGATGAAAGTAAATGTTGCATTTCATTTGGAAATCAAGGTCCCAGAGTCTGGAGGAAGAGTGGAGAGGCACAGAATCCAAGTTGCTTGAAGTCCAGTGTGAAGTTTCCACAGTCAGTGATGATTTGGGGTGCCATGTCATCTGCTGGTGTTGGTCCACTGTGTTTTCTCCAGTCGAGAGTCGATGCAGCGTCTACCAGGACATGTTAGAGCACTTCATGCTTCCATCTGCTGACAAGCTTTATGGAGATGCTGATTTCCTTTTCCAGCAGGACTTGGCCCCTCCCACAAAGCCAAAACTACTAGTAACTGGTTTGCTGACCATGGTGTTACTGTGCTTGATCGGCCAGCCGACTCACCTGACCTGAATTTTGTCCAGACAAAGATGAGAGACACCAGACCCGACGATACAGACGAGCCGAAGGCCGCTATCAAAGCAACCTGGGCTTCCATAACACCTCAGCAGTGCCACAGGCTGATCGCCTCCATGCCACGCCCCACTGATGCAGTAATTCATGCAAAAGGAGCCAAGACCGAGTATTGAGTGCATAAATTAACATACTTTTCAGAAGGTTGACATTTCTGCATTATAAATTCTTTATTCTAATATTTTGAGACACTGGATTTTTGATCTCCATGAGCTGAAAGCCGTAATCATCGTTAGCATTCATTGGTAGTAATACCTTGTTTTGAAGTCATCTGATGTGACGGAAATTGCGTGTCAACCATGATGAGGAAAATCATGTCTGCCTTAAACTTAAAAAGCTACTTTTCTTTTCAGTTGAATAAAGTTCCTTTGTTGAGTTTTTTCAGTTTACCTTTTGTATTGAAGGCACATTAGCCTGAATATTGTATGTTCTGCTAAAACATATCTGTAAAGTTGCATACCTTTTGGGTCTAGATGATGCATTCACTGATTAAGGATTATGTTTTGAGGTAAATCTTGATCAGGGAAAAAAACATCGCACAGCGCTTATGCCATCTAGCTGCGCATAGACATTTCAAAACAGGATCAGTCAGTGAGCAGTCAAGCAAGAACCACATTTTACAGATATTTTAATGTAGGATCCTCTCGCATGCTGGCTGTAATGTTGATGCACTCACTGTACATCGCTTCTCTTTTTGATAGCATGCATTCTGTTTGACGCCATGTGCCATGTGTTAGAGCAGCTTGGACCTCTGATGTCCAATAAATCCCACAGAGGAATCTACAGATTGTCTGGCACATTGTATAAACCATCATCTGGCCAAGCTGGCAATGATCACGGTCTGCTGTTTTGATTGTAGAAAATGTTCTGATATGTACTGATCTAAATCCAATCTCTCTTCCTAACTGCATCAACACTGATGAGTCAGAAGTCTGAGGATCAAAAAACGACCAGAACCTCTGCCAAAGGAGGAAAACACTGCGCCAGGAAGGTTCTGTGGCCCAGAAATGATTGTGTACATCATGGAAACAGTGCAATGGACCAGGAAATAATGTATACATTATCAATTTTGAAGTCTCGGTGTAGGAAAAAATAATATCAGCACAAAATAAGACACCAACTCCAATTCCAGGCAATTCCAGATTGAGGTGGTTGAACCAAATGTACGACCATGCATGATTTTTATGGGCCATTTATTATTAACATTATAACAGAAAGAAACGATCATTCTAACCCGTTAGCAGAGTGTTTAGTCATCTCTTAAAGTCTTAAACGATATCCGTTTCAGCAAACCATCCTCGAGATGTCTCTATTCAACAGCGTATGCATTTACGATAATGTATTAGAAAGAGTGATTACTGTCAGGGCTGCTGTTATAGGAAATTAATCAACACCTTCTGAACAATCAGAATCCAGAAATCAACAGCGATGTGGTCTGATGGAAACCAAGAAAGACTGTGAGTTTACAAGAAACTGAATTGTTTCAGCAAGCTATTTTGTTATGACTATCTACTTGACAAGGCTCTATTTCCTCCCTTTTTAAAAACTTTTTTTTTTTTTTTTTTAAAGTCAGCTACACAAACAAGCCTCAGGGAAAAGAAAAATAACGGCACTTAGCTGCATGCTGAAAGAAGGGGGACTCATCTGCCTTGAAAATTTGCCCATAAAATAATACTAAGTAATAATCAGTGAGTCCCTTAGGGGGATAGAAACACATTTAAAGCAGTTTAGTAATAAATTGGGACATAATCAGGACAGAACTGATAGATAATCTCTCCATGCCTAGAATAACTTAAAAACCAGAAACAAAACTCCAGGACTTTATATACACCCATCAGCCATAGCATTAAAACCACCTGCCTGATATTGTGTAGGTCCCCCTTCCTGCTGAGGCATGGACTGTACAAGACCTCTGAAGGTGTGCTGTGGTATCTGGCACCAAGACGTTAGCAGCAGATCCTTTAAGTCCTGTAAGTTGCGAGGTGTGTCCTCCATGAATCGGACTTGTTTGTTGTTTGCTTGATCGGAATGAGATCTGGGGAATTTGGAGGCCGAGTCAACACCTTGACTGACACTCTTTATCATGTTCCTCGAACCGTTCCTGAACAATGTTTGCAGTGTGTCAGGGCACATTATCCTGCTGAAAGATGCCACTGCCATTAGGGAACACAGTTGCCATGAAGGTGTGTACTTGGTCTGCAACAATGTTGGTAGGTAGGTGGTACGTGTCAAAGTAACATCCACATGAATGCCAGTTCCCAAGGTTTCCCAGCAGAACATTACCCAGAGCATCACACTGCCTCTGCTAGCTTGCCTTCTTCTCATAGTGCATCCTGGTGCCATCTCTTCCCCAGGTAAGCGACGCACACGCGCCCGGCCGTCCACATGATGTAAAAGAAAACGTCATTCATCAGACCAGGCCACCTTCTTCCATTGCTCCATGGTCCAGTTCTGATCCTCACGTGCTCATTGTAGGTGCTTTCGGCAGTGGACAGGGGGTCAGCATGGGCCATCACGATTTGGCCCTTGTCACAGTCACTCAGATCCTTACGCTTGCCCATTTATCCTGCTTCCAACACATCAACTTCGAGAACTGACTGTTCACTTGCTGCCTAATATATCCCACCCCTTGACAGGTGCCATAGTAACGAGATAATCAATGTCAGTTGTTTTAATGTTATGGCTGATCGGTGTATTCCTACATAGATTTCTAGTTTATTATAGTATATGATAAAGAAGACTAATAAATGGGGTTCTTTGGATAATTGAAAGTTCTTAGTGAAACAATATGAAAAGGAAACCTTCTGATGTTAGGTTCTATATAGAACCTTTAAGGTTTCCATACACCTTCTATAAACTGAAAAATCCCCTAATGGTACTAGATGAATGCTAGATTTTTATTTCCGTAATCGTAGCAGTTTGATCTTATATTTCTGTACATTTCAGTAAAAATGGTGGTCTGGGGCTGTGGAAAAGTATTGTTCTTCTCCACTTACAGTTTACTGTTGGTAAATAGTTTTTAAAAAAATAAAATAAAGACTGCTAATGGATGAACCTACTGTAGTGCCTACCATTTTGCAAACACAAAAGGTGATGTATGGGATTGTGCAATCGATCCACGGTTCAGAATGAATTCTTCCATGTTAAAGCAAACCCGTGATTATGAGCTCCACCTTTAAACAAGTACAGAACCAGTCCTGGGTGTCCTGAGAACGTAACTAATATACTGATATTAATGAATATAAATGTACCAAACTTGTCACTGGTGTGCTTCCATCGAGGGGACATCTTCTGTACCTTTAGCAAGTAGCAAGTATGTATGGAAATATGAATATAGTAGAACTTTGAAAGATATATTGTACAGTAATTGGACCTTAAGGACTACTGATGAATGCTTCAAGCTTTACTGTAATCTAAAAGCTAATTAAAGGTACACCATCTTCACTTTCTCAGTGGTTAAAGTTCTGAGCAAATAATTAAAAAGTTGTAAGTTTAAATTTTAAGACCTAATGCTGGGCCCCTTTAGAAAGACCTCAGCTGTTTGGATGCACTGTAACATGTCTAAAACATGCTTTACATAAATGTTGAATGAATCACAGTAAAAAAATGTAGTAGCGAGGAAACCACTTTCACCTGCAAGCCCTAACACTATCGAAAAAGACAGAGCATACCAAATCCACCTCCTTCGAGGGTGTTGGAAAGTATGATGATTTCTGTGTAATTTTGCCCATCAGGTTTTCCAAATCTAATATCTAATGTACTTTGCCCGTTTCTCCCAGGAGCTCATACACCTGGCTCTTTAAATCCTCTCCAGCCAGGCAGAATGACTGAGACTCTGTTTAATCAAATTCCTTTCATTAAGAATGTCATTTTAGTTTGAGGATCAGCAGAATTTAAGCGATTTTGTCATCGACACCTAGGCAGGCTGAGAATGAATGGTGTGATCATGTCATGTCTAATTTATCTGTTAAAGTCATTACACATTCCTGCAGGTTTGCACATGGATCTGAGCCTGCGAGTCTCGTTCCAGTTCTAATTATGATTTATCTTTCACCACCCGACAAATCACTTTAACAAAGTTTAATGCGGTCGGAGAGGCTGGGAAGCCGAGCGGGAAGCCGCCCCATAAATATGCAGTGGATACTCGGGGATAAATTATGACAGACTGAAGATGGATTTGTCTGAGGTGACGTTTCAGCTTTTTCTAAGTTTAAAACTTGGCGAAACTAGTTAAGGTTAGAATTTCAGATTGAAGGTTTAGTAAACTCCATCATACCACAGTGCTGCTGAATTCTGGATTCTGATTGGTCAGAAAGTGTTGATTAATTTTCACAGGTTTATATTAATGCGCTCGCTCTAATATCTGATCGTTTCTATAGTAGCAGCTGATTCACAGGGACTCACGATGAGCCATTTAACAAAGAAACGCATAAAATGGTCGATATAACGAGGTTTTCTGTAAGGAGACGTTAATTTATCATTTATGGAAGGAGTCTCCAGTGTCAGAACTTCGTAACAGTCAGAGGTAAAGCTGAAACTTTACGGTTTTTTTTTTTGACAGGACAGAGGAGTTTGCACTTTACAGTTTCTTGGTAACATGACAAGCTTCATTTTTTATTTTTATTTTTTGGTCTTAATAACTTAAAGTATGGGCATGGGATTCTGAAAACTCTCTAAAGAGACAGGGACAGGTTAAGTTAAAGTTAAAGAGACAGATTGAACCAAGAATAAATTTTATATGGTTTTCTCCCCTTACACATTTGGTGCATCCAGGACTTCGTGATACAATTAAAAAAAAAAATCATTTATTTATTTCTCCCCCCCCCCAAACCTGAGTATATTATGGTAAAGCCATACAACAGAATAAAGATTTTGCAGCTGTACAATAACTAAATCTATATTTTCCAAGACTGAAATGAACCTGAAGCAAGGGACCGGATTCACGAAACATTCTTAAGAATAAAATTCTTCTTAACTGCCATTTTCTTCTTATTTTCTAACTTAAGAAAAAAAAAGTTACGAATATTTTAAATTCCCCAAAGTTCTTCTTAAGAACGTTCTTGTTGTTTTTTGTTTTTTTCCTTAAAACAAAACGTAAGAAAAATTCAAATTCTTAAAAAGATCGTTCTTAAAAATCATCGTAAATAACTCCTTAAAGTTAGGATAACTGCCGACTTGTCGTAGATCCCCAAAGGGTAAGAGCTTTAATGAATTTATTGGGTAGTTTCAAATATTAAACTATAAAACTTGGATAATAAATACGATGATTACATTTAAAATTTGGCAGAATTTAATTTGTTGTAGCTATTACACTAGTGTCCTGTTATTCTTAAGAAAATATCTGAGAACTTCTTAAGAATTTTTCAAGAATTCTCTCTTAAGAAGATTTTCGTGAATCCGGCCCCAGGTTTCCGGCGTTCGGTGTCGGAATAAACATGATTATAGAGAGAAAAATATCTGAGAAGGGCCTTAAAAATGAACAAACAGAACCTCATTTCTTCCACTGGTTAGTGCTTAGCACAACATACTGATAGTAACTGGTCTGCTGGTTCCTATCTGGCACCTCACAGGATCACGTCACATGACTGTTTGCACCTGATCCACGTTTTGGTTTAATGAGCACATGTATTTAAGTCATATTTTGCACAGCACACATTGTCTAGTGTTAGTCATTTGTTATTGTTCATGGTCGGTTGCACCATCTGGTCAGTGTTTGTTACTTGCCACGAGTTCATAGTTCATGTTTTGGTTTCTACGGTTTATGTCGTCTGTTTGGTTCGTGTTTTTGTTTAAAATTAAACTTGCATCCGCCTTCACCTTCCAATCGTGACAGTTTATTGAAGCGATGCAATAATTTACACTGAGGTTAGCTAGCTGAACGGATATTACGTCTTTTTACGATTGGCTGTAAATCAGCTGAAAAGTCTGTCATCATTTACTCACCCTCATGTTGTTCCAAAACTGTATGACTTTCTTTTTTTTTTTTTTCTGTTGAACATAAAAGAAGATATTTTGAGAAATGTCTCAGTGGGTTTCAAAGTCAATAGGCACCAAAAATTGTTTGGTTACCAACATTCTTCAAAATATCTTCTTTTGTGTTCCGCGGAAGAAAGAATTGCATACGGGTTTGGAACGACATGAGGGTGAGTAAATGATGACAGAATTTTTATTTTTGGGTGAACTGTCCCTTTAAGCTCTACACTTTGACGACAAGAACAGGATTGTGGGATACGTAAGGAATAAAAGACCTGAGTGTGCGCTGTTATAGGAATATAATATCATTGTGACATGTTTTGATGAAGTAGAGTCACTGTTACCACCCCGAAGTTGATTATTTTGGTGTAACAGCACATCCTGTAGTGTTTTATTCCTCTTATACCACAGCAATATGGCAATGTTAATTAAAGCATTAAAAAACATTTAACTTTGTTGAATTTTGGCGAAGCGAGTAAGCTCCCAATCAGAATCCAGAATTCCAAAATGCTGTGGTATAAAAATAAAGAAGATTTGGCTGTGTTTATAGAAGAATTTCTTTGATCAGACTTATGTTTTAAATATGATTATTGTGTAATCCCTCAGGTCCAATCAAAAGTAAAATAAATCAGAGTGATAAGAAATGTTTTAATCCGTCAGAGGCCTAACAATGACTTTGAAGAGAGAGTGACTTAATGTTAACTCGGCATTTAAACATGATTATGTTGTAATAAGTGCGTGGAATATTTTATTAATCACAAAATAACAAGTGAATGTTCATGGAGGTGAAACGAGGACAAACTGATGTAACTCCAGCTTGAGGGAAATCACTGAGCGCACATTTCTCACTCGCGGTTTGTATCTTTTTCTTCCTAGCTCGCTAATTCGTTGTCATTTCTTAGCGTGTATCCGCTATTATTGCCGAGCGTTATGAGTGGGCCATCGTTCAAACTGCACACGTTAGATAAATACAGAATGTCTTACGCAAAGACATTCTTGTGCCCAGGTGTACAAGTTCTGATAAGGCCATCTGTGTTAGAGGCCTTGGACTGGGCAATTCTCTCACCAGTTTGGTGTCCGTAACTTCTAAGAGTGTAATGTTACGACTTATGATTATGTATGAATGACTTATGAAGTGTAATCCTAATCAGTATGAAGATATTGTCTAATAATAATAATAATAATAATAATAATAATAATAATAATAAGCTGACTAAGCTCAGGACACAGTTATAGATAAGGCAAGAAAATAATGAAATAATTATAGCAGATGTGATTAGAAGAAAACATGGAAAATCCCCACTCAATGAGGCCATTGTTTTAAAATGGTATATGTACTGTACATGAGTTTTGCAAGCCGACTCGGCGCTTGTTACTATGGTAATAAAAGTCTAATCTCTTTTTGCCATCAAAAACCTCGAGACTCAGAAGATTCCACCATATCTTAAGCTACATTGTTTGTTACCTATACCTAGAGGTTTTATTTCTTTATTTAGTATGTGCAGGAAAACACAGTGCATGCCTCTATTCCCCACAGCATGTGTGTGTGTGTGTATGTGTGTGTGTGTGTGTGTGCAGATGACGAAACTAGCTGTTTGTCCTTCGACAGAGAGAAAGCGTGTCAAGCACAGATGTGTTTGCACTTTAAATTTAATTACAGGCCCTGTGTGAATATTAATCTGTAACCTCTGTCCCGGGGAAGCGATAACGCTATTCATCATTGTGTGTCACTTTACAGCCTGCGCAGCGTTAGTTAATATTTTACAGCAGTGTTGCACGTCTGCCGCACTTCAGCCTACACAGGTCAGGGATTACTGCTGAGTATGGAGCAGTGCGTTTAGCGGTCCGAGGGAGTGTGGGAACTGTTGACTGTACTCATGGGGGCACATAGTTCGGCTTCTGTAATCCATTAGACAAAGTCGTGCTTGAATCAGATGACACCTCATCATGGTCAGTGCTGACACACACACACACACACACACAGTGTGTGTTTGGTAATGTGTGTGGGAATATCGTCGGGTCCAACAGTATTACGGTTTTATTATGCATTAATCTAGAAGTAGAAATTTACAGAAGGCCCTACATCGGTGATCCTTATACTATGACCATGTTGATGTGTAACCATGACAACGGTCGAGGCTTGGCTGATATTTATGCAATGACCTATAGGCTATAGTGTGTGTGGAAATGAATTAAAAGTGTAAAGCGGGACCTGATCATAGCAACAATCACGTAACAATAGCGCGTCGATATGTGGAGGAAGGAACTCGACTGGAAATATTCAAAACTCTGCTGTGTTCCAGATGTTATTCAAAACTCCGCTGTGTTCCAGATGTTATTCAAAACTCTGCTGTGTTCCAGATGTTATTCAAAACTCTGCTGTGTTCCAGATGTTATTCAAAACTCTGCTGTGTTCCAGATGTTGCACAAGCTGCTCACTTTGTCCTGTTGGTATTAATACAGCTGAACACTCAGGAATTGTTGATAAGTAAGACTTGGAGTTGATTTTGAAACATGGACCATCGAACAAAGGTAACGAGTTTGATAGAAACGGACGTCTTCCCGTTCCACTTAACGATCCCTACACACTCGCTCACTTACAGTAAGTAAGCTAGTGTAACTAGCTCGGTACACTAAGTGACATGATTCATGATAACAAAAAAATCACACACTTATCCTAAATGAATAAACAAACACAAAACAAATCCAATTACTCCGTCTGTAGATACGATAGCTGATTGAATTTTATTAGTCTATTCTACAAGCTAGTTAGCAAACTAATCAGAAAATTAATTAGCATGCTAGTTACAGTATGTAGCACTTACGCTACAGATTGGGCAGCTGAAGCCTTCAAACTAGTGCTTCATGTTTCCACATTTTATTTTATTTTTAATTTAGGTTTTACGTAGCGAACTACTCCACTTGTAGATCTGTGCTAACAGATCGAACTTTATTATTCTGTCCTGTTAGCTAGTTATAGAAAAAGGAATTAGCATGCTAATTATGTAGCATGTAAACTACAGATCGAGTAGCTGAAGATGTTAAATAAGTGCTTAATATTTTCACATATTTATTATGTTTTTTTCATTGGGTTTCATGTAAACAACTAGTCCATATGTAACCTACATGCTAGCTGGTAGGTAATGTGATGAACTACACCATGTGGTCTCTCGGGTGCTTTCTAGTGGATGTACAGCACCTTCACTTCACTTTTAATTTTATAGTATGTATTTTTATAGTAGTAATAGTTTTTTGCTTGTTGAAGAATGCTACTTCAGCTCAGCCCTTAAGATGGCAGCAGGGTTTCTTTCAATGGTTAAACAGCGAGGGTTAGTCATTAAGGGTGTATGATGTGTGGAATGAGACACAGCCCAGTGGTGAGCGTGTTCAGGCTATAAGATCACGGACATCTGAGAGGTCTGAACATCTGAAGGTCTGAAAGGTCTGAAGAGCAGGACTCCGTATCTGCACAGCAGCGGGCACGAGTGAAGAGGGAGAAAACCGAAGACGAGGTGAAGAGTGAGTCCTGATTCGTTCATTTATTTGTTTGTTTTTCAGCTCACGCGAGCTCGGTGCTTGCTCACGCTCATTGCACGCGCTCGGACATAAACAGTGTCGTACAGTATTGTGATTCGTGCACAGATTTTGTGACTGTCGTGCACGATGAGTGTGTGTGTGTGTGTGTGTGAGTGTGTGTGAACTCGGGGTTCATGCCAGCCTGTTGCTCATCAGCGCTCGTGCACGGTAATGGCGTTTCAGTCCTTCACCGTACGTCACGTCATGCTCGTACTGTACGCGCACGTGAATTCGTCTCCGTCGCGTTTTGCTCGTCGGTGCACGTGCTATTATCTCTTATTATATTTTCCTCGTATTCATGAAAGATATATTTCTGCTCAAGTCTTATGTGTCGCCATCAATCTACCAAGTTATCTTGCTTCCGATCTGGCAATGACATGCCAAGTTCATCCAAGTGCACTGCACTGATACTAGTGTATACTAATAGACATGCACTGTGCATAAACTGTCATGTCTCATGGATATCAAACAATTGCAAACACAACACAGGTTTATAAAATAAAATAAAAAATCTGTTAAATATAGGTGTGCAACAATTATTTTTAGTCAAGACACCCTTTTAGTCAATACTTTGTCTAATTCACTTCGTCATTCATAACAATGGGTAAGACCAAGGAATATAGCTGTGATGTGCAGCAAAAGGTTGTTGAGCTTCACAAAATGGGAAGTGGCTATAAGAAAACAGCACAAGCATTGAAAATGCCCATTTCCACCATCAGGGCAATATAAGTGCATCTCAATAAATTAGAATGTCGTGGAAACGTTCGTTTATTTCAGTAATTCAACTCAAATTGTGAAACTCGTGTATTAAATAAATTCAGTGCACACAGACTGAAGTAGTTTAAGTCTTTGGTTCTTTTAATTGTGATGATTTTGGCTCACATTTAACAAAAACCCACCAATTCACTATCTCAACAAATTAGAATATGGTGACATGCCAATCAGCTAATCAACTCAAAACACCTGCAAAGGTTTCCTGAGCCTTCAAAATGGTCTCTCAGTTTGGTTCACTAGGTAAGCCACAAACATTCATTGCCAAAGAAGCTGGCTGTTCACAGAGTGCTGTATCCAAGTATGTTACCAACCGAGAGAACCCCAGCCTTATGAGGATTTTCAAGCAAAATCGATTCAAGAATTTGAGTGAACTTCACAAGGAATGGACTGAGGCTGGGGTCAAGGCATCAAGAACCACCACACACAGACGTGTCAAGGAATTTGGCTACAGTTGTCGTATTCCTCTTGTTAAGCCACTCCTGAACCACAGACAACGTCAGAGGCGTCTTACCTGGGCTAAGGAGAAGAAGAACTGGACTGTTGCCCAGTGGTCCAAAGTCCTCTTTTCAGATGAGAGCAAGTTTTGTATTTCATTTGGAAACCAAGGTCCTAGAGTCTGGAGGAAGGGTGGAGAAGCTCATAGCCCACGTTGCTTGAAGTCCAGTGTTAAGTTTCCACAGTCTGTGATGATTTGGGGTGCAATGTCATCTGCTGGTGTTGGTCCATTGTGTTTTTTGAAAACCAAAGTCACTGCACCCGTTTACCAAGAAATTTTGGAGCACTTCATGCTTCCTTCAGCTGACCAGCTTTTTGAAGATGCTGATTTCATTTTCCAGCAGGATTTGGCACCTGCCCACACTGCCAAAAGCACCAAAAGTTGGTTAAATGACCATGGTGTTGGTGTGCTTGACTGGCCAGCAAACTCACCAGACCTGAACCCCATAGAGAATCTATGGGGTATTGTCAAGAGGAAAATGAGAAACAAGAGACCAAAAAATGCAGATGAGCTGAAGGCCACTGTCAAAGAAACCTGGGCTTCCATACCACCTCAGCAGTGCCACAAACTGATCACCTCCATGCCACGCCGAATTGAGGCAGTAATTAAAGCAAAAGGAGCCCCTACCAAGTATTGAGTACATGTACAGTAAATGAACATACTTTCCAGAAGGCCAACAATTCACTAAAAATGTTTTTTTATTGGTCTTATGAAGTATTCTAATTTGTTGAGATAGTGAATTGGTGGGTTTTTGTTAAATGTGAGCCAAAATCATCACAATTAAAAGAACCAAAGACTTAAACTACTTCAGTCTGTGTGCATTGAATTTATTTAATACACGAGTTTCACAATTTGAGTTGAATTACTGAAATAAACGAACTTTTCCACGACATTCTAATTTATTGAGATGCACCTGTAATTAAGAAGTTCCAGTCAACTGGAAATGTTATGAATCAACCTGGAAATGGACGCGTGTCTATATCGTCTCAATGCCCTGTGAAGAGGATGGTGTGTGTGTGTGTGTGTGTGTGTGTGTGTGTGTGTGTGTGTGTGTGTGTGTGTGTGTGTGTGTGTGTGTACTGTATAATTAGTCCCTGAATATATAAAACAAATGATCCGTAACAAAGGCTTTATCGTGTCTGTGTTTAAGAGAAAGATGGCGGTTCAGATCACGAGCCTGGTGGAGGATTACTCCAGATACCTGAAGGCATTCGAGCTGTTTCTGGAGCGCTCGTCTGAACACCAGAGTATGAGAGACTTCATCCATCGCATACTTCCAGACATCCTGACCACGTATGTACACACACACACACACACACACACACTTGGGTCACAGTGTATGAGGGAGGCAAATCGAATCATACAACATGTGCTGGAACGTTAGTCTCATCATCTTCATAATAAGCTCTTCCTAAAGTGAACATTCATTCGTGTTAGAGTGTGTTAGAGTGTGTTAGAGTGTGTTAGAGTGTGTTAGAGTGTGTTAGAGTGTGTTAGAGTGTGTTAGTGTGTGTTAGAGTGTGTTAGAGTGTGTTAGAGTGTGTTAGAGTGTGTTAGTGTGTGAGCCATTAAAAATGGCTAATTTCTAATCAGCAATGGACGAATTTCAAGGTTATAATGGTATCAGAAAAGAAAGTGATATTGTGTCATCTCTTTAAATAAAATGTATCAGTCAGACATTAAAACCCAAGATTTACGCTAAACTTTGCTGTGTGTGTGTGTGTGTGTGTTAATGTTAATGATGAGCTAAATCAGGAATCAGTGCCAGTGTTATGATAAACAATTTCATTTAATATTATATTCTCTCTCTCTCTTTCTCAGTGTTGGAGCAGGAAAATCCACCCTGAATGTGATGGGAGTGGGAAGTGGATCAGGTATAAATATTCTATGATTATATATGATTATATATTATTATAGTTCTATCACTGTATAACCGCATGAAACACACCACCGGCAGGCGAGATCGATCTGGAGATCCTCACACAGCTGCACACTAAACATCCTGAGGCCAGAGTGGAGAACGAGGTGGTGGAACCCAGCGGGGACATGCTGTATAAATATAAAGGTTACACACACACACACACACACACACACACACACACACACATCTGGGCGTTATTGTTCTTTATCTGTGTCATTATGTGTCTAACGCACGAACAGCTCAAACAGGGTTTAGTACAACATGCATTCAACATTTACACACATGTACAGGATTATAGAGTCTGTGTATGGGGTTAAGGTAAATACTGTAGGGTGTAATGTGTATGGGTTAGGGGTGGTTTGAAATGCTATAGGGCTTATGGTGTATGACGCCTATCCACAAAGGGTTGGTGTGGCTGCAGGCTTTCATTCCAGCTAAATAGGAGGTGCACTTGATAGTTGATTGGACATCAAGTTAAACTGATTAAACAAGTGGCTCCTGCTTGGTTGTAATGAAAGCCTGCAGCCACACCGGCCCTTTGGGGTTAAGATTGAAGACCCCTGGTTTAGGGCATAGTGTTTAGGGTGTATGCTGTAGAGTTTAGGGTGTATGCTAGACGATATCCTATAGGGTGTATAGGGTGTATGCTATAGGGTTTAGGGTGTGTGGTATATGGTATAGCATACAACCTACCTACCTAGCATACAATAGCATACCCTGTAGGGTGTTGGGTATAGGGTGTATGCTGTAGGGTGTATGCTGTAGGGGGTATGCTACAGGATATAGTGTATATGCTGTAGGGTTTAGGGTATAGGGTATGGATCATAGCCTATATTCTGGCAGCATGTTTTATACTCTACTGACATCATACCTGTTCAGTTTTAGTATCGAAGACGCCGGGCCTCGATCACATCACCTTCAGGTTTAATAAGATGACGGCATCTGAGTTTGAGAGCGACTGGAAGCAAAGAAACACTGACAGGAAATTGGACTTCATCCACATGATTCAGGTTCGTACTCACTGGCCACCTATGAGGGATTTTATCATAAAGAATGACCAAAGTTTGTATAAACAAAAGTACTGATGAACATTCCAGTGTATGATAAAAGGAGATTTTTTTATTCCTAATATAATATATTATTCCTAATGATAACATTTTTTTTTTCATAACAAAACTAAATGTGGCTCCACAGTATTGTACAGTGGTACTAAGATGCTAAGCTGTATTAGAGATTTTAAAGTAAACACTAAAATGCTCAGTTGGACGGGATGATTGGTCACATTCGTGTCGCTTCTCAGATGCTATACTACGTGAACGATCCGGAGGTGACGGTTTCCTTCTTCCGAAGCTTACTGAACAAAGATGGCAAACTCCTCATCATCCTGGTCTCAGGTGAACACACCACATACACCGCTTTATTTTTTGTATTCATTCATTCATTCGGCGCAAGGTGAGCTAGCCAGCTAATTCATTGCACCCATGCAGGAGATAGTGGGTGGGGAGAGTTATGGAAACGATATCGAGATCAGGTGCACAGCCGCTGTGTGACGACTGCAGACATCAAGAGCTTCTTAGATGCCAAAGGAATACCTTATAAGAGCTATGGTTTTGCATCCAGTATGGACATCACTGAGTGTTTCACAGCTGGAGATGAGAAAGGAGAGCTGATGCTGGATTTTTTGACTGAGATCCTGGAATTCAGTAAGAGAGCTTCTCCAGAGCTGAAGGCTGGAGTCCTGGAGCTCCTCAGATACCCCGGGTGCAGCCGAGAGGTGGACGGCAGGGTCATGTTCAACAGCAATATGGAGGCCTTGGCGATTGACCTGTAAATCTAAAACAGAGATGTGCTACTACACTTAAGGCCCGTTCACACCAAGAACGATAACTACAGGTGCATCTCAATAAATTAGAATGTCGTGGAAAAGTTCATTTATTTCAGTAATTCAACTCAAATTGTGAAACTTGTGTATTAAATAAATTCAGTGCACACAGACTGAAGTAGTTTAAGTCTTTGGTTCTTTTAATTGTGATGATTTTGGCTCACATTTAACAAATTAACATCCTGACTGATGGCAGCCCATTCTTGCATAATCAATGCTTGGAGTTTGTCAGAGTTTGTGGGTTTTTGTTTGTCCACCTGCCTCTTGAGGATTGACCACAAATTCTCAATGGGATTAAGGTCTGGGGAGGTTCCTGGCCATGGACCCAAAATGTCGATGTTTTGTTCCCCGAGCCACTTCGTTATCACTTTTGCCTTGTGGCAAGGTGCCCCATCATGCTGGAAAAGGCATTGTTCATCACCAAACTGTTCTTGGATGGTTGGGAGAAGTTGCTCTCTGAGGATGTTTTTGTACCATTCTTTATTCATGGCTGTGTTCTTAGGCAAAATTGTGAGTGAGCCCACTCCCTTGGCTGAGAAGCAACCCCACACATGAGTGGTCTCAGGATGCTTTACTGTTGGCATGACACAGGACTGATGGTAGCGCTCACCTTTTCTTCTCCGGACAAGCTTTTTTCCAGATGCCCCAAACAATCGGAAAGGGGATTCATCAGAGAAAATGACATTACCCCAGTCCTCAGCAGTCCAATCCCTGTACTTTTTGCAGAATAGCAGTCTGTCCCTGAAGTTTTTCCTGGAGAGAAGTGACTTCTTTGCTGCCCTTCTTGACACCAGGCCATCCTCCAAAAGTCTTCACCTTACTGTGCGTGCAGACGCACTCACACCTGCCTGCTGCCATTCCTGAGCAAGCTCTGCACTGGTGGTGCCCCGATCCCACAGCTGAATCAACTTTAGGAGACGGTCCTGGCGCTTGCTGGACTTTCTTGGGCGCCCTGAAGCCTTCTTCACAACAGTTGAACCTCTCTCCTTGAAGGTCTTGATGATCCGATAAATGGTTGATTTAGGTGCAATCTTACTAGCAGCAATATCCTTGCCTGTGAATCCCTTTTTGTGCAAAGCAATGATGGCTGCACGTGTTTCCTTGCAGGTAACCATAGTTAACAGAGGAAGAACAATAATTTCAAGCACCACCCTCCTTTTAAAGCTTCCAGTCTGTTATTCTAACTCAATCAGCATGACAGAGTGATCTCCAGCCTTGTCCTCGTTAACACTCTCACCTGTGTTAACGAGAGAATCACTGACATGATGTCAGCTGGTCCTTTTGTGGAAGGGCTGAAATGCAGTGGACATGTTTTTTTGGGATTAAGTTCATTTTCATGGCAAAGAGGGACTTTGAAATTAATTGCAATTCATCTGATCACTCTTCATAACATTCTGGAGTATATGCAAATTGCCATCATAAAAACTGAGGCAGCAGACTTTGTAAAAATTAATATTTGTGTCATTCTCAAAACTTTTGGCCACGACTATAGATAAAAACAACACCCAGTCTTTTTCACTGCAACTTCAAAGGAAGCGAGTCAATGTTGTCGAAACTAGCGTTGGATACTTGAGGTAATTTTACGTTTGCTAGCCTGGCATTATGATCTCATCTCCGTTAATATTTCTCAGCATTCATTCCGAGGGTATATCCGATTGTTTTCCATATATCGGTTTTCTTTAAAGCATCTTTGTAAAGGGGGTTTGACTCGTCAAACAGTGAAGGCGCGAGCGCTTTAAATTCGAATGGATTCTGATTATGAACATTTTTATGAGCTTGACTTAAAAACTGCTTCACAAATTCTGTCAGGTTTGCGCATGTTTCCTAAGTGGCTAGCATTAGCAAGGATGATTATGGACATGTTTGTATATGATTTACAAATTACCTGAGAACGTCTATCATGTTGGCTTATTCTAGCGGGCTGGCTATATATATATATATATATATATATATATATATATATATATATATATATATATATATATATATATATATACACTTAATGAACATCTATGAATATACCTCACAAATTTTACAAGGTTGGTTCACGTTAGCTAGCATTAAGCATATAACTCAAATGATAAGAATATAGCTGCAAGCAGCAATGGTGGTTTCCTCCTCAAGATTGAGGACCGTTTCAAAATTGACACGGTACGGAAATGTATCCCACTGATACAACATTTCAACACATTTGGATCAATGGCAGATTTTAAGTTCATTTTTTGTAGTTTTCCAAAAATGATCATTGTAGAGAAAAATCCATCATGTGGACATTATGGGTTCTTGAGACCTTTTTGTTCCCCATGAGCAACAAGCCATGCATACTAACTTTCATACATTTTGGCCTGGTGGGGTCAAAACGCCACCATTTTGAATGTGTCCACTTTGAGGCGTGGCTTGTAGCGCCCCCTATACTCTGTTTATGCCCATGCTTTCTGAAAAGTCTAGTCTCTAGTAGTAGTACTGTGCAAAAGTTTTAGACACATGCAAAGATGCCTTCAAAATAATGAAATTAAATGTTTCTACATTTAGTAGTAAATGAAACAAAGTCAATATTTGGTGTGACACAAAAAAATAAAAATAAAAATACTAGTCTCCGGTACAATGTGTGCAGTTTTGTAAGGAAATGAGTTGGTAAGTTTTATTGAGCATCTTGCAGAACCAGACACAGTTCTTCTGGACACTTTGACTTTCGCACTCGCTTCTTATTTTTGCCGTAAAACCCAGCAGCCTTCATTGTGTTTACTGTCTGAAAAGTGTCTCTTACGTAATATTCTGCTTTCTTTGCTTTTTATGCTAGAAAATTAATGAATGGGAATCTAAAATGTGTGTGTATATATATCTATATCATGGACTTCAAAATCATTCATATCATTAATAAATATTAACATTATAAATATTTACACAGTACAATATAATAAAAAAATTTGGAAACCACCACTTGGAGGCTCCCTGCTGTTGCCTCTCTTATAGAGGGGTTCTTTCTTATAGCTCCTGAAATCACAGAAGAATTGTCATCAGTTTTTCTTCATCAATGAAAGATCAGGAACATTTGATATTTCATTTTCATGTCTACGCTCAAAAAGAGACAATTAATTTATTTAATGACTAGACAGCAAAACGTCATGGAAACGTCAGAAAAGGGGAAAACAGCATAAATTATGTCCACGATTGTTGGACAGCTGGTTTAGGCAGGTAAATGGCTGACATTTTTATCATGGATGGCTAAGATAACTGTATATAAGAAACTTTTAGATAGATAGATAATATATGAATGGTGAATGATTGACATATGACCTCTTGTGTCAGAAGTGTCTACAAGCTTATCAATGAGTCCAGTCCATAATTTAATGACAACCATCCTACATTCATATGTAATGACATCTAATAAGCCTCATTTTTATGATGTTTATGATAATAATTTGCTTAAATTGCCAGCAGGGCATTATATTTGTTTAATCTAAACAGCAACAATCACATTAACAATTAAATGTGTGTTAACTAATTCAAATGAATTAATCTGCATGTTTTTTGATGGGTTTAAAGTGAAAAATTACCTCAGAAAAGATAAGATCTGTGTTCTGACAAGCTGGAATAGCAATTTAGTTAGTTAGCTAGCTAGCCATTATGTTTATTGTTTACCCAGCACCATGAAACATTCATAGTAAAATAAACACCTAAAATATATATAAACTAATTTCAGTTAATCAATATACCATCATTTTGTCATATTAAATTGAAAAATTACCTCAGAAATTTCCTCTGAAATACCGTCTGTACTTACCTGAAGCGAGAACCGGTTCAATCCAGAATGGCAGCTCATTAGTTATGCAAAATTCCAACGCTGCCATTGGCTGACCATTTTATATGATTATTGTTTTAAAAGAAACAAATAATACACTCATAATCTAATTAACAATCAAAATGCTAGCTAGCTGGCTCATGTTAGCTGGATGATTATGAACATTTTACGAGCTTGACTTATAAAACTGCCTCAGAAATCCTGTCAGGTTTGCTCAGGTCACCCACGTACACAAATCCTCTCAGAAATCCTGTCGGATTTGCTCATATTATCCTGCCAGCTAGTGTCAGCAGCAAAATACTAAACATTTATGAATATGACTTAAAAATTGTCCCAGAAATCCTGTCAGTTTAACTTATCTGTCTAGTGTTAGTACTGAAGAGCGACAGTTTCTGAGAAGATTGATCTATTTCTGTAGATTTGCTCGTGTTAGCCTGCTAGCCATTGTTAGCTTGAAGATTATGAACACAGCTGCCTCACACATCCTCTCAGGTTTGCTCACATCACCCAAGTGCCTAGCGTTAGCAAGGATGAATATGGATTATGTGAAAAATTGTGACTAGCTTTGGTTTCGGAATATGACTCAATGTGGAAAAATAATTTTATAATCGTTGCTGCTTTTAAACCATTTTCCTCTTTCTGTGGATTTATTAACCGTACTCTCAAGGATTCATCATCTCAGGGAGTTCTTCCTCACCACCATCACCTCTGGCTTGTTCGTTACGGATCTAGATCTACATTTGAATTTCTATAAAGCTGCTTTGTGACGATGTAGTTTGTTAAAAGTGTTCTATAAATACAAATGAGTTGAATTATTTCAAAAACTGCAATCATAGAAGAATCATGATTTGATGTGCCATGTATGTAGAAAACCATCATTTATTAGTTATAAAATAAATATTTCACATTTCGTTATTTTTAACCTTCAGTCCAGAATCTCTGAGAACGGATGGGATATGAGTCATTTTCAGAATATGGTGACAAACCTGTCCTTTAGATTTTCTTTCATGACATTGACGTGTACAATTTATCGAGTAGCCTCACATAACACACATCGTTGTATAAAGATTCCTAAGCAATATAAAACAGTTTGATATTTACAGCAGATATTTAAACAACATTTCATATTCATTTCAATGTCACGTTCAAAATAAGTGTAACTTCTATCAAATATGTCAATTAGCTGTATATAAAATACATTTTTATTACTATAAATAATGTAAAAAGAACCATAATCCCCGCATTTCATATCATTGGTGTTGGCTAGTGTAAAAACTCACCAAAAACGTTTGCTTCCGGGGTCAAAGTTCAGAGGATTGAATATTCATTTCAAAGTTATTCATTTACTCGTAAATTTCATTTTTTCTGGTCAATAATTTAGATTTAATGTTTACTGGGGGAAAAAAAAGGATTTAATAAAGTTATTTGTTGATGCTGGTGTGAGTAATGATGTGTGTGTGTGTGTTGAGGTGCAATTGCTGCCATCTTGGAAAATATATCTTTAATGGAAATTTGTCACTGGTGTAACTGTCTGTGACTTAAAGTAATGGCACCACATTAGAGATCAAGAACATTGCTTATTCATTCAAAAGGATCCCCCCCCCCCAAAAAAAATTAAAAAATTAAAAAATGCCCGAACTGACAACTCCGGCTTTGCAGTGCAGTGGCATTTATGGCATTTGGCAGACGCCCTTATCCAGAGCGACTTACATTTATTTCATTTATACATCTGAGCAATTGAGGGTTAAGGGCCTTGCTCAAGGGCCCATGTGTGCTCTGCCCATATCTGCCTCTTCATTATCTAATTAGCTAAATGGTGATTGTCTAATAAGCAACAGATCAATCGGGTGTGTTAGAGCGAATAAATCAAGGCACTTAAGCTGTGAAATGTCTGCGTTTTCCCAAAAATCCCTCAATCACTTCCCCTTCATGACTTATTGAGAAGTGTTTTGAACTCTCTGGAAGCCCCGCCCCCTTCCCCAGTCTCGCATTAGCAATCGTATCAACAATTGCTAATTTCATTGCTTGAAAGATGCACCGACGCAATGTCCTCGCTCTCTGTCACGGAGAACACAGTGTGTTCGACATAGCTAACGTTAAACAAATAAAAATGTGGTCAAAAAGAAAAGAAAATAAACAATTTTAATCTCTATACATTTTATAAATAATGCAAGTTTGAGAAGCAGCAGGTCAAGAGTAGACGTACTCCTGCAGTATTTATTGTTTGAACTAGTTCACAATATTTTCTGGCAAATTGTGTTGGTTTTATTTGTCAAAATATAGACAAAATAGTCTTTTGTGATCCAATCGAGAAGAAATGGTGAGGCAAGTTGACAAAAGAAGAAGAAAAATAAGCCTTTATTTGTCACATATACATTACAGCACAGTGAAGTTCTTTTCTTCGCATATTCCAGCTTGTTAGGAAGTTAAGGTCAGAGCACGGGGTCAGCCATGATACAAGGGCCTTGCTCAAGGGCCCAACAGTGGCAGCTCGGCAGTGCTGGGGCTTGAACCCCTGACCTTTTCATCAGAGCCTTAACCATTGTTCCACCTCTGCCCTAAATTAACATTGTCCGCAGCAGGGCGCGGAATGTGAATCTTGTGTAATGGAATGTATAATGTGATTTAATCTCTGCTAACTCCCTGCTCCCTGCAGGACATAGTGGGTGGGGAAGGTTATGGAGAACCTATCGAGCTCAGCTGTGCAAGAGCGACATCAGTCAGTGCGTCACGACCGGAGACATCAGGAACTTCCTGGACGCTAAAGGAATCCCCTACCAGAGCCACACTCTCCCGTCTCAGATGGACATCACCGAGTGTTTCACAGCTGGAGACGAGAAAGGAGAGCTGCTGCTGGACTTCCTGACCGAGGTACTGGATTTCAGTAAGAGCGCTTCTCCAGAGCTGAAGACCGGAGTGCTGGAGCTCCTCAAACACCCCGAGTGCAGCCGAGAGGTGGACGGTAGGATTATATTCAACAACAACCTCGAGGCCTTAGTGCTCACCCCATAGTGCTGAAACATAAAGATACACTAAGAAAAGACGTCTTTTCATGATTCCATTGATTTTTTCTTTTTAGATTTTAACTTTAGCAACTTGAACAAATCTGTCACTAGCTGTCTGTCGTAATTGTTTCTAAATTGTTTATACAATAATTATATTAGTTTTAGAGCTGCAACATGTAAATATTTTAAAAAGCAATTATTCTCAAAGGAAATGTATTAATTAACCGACTGGACTGTGAATTATGGTTTACAAATTAGAAGGACTGTGACTGTTTTTGGCATAATGTCAAATATCCAATAAAATAATGAGGGGAAAAAAGGTATGTGATCAATTTTAAACAGTTTTGTTTTCATATGATTTTTTTTTTTTCTCTCTGTCAATGTGCCTTTGATATTTAGATGATATTTACAGAATATCCAAACAGCGAGAAATATTTAATTAAAATCTCTGCAGTCATCACTGATTCAGCCATATAGCAAATGTGTTGTTAGTTTAGCTGAATATATACCGATCAGCCATAACATTAAAACCACCTGCCTGATATTGTGTAGGTCCCCCCGCCTTGTGCCGCCAAAACAGCTCCGACCCGTCGAGTCCTGTAAGTTGCGAGGTGGGGCCTCCGTGGATCGGACTTGTTTGTCCAGCACATCCCACGGGTGCTCGATCGGATCGAGATCTGGGGAATTTGGAGGCCGATTCAACACCTTGAACTCTTTGTCATGTTCTTTAATGTTACAACCTACAACAAAATTAAATAAAAGCATGACATAATAATAATAATAATAATAATAATGAAAAGTATCTATATATATATATATATATAAGTATTTAATATATGCAATTTTTACATAAACTATCAAAACAACATCATAAGCCCACAGGGGGGGAAAAGGGATGCAAGTGGCACCAAAGAAAAGAAAAGAACAAAACAAATCCAATCTCACTCAAGTTTAGCGTCTAACCTCACTAATAAATAAAAACAAGAAAAGCAAGGCTTCAGCATTTTCACGCCCTAACTTACCTACTCTATCTCTCCAAACAGAACGTACAGCCTAATAAAAAATGACAGAGCGAGGGAGAAAAAGAGAGAAACCCAGAGGCACAACTACTGGGATGTAATACTCAAACCATCCCTAAACCATTTTTGCAGTGTGTCAGGGCGCATTATTCTATTGAAAGAGGCCACTGCCATTATGGAATACCGTTGCCATGAAGGTGTTTACTTGGTCTGCAGCAGTGTTTAGGTAGGTGCTACGTGTCAAAATAACATTCACATGAATGCCAGGACCCAAGGTTTCCCAGCAGAACATTGCCCAGAGCATCACACTGCCTCTGCCGGCTTTCCTTCTTCCCATAGTGCATCCTGGTATAATGATGTAAAAGAAAAACACGAGTCATCAGACAGGCCACCTTCTTCCACTGCTCCATGGTGCAGTTCTGATGCTCACGTGCCCATTGTAGGAGCTTTCGGTGGTGGACAGGGGGTCAGCATGGGCTCTCTGACCGGTCTGCAGCTACACAGCTCCATACGCAGAAAGCTGTGATGCTCTGTGTGTTCTGACTCCTTTCTGTCAGAGCCAGCTTTAACTTTTTCAACAGTTTGTGCAACAGTAGCTCTCCTGTGGGATCAGACCAGACGGGCTTGCCTTCGCTCCCCACGCACGTCATTGGGAGCCCAGGACCCTGTCGCCGGTTCACCGGTTATCCTTCCTTGGACCACTTTTGGTAGGTACTAACCACTGCATACCGGGAACACCCCACAAGACCTGCTGTTTTGGAGAAGCTCTGACCCAGTCATCTAGCCATCACGATTTGGCCATTGTCAAAGTCGCTCAGATCCTTACGCTTGGCAGTTTTTCCTGCTTCCAACACATCTGTCATGTTCACCATGAACAATTTCCCCCAATACCACCAGAGGGCACCGTCACTTGCATTTTTTTGAATTTACTTTTTTGCTGTCTGCCTCATTTCCTGTGTTTGTGCACACCTGTTTTGTGTTCCCCTAATTAGTCACTCTATTTAAGTTCTGTGTGTATGTGCTCCTTGGTGGTGAAGCAGTGAAACAGCTTGTATGGATACTGTGTGTTATATTTGTACCATGAGTGGTTTGTGTTTTCATGTTGAAGGTTTCTTTGCCTTGCTTTGGTCTAGTCATTTGTTTTGGTTGGTTTTCCTGTCTTTTGTTCATTTTTAGTTGTTTTAATCATTAAAATGTCTGCACTTGCATCTGACTCCTTGGATTTCATGACCGAATGCTTCACTTAAATATGGATGCAGCAGAATTGGGGGTGCTAAGGCAGGAGTTGGCAGAGCAGGTACTCCTCCTCTGCCCCCCTGCTTGTCTGGAGACAAGCTCCCCCCCCCCCGGCCTCACCGTGGTCATCGTTTCCCCCTCTGGCACCGGTAGGAACTCTGAAATAATCTGGAATAAATATTTAATTTGTTTAGCCTAGCCACTTTTTCAGAGCTATGGTGTCCCACAAGGTTCGGTTATAGGTCCCAAAACATACTAGAATATAAAATATACCAAGAATTTTAAGGATTTTATGAAAACAGTGTAAAAACAATTCAACACCTAGCCTTAGCCTTATATCAAATGGGTAGATTTGGATAGATTGACTTTGTTTAGAGGAAAATGCTAGAATATCACTTCACAGTGATTCATGACCTAAATTTACTTGACCGTTTTTCTACATTCCTTGTTATTATTTTCCAATTACTTGTTAATGACTAGTCAGTAAATGTCCATGTTTTTAAGATGCTTGAAAACGCTGATGAACTTTTAAGTGATGATGATATTAAGATTATTAATTTATCTGTACACATTACGATAGAGAGCGCTTCACTTGGGCAGCGGATTGATTTTCATCCAAAAACATACTGTTTCTCAGAGAACTTTTTTTTTTACACAGAGAAAAATATTGTTGTTGTTTTTTAAATTTTTTATTTTTTATAAAATCCAATTTAGAAACAACCAATCAGATTGGGTTAGATATTCCAGGCTCTCATTGCAGACTAGCCTACTGCTTTGAAAAAGTAGTAAGTCTGTGGATTCTTGTTTAACATTAGTTACCCTCTTGCGCCCCCACCTGGTTTGCTGTGATAGTGATTGCTATTGTATTTCTTAATGTTTGTAGGAAATAAACTAAAGCTGTGTGTTCTCTTGCTGAGGTCTGTTAGAGATAAGCTTTGCTGTTTCACGCATTTCTTCTCTTCAGGATTCACGTTTGTTTTGTTTTTTTTTTTAAAGGATTTAACTCAAATACTTTTGTCTCAGCAATCCTCTTTGGACAGCAAATATTCCCTTTTTATTCCTTTAATCTTCAGTAAACATTTTACTTTAATTCTTTTGCATAATAAAACTGTGGATTGAACTATAATTAGCAGTAACCATAACAACAACAAAAACCTTACAGGCTCCTTCGGCTTCTTCTTCTTCTTCTTCAGAATGACCTCATGCCTGCTTCAGTTTTTGCAGAACGTCCACTAACATTTTACAGACCGGGAAAAAAATCATCAGGCATGCTGGTCATGAGTAAAATAATATAACTGATGATGCATGTGAATTAATGTATAATTAATTTAGCATAACTTGTTCCCCATCTCTCCCTCTCAACCCCTTCTACCCCTCCCTATCCTTCTCCCCCATTTCCTCTATCTTTTCCCATGCTGGTCAGACCCCTCAAGTCCACAAGTGCATGGTGAGGCATTTCCAGGACCACGTGATTAATGTTGGTCCCAGTCCCCAACTCCCCCCACCAAAAGCATAGTGTGTAAGCGGGGGTTCGCCTTACTGATCCATTAGTTGGCCAATATTTCAGTCATTATTAAAGGGCATGCTTGTGGGTGGGGCCTGAATTAGCATGCCCTGATGTGGGATACGTGCAGCTCTCGCCTGTTCTGGCTGTAAATACACTCAAAAACTATGGAATGTCATTCAAGACCAATATGAACTACATACATATGACGCTATTAATTCCTAGCATCATCCCTTTAAATCTTTCTCCTGTCCGCATTTCCTATCTTTGATTTATTTATTTTTTTTCTGGGTTTAAAGATGAGTGCTTGTGTTTAAAGGCAGTGGATTAGACGCTATTGAAAAACACTTCTGCTCAAGATAAATCTGGTAACCGCGGAGGTGTGAACCAAACACAGGTGATTTTAAGAATCTGAATGAAGAGTGCAGAAAATCCTACAAAACCCCCAGCTCTCGATATGAGAGACTTTCCCCAGTAATTATTTATATAACTTTTGGACAGAGTCGCTCATTCTGAATGCGGCCCCTAGTCATTAATTAACCAGGAGCTCTGTGCACATCACTTAGGATTTATGATCATGGATTATAGATCAAAGGTTGCAAGTTGTAAACTGATGTGTCCCATTCCACTTTACTTAATCCCTATACACACTTTGCAGTGTAGTTCAGTTTAGGCAAGATTTATGCGTGTGTGTGTGTATATGTGTATATATATATATATATATATATATATATAATGTGTGTGTGTGTGTGTGTGTGAGAGGCAAACCTAGATTATGTGACAGATTTATGCTATTATGTCAAGTTTCCCAGAGATATTGTTGTGACCCTTTACGTCCGTGGAGGACTCGCAGTAGACGCATTTAGAAGACCTCATTTCTTTATTTAAAACAATCGTAAGAACATAGACAAAGAAAGATTAAAGAAAGGAGCTACCCTAGAATTGCTGAACATGGTCTCGAAACCGTGTCCGTAAAGACGGGCGTACACGCTGTGAGTTCTGCAGTCTTGAGGTCGTGAGCCCCCGCACACACGTTACGAGTCAGTTTATTTGAAAATTGTACAGATGCCGTGGTCCCCGACAAGATTTTACGACCTGGCGAATTCCCATGTAATCGCCTGAATTTTTTGCGCCATTCCTCAATAGAGTGCTGCAGGGATGATGTATTTGGGTTGTAGGCCAACCCGGAAGTTAGCGTCACCCGGGTTCCTTCGACAAAAATCCAGTAAGATTTTACTGATATTTTACTTGTATTACTGATGTAGAATAAAATGTGAACATATATTGAGCTTGTCTTTCTTCTTCGCTGGATTGGTCAACACACACCACACGAATTCGAGCCGAGAGCGCCCGAATTTTTTTTCTCGACGTGTTTAAAAACGTTCAGGAGGTCCTAAACTGCTCGTGAGGAGCTCGGCTCCTCTCGTAATACCTCTCGCACGATCACAGGAGCACCAACGATTTCCACGTGGTTTCTCCCCCAAACCCCCGCCCGCTGCCTGGATAAAATACGTAGGCATGATCGGTCATAAACACATATAAATATAAACATTTTAACAAAATATTTCATAGACTCCTACAGATATAAGTATACAATGTACGTTTAAAAATAGTCTAAACTCGTCTAACAGAACATAAAGTGTTTATTTCTTACAGCTTCATAGTGTGGAAATCAAACCTCAGTGAGGAAACAAAATGTCCATTTTCAACTAACGTTAACTAAATATACTAAACGTTAACTAACGTAAATTACTGATTGGCAGGAGTGAGAGACAGTACCAGTACTTGCCGAGCCGTGCCGCCGGTGTTGTGCACCTCATTCCCGGTACCTATTGCAGCCCACATTAAGTACTGCTAACACTACTCACTCAAAACATCAAAACATGCTAACCCTAGCTAACTATACGATGAATCATTGGTAATAAAAAGGTGAAATAAAACTGAAATTGGACAACTAGATGTGGGTGTGTTTGTATTTAATTATCCTTAATTCATTCATCATTATCTCCGTCACTTACACCTGTCCTGTTTTCTCTTTCCCTCCTCCTCGTTTTCCCATGAGCTTCTGGCCGCCAGGTTCATTTTTCAGGAATTAAAGCTCACGTGACTCGAGTGTGAAGGGATGGCGCAGGAGCATAAACGAGTCCTCAAACGTGAGGCCCCCTTTGAGGGGGTTGCTGAGATGTTGCGGCTCATTATTTTAAGATGAACATTTCTTATTATTTAAATGATCAGCCCTCGGGGGCCCTGTCAGTAGGCGGGGCCGCAGGTAATCGCCTGCTCTGTAGATAAACCTGTGTGTGTGTGTATGTATGTATGTGTGTATATATATATATATATATATATATATATATATATATATATATATATATATATATATATATATATATATATATATATATATATATATATGTATGTATATATGTGTATATGTGTATATGTATATATGTGTATATGTGTATGTATATATATATGTATATGTATGTGTGTATGTGTATATGTATATATGTATGTGTATATATATGTATGTGTGTATGTGTATATGTATATGTATATATGTATATGTATATATATATATGTATATGTATGTGTGTATGTGTATATGTATGTGTATATGTGTATATATGTGTATATATATATATATATATATATATATATATATATATATATATATATAATGTATGTATGTGTATATATAGGGCTGTACAGTTTTATCAGGTGTTACAATTATATGGCATGCCTAGGATTTTTCACAATCTAAAACAGAACTAGCATGCACAAGCTCTGAAAACGATGCTCGTGTATAGTTCATACAGTTCGTGTAGAGATGAGTTTACACAACTGCACCGTTGCCAATATTTGAACATGCAAGGAAACCATCATATTGGGAAAAATATTTCCTGTTTCGTTTTTCTCCCAATATGGCAGGAAATGGGTTTTTCATAAACATCTCCAGGATGAGTGAACGAATCTTGCTGATTCTTTTTCAAACGGACAAGGAAAAGTGACACTGATATGTAAATGATATGACAAGTGGATGTAATAAAGTCACAACTGTCTGTATGCATTTAGAGAATGCACACTATCCCCTAGAGAATCCCCTATAGTCAATCACTTTTTAAAGTTAATGATAATAAATTTATTTAAAATGTATTTAAATGTGCATGCTAATTTTTGATGAGTAAAGTAGGGTTAGTCATTAAGTGTTTGTGGAATGAAACACAGCCCAACGGTGAAGGTGTGCAGGGCTGTGGCTTTAAATCACGGACAGAGAGAGGAGCTGAAGGTCTGTTTCGGGACTCTGTATCTGCACAAGTGAAGACATTAAAAGAAGGTGAAGAGGTGAGTCATAATTTATTCAAGAACTGACCGTTCACTTGCTGCCTAATATGTATCTAATATAACAGGTGCCATTGTAATGTGATCAATGTTATTCACGTCACCTGTCAGTGGTTTTAATGTTATGGCTGATCGGTGTATGTCCGTCCATACAAAAATACAAAGACAATTTGAAGCCGCTGATGTGAGCATGCCGAGCCAATTAGGCGGTGATGGTGTTTCATTGTATTTGTCGTGGTGAATATATCTGCGTTGTTGATGTATAGTTTTGATAAATGACATGCAAGTAAGGCCACGGCTGACCAAAATGATAAAGACGAGCGTTTAGTATATGTGCGGCCTGATGATGATGATGTGAAGCTTAATGTTGGAAATCTCAGTTCGCGGTGCAGTTTGTATTCAGGAGCAGAGCAGAACAGCCCTGGTCATATTCTGGCACCTTCATACCAGGGTGTAATGATAAAGGTGTAATGTTCCTTAATATTTTCTCCCAGTCTGCTGTATTGCACCTTCTTCTATTTACACGTTTTTAAACGCCTTGAGGTCCAAAAGGTTCCGTGTACAAGGAGTGAGCCATATATTGTGCTGCCCTGGTTTAAAAAGTCCTTTATTGTGTGTCTGTGTCTCAGATAAAGATGGCGGTTCAGATCAGAAGCCTGGAGAATGATTACTCCAGATACTTGAAGTGTTTTGAGGTGTTTCTGGAGCACTCGTCTGAACACCAATGTGTGAGAGACTTTATCCGTAGTACAATTATGGAGGACATCCTGACCACGTACGTGCACGCGCACACACACACACACACACACACACACACACACACACACACACACACACGAGTCACAGTGTTTGAACACAATCAAACATGCACTAAACCTTTAGTCTCCCCACAATAATGCACCTGATTTAACTAAATTGCCAGATCACATAGTGTTGGTCAATTACAATATAAAGCCAAAAGTATGTGTACCCTGTCCATCACACTCATATGTGATCATTATAATATTAAATACATTCATGATTCTCTCTCTCTCTCTCTCTCTCTCTCTCTCTCAGTGTTGGAGCAGGAAAATCCACCCTGAATGTGATGGGAGTGGGAAGTGGATCAGGTATAATTTAAAAAATAAATAAATAAAAATTTAATCTCACCATCCACTTTATTAAGGACACATGTACAGCTGCACATTCACGCAGATATCTAATCAGCCAATCACGTGGCAGCAGTGCGATGCATAAAATCGTGCAGATACAGGTCAAAAAGCTTATGTTGATTGATCTTAAGCTAATACATGTGTATATACAGATTGGTTTGAGCTGCCAGGGAAGACATAGTAACTAATAAAATCACTCTTTATAACCGTGGTGAGCAGAAAAGCATCTCAGCATGCACAAAACCTCGAACCTTGAGGTGGATGGGCTACAACAGCAGAGGACCACATCGGGTTCCACTCCTGTCAGCCAAGAACAGGAATCTGAAGCTATCATGGGTACAGATTCACCCAAACTGGACAGAAAAGAAAAATCCCCTGGTCTTTTTCCAGTCTTCAACTGTCCAGTTTTGGTGAGCATGTGTCCATGACAGCCTCAAATTCCTGTTCTTGGATGACAGGAGTGGAACCTGATGTGGTCCTCTGCTGTTGTAGCTCATCCACCTTAAGGTTTAATGTTTTTGTGCTTGCTGAGATGCTTTAATTTTTCTCTAATTATTATTATGCATATTATTACATCATAATATAAAGTTATGTATAACCGCGTGAAACACACCATCGGCAGGTGAGCTCGATCTGGAGATCCTCACACAGCTGCACGCTAAACATCCTGAGGCCAGAGTGGAGAACGAGGTGGTGGACCCCAGCGGTGACATGCTGTATAAATATAAAGGTCACACACACACACACACACACACACACACACACACACACACGTCTGGTCATTATTTATATCTGTGTTATGTGTCTAACTCATGAGCATCTCAAACAGGATTTAGTACAACATACATTAAACATTTATATGTACAGGATTATAAAGTCTGTGTTCTCATTAGGGGGCAAGGTAAATATTGTAGGGTTTACTGTGTAGTATTTAGGGTGTATGCTGTAGGGTATAGGTGTATGCTATAGGGTGTGTGCTATGGGGTGTGTGCTATAGGGTGAATAGGGTGTATGCTATGGGGTGTGTGCTATAGGGTGAATAGGGTGTATGCTATAGAGTGTATGTTGTAGGGTATAGGTGTGTGCTATGGGGTGTGTGCTATAGGGTGCATGCTGTAGGGTATAGGTGTATGGTATAGGGTGTATGCTATGGGGTGTGGGCTATAGGGTATATAGGGTGTATGCTATGGGGTGTGTGCTATAGGGTGAATAGGGTGTATGCTGTAGGGTATAGGGTGTATGCTATAGGGTATAGGGTGTATGCTGTAGGGTATAGGGTGTATGCTGTAGGGTATAGGGTGTATGCTGTAGGGTATAGGTGTGTGCCATGGGGTGTATGCTATTGGGTGTATGCTGTAGGGTATAGGTGTATGCTATGGGGTGTGGGCTATAGGGTGTATGCTATGGGGTGTGGGCTATAGGGTATATAGGGTGTATCCTATGGGGTGTAAGCTGTAGGGTGTAGGTGTATGCTATAGGGTGTATGCTATGGGGTGTGGGCTATAGGGTATAGGTGTATGCTATAGGGTGTATAGGGTGTATGCTATGGGGTGTGTGCTATAGGGTGAATAGGGTGTATGCTATAGGGTGTATGCTATGGGGTGTGGGCTATAGGGTGTATGCTATAGGGTGTATGCTATAGGGTGTATGCTATAGGGTGAATATGGTATATACTATAGGGTGTATACTATATGGTGTATGCTATAGGGTGAATAGGGTGTATGCTGTAGGGTATAGGGTGTATGCTATAGCGTGGATAGGGTGTATGCTATGGCGTGTGTGCTGTAGGGTATAGAGTTTATGCTATAGGGTGGATGGGGTGTGTGCTGTAGGGTATAGGGTGTATGCTATGGGGTGTGTGCTATAGGGTGAATAGGGTGTATGCTATAGGGTGTATGCTGTAGGGTATAGAGTTTATGCTATAGGGTGGATAGGGTGTATGCTATGGGGTGTGTGCTATAGGGTGAATAGGGTGTATACTATAGGGTGTGTGCTATGGGGTGTGTGCTATAGGGTGAATAGGGTGTATGCTATAGGGTGTATGCTGTAGGGTATAGAGTTTATGCTATAGGGTGGATAGGGTGTATGCTATGGGGTGTGTGCTATAGGGTGAATAGGGTGTATACTATAGGGTGTGTGCTATGGGATGTGTGCTATAGGGTGAAAAGGGTGTATGCTATAGGGTATGGGTGTATGCTATGGGGTGTGTTCTGTGTGGTGTGGGCTATAGGGTGTATAGGCTGTATGCTATAGGGTGTATGCTGTAGGGTATAGGTGTATGCTATAGGGTGTATACTATAGAGTGTATGCTATGGGGTGTGGGCTATAGGGTGTATGCTATGGGGTGTGGGCTATAGGGTGTATAGGGTGTATGCTGTAGGGTATAGGGTGTATGCTATAGGGTGAATAGGGTGTATACTATAGGGTGTATGCTATGGGGTGTGTGCTATAGGGAGAATAGGGTGTATGCTGTAGGGTATAGGGTGTATGCTATAGGGTGTATAGGGTGTATGCTATGGGGTGTGTGCTGTAGGGTATAGAGTTTATGCTATAGGGTGGATAGGGTGTATGCTATGGGGTGTGTGCTGTAGGGTGGATAGGGTGTATGCTATGGGGTGTGTGCTATAGGGTGAATAGGGTGTATGCTATAGGGTGTGTGCTATGGGGTGTGTGCTATAGGGTGTATGCTGTAGGGTATAGGGTGTATGCTATAGGGTGTATAGGGTGTATGCTATGGGGTGTGTGCTGTAGGGTATAGAGTTTATGCTATAGGGTGGATGGGGTGTGTGCTGTAGGGTGGATAGGGTGTATGCTATGGGGTATGTGCTATAGGGTGAATAGGGTGTGTGCTATGGGGTGTGTGCTATAGGGTGAATAGGGTGTATGCTATGGGGTGTGTGCTATAGGGTGAAAAGGGTGTATGCTATACGGTGTATGCTGTAGGGTATAGGTGTATGCTATGGGGTGTGTTCTGTGGGGTGTGGGCTATAGGGTGTATAGGCTGTATGCTATAGGGTGTATGCTGTAGGCTATAGGGTGTATAGGGTGTATGCTATGGGGTGTGAGCTATGGGGTGTATAGTGTAAGGTATAGAGTTTAGGGGTCTTCAATCTTATCCACAAAAGGCCAGTGTGGCTGCAGACGTTCTTTCCAGCCAAATTGGCGGCAAGACAAACTGATTAAACAAGTAAAATCAGGTGTGGCTCCTGCTTGGTTGGAATGAAAGTCTGCAGCCACACCAGCCCTTTGTGGATAATAATGAAGATCCCTGGTTTAAGATATAGGGTTTAGGGTATAGGGTTTTGGATGTAAGGTATAGGGTTTTGGGTGTATGGTATAGGGTTTAGGGTGTAAGGTATGGGGTTTAGTGTGAAATATATCTATAGAATTTGGATTATATATAATTTATACACGTGATTTTCCTTCAGAATGGTTATTTTATGTGCAAGACGTGGTTTGTGAACAGGTGTTTGTTAGATGTTCTGTAGCTAGGTGTGTCATTTGCATGGAAACATCAGCAGCATGTTTTATACTGACATCATACCTGTTCAGATTTAGTATCGAAGACTCCGGGCCTCGATCACATCACCTTCAGGTGGAATAAAATGACAGCAGCTGAGTTTGAGAGCGACTGGAAGCAGAGAAACACTAACAGGAAGTTGGACTTCATCCACATGATTCAGGTTCGTAACAGTTCCTTCACTTCAGGACGTACTGTTATAGGGAAATAAACTTCAGGGTGGTAACAGTGACTCATTTAAAGTACTTTAATGTACCTTTGTTAAACAATTTATAAGCTAAAGGCACTGATAAAATTTCCAGTAACATACAGTGTTTTTTTTTTTTTTTTCTTTATTCCTAATTTTACAATACACATTAAGTTGATTAGTAGGACGTCCATTTTAATGCTTCACAGATGCTGTACTATGTGAACGATCCAGAGTCGATGATTTCCTTCTTCCGAAGCTTATTGCACAAAGACGGCAAAATCCTCATCGTCCTGGTCTCAGGTGAACGCACCACATACACAAAGATTTATTTAGGATTTATTTTTTGTGTTAATTCATTCATTGGGCACGAGGTGATGTCTGTGTTCCAGTACTGTTTTTAAAAAAAAATCCTTATCTGTATCACTCTGACTTCCTATAAGGAAATACATCAACATACGGAATCTAATCACTGTGCTCAAGACACTCCATGGGCGGGGTAGTAGAATTTTCGAAACTAGGTAACTTGAAAATTTACATATTAATTAATAACTCCATGCGCCCCCTGCAGGAGAGAGTGGGTGGAGCAAGTTACTTAAACCCTATGAAGGTCAGCTGTACAACAATCAGTGCGTCACAATCGGAGACATCAGGAACTTGCTGGACGCTAAAGGAATCCCCTACCAGAGCCACACTCTCCCGTCTCAGATGGACATCACCGAGTGTTTTATAGCCGGAAACGAGAAAGGAGAGCTGCTGCTGGACTTCCTGACCCAGACGATAGAGTTCAGGAAGAGCGCTTCTCCAGAGCTGAAGACCGGAGTGCTGGAGCTCCTCAAACACCCCGAGTGCAGCCGAGAGGTGGACGGTAGGATTATATTCAACAACCACCTCGGGGCCTTAGTGCTCACCCCATAGTGCTGAAACATAAAGATACACTAAGAAAAGACGTCTTTTCATGATTCCATTGATTTTTTTTTTTTAGACTTTAGCAACTTGAACAAATCTGTCACTAGCTGTCTGCCGTAATTGTTTCTAAATTGTTTATACAATAATTATATTAGTTTTAGAGCTGCAACATGTAAATATTTTAAAAAGCAATTATTCTCAAAGGAAATGTATTAATTAACCGACTGGACTGTGAATTATGGTTTACAAATTAGAAGGACTCTGACTGTATTTAACATAATGTCAAATATCCAATAAAATAAGCAGGAAAAACAAAAAGACTGCCATCAGTTTTAAACAGTTTTTGTGTTTTCATATGATAAGAAAAAAAAAATCGTGCACGGTGATGTAAATTTTTAATGTTATATAGACATTAAACATAACTATATACATTAACTAATGCACTGAATGTAACTATACATGGATGCATTATCATCATGTTGTTTATTAATAAATGCATCGTTATGGTCATTGGAAAACCTGTTTTTATATATAGAATTTATACATTTCTGTAAAGCTGCTCTGTCCATTGTTAAAAGCGCTGTACAAATAAAACTGAATTGAATTGAACATGAAGGCATCCATGTTTTTTCCCCTACTTAAAATAGCTTTTGACCTAGACAGGTAGAAATTACATAATTCCGAGCTCCCACTTCTCACTTCCGAGGTAAATCGAATGCAGCATAACTTCACTGGCATTGGAAGCCTAATTAAGATCAAATTTAAAATAAGTGACCTGTACCTTTGCGAGTGATGTCTTCCTTGTTATCCTCACAGACAAGTTATTTAGAATAGAGCGCTCAGTAATGTTCAGTTAGCTGCCTTTAATGGGGACACACAGCTTGTGTAAGCTCATAATTCCATTTATAGCTTAATTTATTAGTATTATTATTATTAGTAGTAGTAGTAGTAGAAGAAGAAGAAGTAGGGTTACTAGTTGTGCTGTTTTTAACTCAACATTGACTGAAGTGCACTGCAGGTACTGTACTCTATGGAGTTTTGATGATCTTTATTTACCCTCTTGCGCCCCCATCTGGTTTGCTGTGATAGTGATCAGTGTGTGGTGATGGGAAGAATTAAGTAATGTTTGTGGGAAATTAAAATAAAGCTGTGTCCCCTCATGATGAGGTCGGTTAGAGGTAATGTGTTTGTGTGTTACTCATGTCTTCTCTTCAGGATCCACATTTGCTTTTTGTGCCACACTTTTCTTTCTATTTATTTATTTATTTATTTATTTATTTATGTATTTATTTTTAAGGCTGTAACTCCTAAATTCAGCAATCCTCTTTGGACAGCAAATATTTCCTCACCTTGCTGATCCATTAATTCTGTGGACAAATTGGCCAAAATTCAGGCATTATCAAATGTGGGTGGGTTCTAAATTTGCATACCATGGTGTGGGAAATGTTCAGCTCTTGCTGGGGAGAAAGAGTGAGGGTCATCAGCAACTGCAACAAAATGGGAGGAGCCAGGGAGTGAGGAGAACCCTGCCCCCTTGGGACCTCCCTTCAAGGGTCAAAGATAGCCTTTATAAAGTGGCACAGCACATCATCATAATCGTATAGCTGGGCATTAAGGGCAGGATGAGACACTAAACTGTCTAATGGCCCATTCCTATTGGTCAGGCATTTACGGTGATGTATGTAGGTGGTGTGCGGCATACTATGATTGTCAGCTGGTGAATCCTCAGGCTACCCCAAAAACGACATTACGTCCCCTTCCATTAATTGAGGTCCCCTTGGAGTGGAGTGGAGTTAGAGTTATTAGAGTGGAGCATGGAGTTATTTATTTATATATATATATATATATATATATATATATATATATATATATATATATATATATATATATAATATATATATATATACAGTATCACACAAAAGTAAGTACACCCCTCACATTTTTGTAAATATTTTATTATATCTTTTCATGGGACAACACTGACGAAATGACACTTTGCTACAATGTAAAGTAGTGAGTGTACAGCTTGTATAACAGTGTAAATTTGCTGTCCCCTCAAAATAACTCAACACACAGCCATTAATGTCTAAACCGCTGGCAACAAAAGTGAGTACACCCCTAAGTGAAAATGTTCAAATTGGGCCCAAAGTGTCAATATTTTGTGTGGCCCCCATTATTTTCCAGCACTGCCTTAACCCTGTTGGGCATGGAGTTCACCAGAGCTTCACAGGTTGCCACTGGAGTCCTCTTCCACTCCTCCATGATGACATCACAGAGCTGGTGGATGTTAGAGACCTTGCGCTCCTCCACCTTCCGTTTGAGGATGCCCCACAGATGATCAATAGGGTTTAGGTCTGGAGACATGCTTGGCCAGTCCATCACCTTTACCCTCAACTTCTTTAGCAAGGCCGTGGTCGTCTTGGAGGTGTGTGTGTGTGTGTATGTATGTATATGTGTATATACATGTGTGTGTGTGTGTGTGTATGTATATATGTGTGTACAGCCGTGGCCAAAAGTTTTGAGAATGACACAAATATTAATTTTCACAAAGTCTACTGCTTCAGTGTTTTTAGATCTTTTTGTCAGATGTTACTGTTACTGAAGTATAATCACAAGCATTTCATAAGTGTCAATGGCTTTTATTGACAATTACATGAAGTTTATGCAAAGAGTCAATATTTGCAGTGTTGACACTTCTTTTTCAAGACCTCTGCAATTGGCCCTGGCATGCTGTCAATCAACTTCTGGGCCACATCCTGACTGATGGCAGCCCATTCTTGCATAATCAATGCTTGGAGTTTGTCAGAGTTTGTGGGTTTTTGTTTGTCCACCCGCCTCTTGAGGATTGACCACAAATTCTCAATGGGATTAAGGTCTGGGGAGTTTCCTGGCCATGGACCCAAAATGTCGATGTTTTGTTCCCCGAGCCACTTCGTTATCACTTTTGCCTTGTGGCAAGGTGCTCCATCATGCTGGAAAAGGCATTGTTCATCACCAAACTGTTCTTGGATGGTTGGGAGAAGTTGCTCTCTGAGGATGTTTTTGTACCGTTCTTTATTCATGGCTGTGTTCTTAGGCAAAATTGTGAGTGAGCCCACTCCCTTGGCTGAGAAGCAACCCCACACATGAGTGGTCTCAGGATGCTTTACTGTTGGCATGACACAGGACTGATGGTAGCGCTCACCTTTTCTTCTCCGGACAAGCTTTTTTCCAGATGCCCCAAACAATCGGAAAGGGGATTCATCAGAGAAATTGACATTACCCCAGTCCTCAGCAGTCCAATCCCTGTACTTTTTGCAGAATAGCAGTCTGTCCCTGATGTTTTTCCTGGAGAGAAGTGGCTTCTTTGCTGCCCTTCTTGACACCAGGCCATCCTCCAAAAGTCTTCGCCTTACTGTGCGTGCAGACGCACTCACACCTGCCTGCTGCCATTCCTGAGCAAGCTCTGCACTGGTGGTGCCCCGATCCCGCAGCTGAATCAACTTTAGGAGACGGTTCTGGTGCTTGCTGAACTTTCTTGGGCGCCCTGAAGCCTTCTTCACAACAGTTGAACCTCTCTCCTTGAAGGTCTTGATGATCCGATAAATGGTTGATTTAGGTGCAATCTTACTAGCAGCAATATCCTTGCCTGTGAATCCCTTTTTGTGCAAAGCAATGATGGCTGCACATGTTTCCTTGCAGGTAACCATAGTTAACAGAGGAAGAACAATAATTTCAAGCACCACCCTCCTTTTAAAGCTTCCAGTCTGTTATTCTAACTCAATCAGCATGACAGAGTGATCTCCAGCCTTGTCCTCGTTAACACTCTCACCTGTCTTAACGAGAGAATCACTGACATGATGTCAGCTGGTCCTTTTGTGGAAGGGCTGAAATGCAGTGGACATGTTTTTTTGGGATTAAGTTCATTTTCATGGCAAAGAGGGACTTTGAAATTAATTGCAATTCATCTGATCACTCTTCATAACATTCTGGAGTATATGCAAATTGCCATCATAAAAACTGAGGCAGTAGACTTTGTAAAAATTAATATTTGTGTCATTCTCAAAACTTTTGGCCATGGCTGTATAAACAATATAAATAGTACAATACAGTACCCATATTTCAACTATATATTACTACGTATATGTAGTGTAGTAAAGTAAAGTGAAGTGAGGAGAGGGGGTGTTTAGGTGTTGTACAGTCTGATGGCTGTCATGCCATCATTGTCAGCCAAAGGAATATCTGAAGCATTCCGTCTTGCACCTGGGGGGGGTGAGCCCGTAGCTGAAGGTGCTCTCCATCTGCTGCAGCTCAACATACAGTGGATGAGAGGGGTTTCCCAGAGTGGACCTGATTTTGCTTCTCATTCTCCTCTCCACCAGTGTCTCCAGATTGTCCAGTTTTTGACCAACAACAGAACTGGCCTTCTTCACCAGCTTGTTGAGTCTGTCAGCCTCCCCAACCTTAATTCCACCTCCCCAGCACGTCACAGCAAAGAACAGGTGCTTTGCAGTAGCTTGCTGCTAACATCAAAGGACCTGAGCCTCCTTAGAAAAAACAGTCTGCTCTGTCCCTTCTGGTAGAGAGCGTCAGCGTTTCCCGACCAGTCCAGTTTGTTGTTAATGTGCACTCCCAGGAACTTGTATGAGTCCACCATCTCTATTTTCTCCCCCTGGATGGTAATAGGTGTTGGGGGCTTTCTGTTCTGGTGGAAGTCCACTACCAGTTCTTTGGTCTTGCTGATGTTGAGCTGAAGGTGGTTATCCTCAGACCATCTGACAACGCTCTCCACCACGCCTCTGTACCCTTCCTCCTTATCCTCACTGATGGAGGAGTCATCAGAGAATTTCTGGAGGTGGCCTGTTCCAAAGTTGAAACAAAAGTCAGAGGTGTAGATGGTGAAGAGAAAAGGTGAAAGTACAGTTCCTTGAGGTGCACCAGTGTTGCACATCGCCACATCTGACAGACTGCCCTACGGTCAGACTTACTGCAGTCTGCTGGTGAGACAGTTGGTGATCCAGGCCACCATGTCATTGTCTACCCTCATGACTGAGAGCTTTGCTGCAACAATGGGGGGCCGGATGGTGTTAAATGCACTGGAAAAGTAAAAAAACATGACAATCACAATCAGCTTCAGGTGCTGTAGAACCAGTCTTACCCTTACTTGGGGGTATAAAACTCATGTTCTAACAGTCAAGACATCTTTTCTCAGATGTGTGGAGGAGAAGCCCAAGATGGACACCAACTATCAGCAGGATCTACTGTAATTGGGTTGCAAGCAGGACTATTTCATGAAGAATTGCTTTCATTATTTCTCATAACTTTGCCCACACTCAAGCATTTTAGAATGACCTTGGTTATAACTGCAAAGAACCTAGAATCGAATGGTCACTGAATGATTTGAGCTTCTGGAAATGATGCTGTGTTGCTTTGTCAATCTCTTGTCTGGACACTACTGTTGAAAACCTACTAACAGTACCTACAAGCCTAAAATAGCTCAAATTTAAACACAACTGGACTGAATAAGTGTCTATAACTTAATTAGAATTCAGGAAGGTGATGAATGGAAAGCAGCATTAAGTGACAATGTGGGGCACTGTGAATATTTGGTGGTGCTACATGGGCTCACCAATACTGCCCCTACTGCAGCAACTGTCCTTAATTATCAACAACCTTAAATGTAATCCACTGTAGATATGGATGGCTCAGCATGACTTTTGCCCTAAAATGTCCCCATGCCCCTTTTTTGTACTCAAAGTAGTTAATAAATTAATCCATTGGATGCAAACAGCACAAAGATCGGGATCCCAAATTTGTTTCCCATGTCTGGAAGGATTTCCTTTTTAAGTTAGGTATATAAATTAGTTTCTATAAGTGTAAATATAAATATAAATTTCTTCTGGCATTGGGCAAGTGGAAGACTCCTCTCCGATTCCTTATGGACAAAATAGACCCAAAACTTACTAATTCAGTTTTCTACAAAACTAATCAATTTCCAGGCCATCAACCTCCTCTCTTTCCATGGACACCTGATTGTTCAGTAGATTAATTGTTTTAGGCCAGTAGGAAGGTTTGTGGAAATTGTTCATGTTAATATTCAGCAGGCAGTCTGGTGCCAACAATAAGCTGAACATCACTGGAGACCTGTACGGCTTTATCAAGTCAGAGAAAGAGTACGTTTTTCCAACTTGTGATATCTATATGAACATTCCTTCAAAGAAGCTACAGTAACTCCATACTGCTGTCATGAGGGAGAGTCCATGGAGGCAGATGCATGTGCAGAACTTCTCAATTAACTGACAGGCTCAGGGAAACAGACATGAGGAAAGACACCTTAAGAACCGGCCTTATCAGAAACAAAGACAAAACTAGAAAAATAAACCCTAAGAAAAAGTACTAAATAATCAAAACACAGTGCAAATAACACACACACACACACACACACACACAAATATATAAGAAACCAAAACTCAAACATAACCTAACATGAGTTAATGCTCCAGCAACTGAGGAGAAAACACAGGGAAATTAAAGAGAGCACTAATCAATCAGGAAAATCAGGAACACATGAGGGTAGTTGAAACAGGAAATGGAAGGAGACAACAGAAAAAGTTCTGCACTAGGATAAAGGGTGCCCTCTAGTGGTCAAAGATCAGTATATAGCTCCTGGGAGCCATGACAACTACATTGAACTTTCCAGATTGAGAGCAGGACCATTAGAAAATATTGTGGACTCACAGGGATGGTTTGATTCTGGTTTTGCTGGTGTGTGTGTGTGTGTGTGTGTGTGTGTGTGTGAGAGTGAGAAAGAGAATGGCGTTTTCATTTAATCAGTAACATACAGAGGGTGATTTTATGTGTAATCTAAATTCTTAAACAATAACATACACATGTCAAAATTAAATTGATATATATTCTCTCTCTTATAATGTATAAGTTTGTAATAAATAGGCTGGTGAATGCTGTAGAACTCTATAAGAGCTGATAACGTAATGGACTGTAGTACACGTAATGGATGGAAGTTATGTAGTTCACTCACACTAAATGGTCAAGAATTACAGCATAGGCAAAGTAATGATGACAAAAAAACATCTCTGCACTATTAACTTCACTTTAAAATAGATTGGATTTGATGATGATTGATGTAGTGGAGCCAAACTGAGGCTCTCCGTATACAGAGCAAGATGTAAAGACAGTCATTCGAGGCCTGTTCAGGAGTCTGATTTTGCTGCAGTTTGGATGCAACTTACGGATTGGCAAAATAGCAACTGCACGAAATTGTTTTAGGCGGTCTTTCACAGTGATGTTGGTTAATAAATGAGACCTTTAAGCTGTACTCATGTTCGACACTCGTGAATCGAAGAGGGCTTTGGCTGAATGTGTGTTGTGATGACATCACATGACGCGTCTCGGCCCAAATCTGCGGTAATTTTGAAAAATCGCAAGCTCCTGCGAATATTCCAGAGTTTCCTTGATTTTGCCTTCATTTCTGCCATCGCAAAATCCTGGAGGGACTGCCTATACTGTACACTGTGCCATTAATTCAGACCTCACTGAAGAAGGAAAGGTTCTCCAAGCCACTGACAATATCTTGAACACCCTCGACTGATTCAAGACATGAAATCTGGCCTGAACCAATCTCAATATCTTTGCTGACCAGCTCGCCTGCCAATAATTGAAAACAGCATCATTTGGTGCCTGTATGCCCTTGTTTCAGTGACATTTGTGAAATGACACACTTTTAAAGCTAAGCTTAGCCTCAAATCACATGTTTCTAATAGCATCTGAGTAACGAACTATAAAATGTTGAATGGTGTTTAGGTTTTAGATGCAAATGAGGGAACATTTCTAGAGAGAGTGTATGATGGCCTTGAATGAGACATCTGAGGTATATTGTGGCTTCAGGAGTTATGGAGGGAGAAAATATCAATTCCATACAAGAAAGAAGTACAATCAAGAGCTCCCAATGCTTGCCGTCAGCTGGTTTTAAGTCATAACAGGAAGGAATGTCAACAAACGCCACATTGGTGCCGCAGACTGACCCATGACACAGCTTGGATTTCTTAATTCATTGATGGACAAGACAGTGGGCACCTTAATGCATCAGTAAATCCATAATCAAAAGGTATCCATCTGTAATTTAGAGCAGTGGTTCTCAACTGGTTTTGCTTCTGGACACACATTTAATGTTGGATATCGGGTCGCACCCCAACACTACATTAAATTTGTTTATCATATGGAAGTAAACAAAGAAATGCATTTATCCATCGCATAGGCCTAATAAAGTTGGATAATAATCATTTCCTACCTCAGATAACAGGAAATAAATCAACGTATACAGTATATTGAGTTGTTGAGGTTGTACCTCATAAGTATTAACAATGGAAAATATCACGTGCTTAATAAAGTGCAAAATGATTTATTCACATGACATTAATATGAAAAATGATTCACTTTATAAATGCAAACACATAATCCTGAGCAAGTGCAATGTACCTAGCCTAACAAATAAATCACAGTCACTTGGCTTAATGTTGGCTTTATGTCCTCACTCAGACATATTTCACAACCGTTCAGCTGATTTGGTGCAGATTTGCGCGGAGTGTTTGCTCCTGAACAGTGCACACGTTTTTGATCATTTTTTTGAGATGTGTCCAGATCCCGTTGCTTTCTTCTGAAAAACTCATCAAGCTCGTCTTCATGGTGTTCGAGTGCTCGAGTGTTTCATCTCTAAATGCCTTTTGAAGTTCATTGGTTTCATTCTTTCCACAAGCGTTCCTTTTTTATTATTATTACTTTACTATAATTTGCTTTATTGTCATATTTTTCCACGTTTTCCCATTCTGTCATGGTTTATCATTTGCATTTCGCAAAGTTTTATTTTTTCCTTATCAGCAATCCATGACCTACCAGCTGAGAAACACTGATTTAGAGTATCCAAGCTAATGTGACCTTCAAAAACAAGTTGTTATTATTATTATTATTATTATTATTATTATTATTATGTGTAACACTTTAATAAAAGAAACACACACACACACACACACATATTCGTGTTCATGCTTAAGATTTTTATTGATCGTTTTGAAAGAAGAAAAGTTCAGTCATTTTTAAACTGCTCCTGCTCCTTTACCCCAGTTGTGGGTAAATCATGGCGTTTTGTTTGTTTTTTTTCCTTTTATCTGTACCTCATCACTGGCACATGAGCACTCGTTCTCCACGGGTTTTAGCAAACATAGGTGGTTGCTCTACTTGCAGGTCTCCTGCTTGGCTTTTCCGGTTTCTGGTTCTGGTGCTTTGGCTTTGACTCCAAACTGGCCTCCAGCTCTGCAACACGTTTCTCCAGTCGCACTCTGTCTCTCATCCAGCTCTCTCTCTCCAGCTCTGCAGTCTTCTCTCGTTCCTCATGGACTTTCAGGGAAGCCTGGAGCTCGAAGATGTTCTGGAGGTGTGCAGTGTTCATCTCCTCCATATCCAGCTTGATCTTCTCTCCTTCCTGCTCACGTTCATTTTGCTCAGAAATCATGGCGTTCAGCTGTACAACGTGTTTCTCCAGCAACTCTCGCTCTCTCATCAAGTTCTCTCTCTCCAGCTCAGCAGTCTTCTCCCGTTCATCACAGAGTATCAGATAAGCCTGCAGGTCAGTGATGTTCTGCTGGAGTCTGGCGTTCCTCTCCTCCATGTCCCGCTGCCAGTGATTTCGCTCAGAAACCAAAACGTCCTCCAGCTCTGCCACCGTCGTCAACAACGTGCATATCTCTTCCTTTCTTTTACTCGAGATCATCATCCATTTCTCTATCTCTCTTGCTACGTTCTCCAACTCCTCCCGCAACACCTGCACTTGAGGATCCTCCTTCGATTTCTTCGGCCTCCAGCGTCGAAATCGTTCTCTAATCCTTCTGAATATCTTCAGCATCGTGTTTCTCTTTCCACACTCGACAGATTCACAAGTCGGAAATTGTGACAGTGGGACCTGCTTGCTGTCTCCTTTTATACAAGTGGTATAGTGTGACGTCACATTCCGGTTCCCTCACGTCACATTCCGACATTCCATCTCACGTTCTCTCGTTCTCTTTCTCGCTCTCTCTCTGCGCATGCGCAGAGGTTTTTTTGTCTTCTTTTCCTGAAAGAGGAGCGAAATGACGGTCATAAATAAGAAGTAATAGTTGTAGCTGTAACTTTGTAAGTTACAAGTTGTAGTTGTAACTTTGTAAAAAGCGAGTGATTGTGAGCGGGACGCCATGGTGTCTGAGGCCGGCTGGGAGGCGCTGTCTCTCCGGCATGGTGTCAGGTGTGTACCGGGGAGTGGAGCGCAGGTGCTGTAGGTGCTGGGAGAGAGCTGGCTAGCTGTGAGAATATCTACTCTGCCTCCCGCATGGCAGTGAAACTTCGTCCTGGCTTTTCCTAGACATGTTTTTATGTTTGTTTTTATGTTTTTTATGTTTTATGTTTGAATCCGAGATGAAGTTTTAAATGTAAACATGGAGACAGCAGCTACACGCTGCTCGCCAGCCGGGGAGCTCAGGAGGCGACATGGCCGAGGTAGAGCGCCTGCAGAGCGGTGACAGTCAGCAGGAGAGCACCGGGGGGGCGGAGCCCGAGGATAATCACTCTGCATCATTAACGTGTTTTACTATTTAGTGTATTACTCATATTATTTATCATTTATTACACCTATTAATGAACTATTTAGTGTTTTTTGCTGTCAAAGTTATTTGACCAGAACCTTGTTTTATTTTGTATAATTTCTAAAACATAATTCATGATGCCTATTGCAGAATATTTAATGTAATACTCTGTATAATACTGATTTAACCTTATTATTAGCCATTATTAATGTCATGCTTTTCTGCTTTGGTTATCATCATTTAGTTAGTAATTATTATAATTAAATTAAATAATGAAAAATGAACAAAACAAAAGATTATACATAAGAATGGTATTAAGACACATCTCTCTCTCTCTCTCTCTCTCTCTCTCTCGGCTTCAATGCAACTTTTTCCTTTGAGGTTTAGTTCATTCTGAATAAATAATACATTAATTGTATCTGTCTTTGAGTTTTAATTTGTGATTTTTAAATGCAAAATATAATACACACACACACACACACACCACTTTCTCATTCCAAAAGGTGTTCAATTAGACACAAAAAAGCACATTTTCTTTTCCCCATATATTTATATATTTATATATTTTGCAGTATTATACATGATCTAATATGTTTCTATAGTAACGGCTTATTCATAGTGATGTGAGTAGTTATATCATGCACTTTATGTCAAAAATTGATTTATGACCCCCCTGACGTTGTATAATTTAAGGCCTCGTGAAGGTCGCATGAACATGTGTGGTAATTTTTATGATTATTTTTCCTGTCCATTGTCTGTGTGTGTGTTTAATGTTTCACAAAGTGATAGGTGCTAATGGTGTGTGTGCGTGTGTGTGTGTGTGTGTGTGTTGAAAGCTATTGATTAAATAAACAGCCGTGGTTAGAACGCTGGAGACGCAGCACGATACTCAGACGATGTGTGCTCCGCCACGTCTAAACCATGAATGGCTATGTGTGTGTGTGCTAATGGGTTGATCCTAGGATTACACACTTTTTCACACTCCCTACCCCTCCTTCAGACCCTCTGCGTGCGTGTGTGTGTGTGTGTGTGTGTGTGTGTGTGTGTATGTGTGTGTGTGTGTGTGTGTTCTGAAAAAGCTGTTGGTTAAATAAAAACCGTGGACGGGTCAAAGTTTTTTTGTTAATTTGATGTGTAAGAGTGTTTCAGTAAATGAACAGACTGATGTTTGTGAAACTGCTGAAACATTTGTTGATTACGTTGTGGAGAAAAACACTTGTTCTCTTTTACTGAACTGAAATCCCCAAACATTTAAAAACCATCTGAGTTTTTCTTTTGTGGAATCGAATCTGAATATCCTGTGTCATTCTTAACTAACTTTAGCCAATAATACTTTATTATACACACATCACATTCAATAATACAGATAATAACATGATCAAAATACGACAACATGCAAAAAAAGATAATTTTTTTAAAACTGAGCCGCTGACTCCGGTCATGAGGGGTGAACTGAATACATGGTCATCTGGGTAAAATGAATGTGTTGATGGTGAACTCGAGGGTGTTTTCTGTTTTTACTCTTCTTAGACGAGCGTCAGATAGCATGTGGTAATGGGCCCGAGCTCGGCAGCCCCGCGGTGCCTGCGGCTCAGACACGGCATCGGCATGTATTATCCGGGGCCGAGTGTGGCCCACGGCTCGCTCTGACACGTGTGTTTTTGTTACGGCGGTAAAGTACTGGGGCCGATTCTTGTTCACCATAACTAACCCGGATCTGGCTTTAGAGTCTGGGCCACTTCTGGCGATGACTCGGCTTGGTTCAATCAGATGCCCTAATATTTATAACAGTAGCAAATATATTTAGATATAATGCAATATATTCTTTTATATGCTTTTATTTATTATAAACGCATGTCGTTGCGCTCTCAGGTGATTTCATCTTCACTCACACAGCAGTGGGAGGGGTCTTGTACCTGTAGTAGTGGGAGATGGCAGCCATGTTTGTGCGGGTAGGATGCGAACAAAACAAGAGATATGGGACTATTTAGATAAAACAATTGGGGTAAGCATCGATTCACATTTACTTTTCGAGTATTGTACTTGCAGATGTTCATAAAGGACCTTGTAAAAAGTGAATGTTCACGCCGCACTAATCTTTGACGAGCAGCACTCTGACCCGTGTATATACAAGTAGAAAGAGCAGGTCGTCTGTATTTTTACTTTCCACACTCTTCTTATTTTTATGAACGCAATTGAATTATGCAAACGTTGTTTTTATTCCATATTTCTTCAAGGACAATAAAGGTTTTTAGTGAGAGTTACGAGGATTTGTTTTTATTATTAAGTAATAGGCTACTATAACTCCACGCATTTTTTTTTCAGTGGTGGCTTTTAAGCTGGGCAGATGAACGCTGTCTGTATATTCAAACACTGGTAACCTTTGTTATTACACATATATTTCACAGAAAGACTTGTGTAAGTTTTAAGTTTACATTCATACTGAGCTTGAAAATGGTACATAGAGGACTAATTACAAATCTTGCATAACACTGATGTGTTTCTGTAGCCGGTGGCGACTGATAAAGGTGTCCACGCCTCGAGGTTCTGGATCAACAGGTCGGTTTTGGAATTCAGTCAATTTTACTGTTTAAAACATTATTCACAGTGTTACTGTAGAGTTTAGTCAGGTGACCGTTTTTAGGTGAACTGATATAAGCCTTTTTAAAAACACGACTGAAACGAATTAAATGGATAAAAGGTTTCTATAAAGACAAATTGGCATTTTTAGTTCCCCAAAGAACCTTTTTAGTGGTTGTTAAAAAAATGTAACTATTTCGGACTCTTTGATTGTACAGCAAGGTCCTATTTGTTTTATTTATTTATTTTATTCTTATTTTTGTTTGTCAGCTTACAGCAAACAATCTTCTTTATCATGCAGCTTCATGTTAATATATAAATAGACTATTTTTCATGTTAGTTGATGTTCATAATGTATTAACTGATGTTAACATTCAGCTTTTAAAATAAAAATGGAGGTAACAGTTTGCAAAAAGGTTTTATTTGTTAACATGAAATAACGATGAACAAAACCTTTTCAGACACTGTATCTGTTATCATTAGGTAGAGTTCATTACACCGCCCCGCATCTAGAAAAAAAGTTTATGCTGTTTTGTAAATCCCACTTGTTTTTACCTATTCTGGTCACGCTGAGTTCAAATATGCCACTGAAAATTCCCTCACGTATAGTTTTCCCACAAAATAAGAATGAAGTTTTTATAATTTTGCTATGTTTATATTGCTTTCAGGATTTTATTTAAATTGGTAGAAGTTGTCAATTTTCACTATTATTATTTATTAATTACAACAGTAGGTACACAAAACATAACACTTGTTTACAACGTGAACAGCAGACAAATAGTCTGTGAAACGTTGTGTTGTTCTAGAGCAAAACTAACAGCATATCTGGACTCAGCATCTCAGTATTAGTAAGAAACAACTATCAGATCCTATTCAGCAAATCTGATGCAGGGCGGCGTTATGAATTAATATGAAAGAACAATTTTATTTTTATTAAGTAATATTAACCAGGATGAATAAGTTCTGTAAAAAAATAGTTCTTTGTTAGGTCATGTTAGTCAGTGTGTTAACGAATGGGACCTTATAGTAAAGTTATGCCAAAGATGTTATTACAAGCGGGTAAATGCTTGGTTTGACCTAATAGAGCAGATCCAGATTTCATGATCATGTATAAAATGGTGTAAAATGTGAGTATAAAATAGATAAATCACAAGAGAGGGCAATCTGTAGTACATCAGTCTTTCTATATGTCTGTATAGAGCTTGACATAATGGGGCTGGTTTGCAGTACATCAGTCTTTACCAGTGTGTGCAGATTAATGGCAGACTGTTGTTTATTATTCAAAGTGTGATTGTATGGTATTTTAGGAATGTTAGCACTAGACTCAGGCCACTGCAGAGAATAAACTGCTGATAACTTTTCAACATACTTGAGCTTTTTCACTCCTTTAATTACTAATTGCTTCATAACCGATGAAACAGTTCACTGTTTATGTCTTTATTCCGGCTTTTTAACAAACACACCAGCGTCCTCTCACTTTACACTGACAAATTTGTCGACGTTATTTAACGCATCCACTTCAGTTAATGCATTATCTAACATCAACCAGCAATGAGCAATGTATTTTACAGCATTTATTCATCTTGAACCATTTTTAACTAACTAGTATGTTAACTAGTGTGTTTTTCATATCGCTTTAACTAACGTTAACAGATACAACATCAGTAAATGCTGTAGAAGTATCGCTCATTCAAGTGTTTCTTTCAAGGAGTTCATGAAAAACGTATTTCAGGGTGTTGTTTAAATGTAAACAATGAGGAGTGCATGTGTAGAGCAGTTAACTGTTTAAAATACATAAAAACACCAGAGCAGTTTTTTTTTCTTTTTCTTTTTTCACGCCCTTTCTGCCTTGTCAGCTATAGGCTATTTTATTTAGATTTACTGTCTGACCCCCTTATAGCATTATTTTCTGGGTGTGGGGATTAATGATAGCTAGCATCGATAAGCATCATTTTCAAGATGATCCCATGTCAGTTTGCCCACATAAATCTGATACTGTTTTGGCATATGTAAGACATATGAAATTTCACACATAGGCATGAGGAATTTGTCGAATGCAAATGCAGTATGGTATTCAAAAACTTTAACCTATCTGTATCTATCATCTCTCTAACTGTACCTATCATACCATTAAATAAATAAATAAATATTTATAATATATGTAATATATTGACCTCTTTGTTCTTTTCAGAGGTGGGCAGTAATGAAGTACATTTACTTGAGTACTGTACTGAAGTACACTTTTTGAGTATCTGTACTTTTTCTGGAAACCTGTGGCTTTTACCTTAACTACATTTGAAAGACAAATATCGTACTTTTACACCTTTACATTAATGGACACTATGTGAGAACATGGTCCTGAAAACAATGCAAAGTTAATTTGTACATGAAATATTATTTTATTCACTTCACAACTTCACATATTGCCCAACAGGGCCCTTCAAACAATACAGGAATAATACAATCTGCATGAGCTTTTTTAACAACATAAGTTGATCAACATGTTCATCATAAAACCAAAAGTCACAAAGACACAATATTTCAAGACTTCATGAACAGGTCAACACGGCCAAACAGCAAGACCCCCGACTAACCCGCTAAACTTCTGAACTAGAAAACGGAGAACGCTTCAGGTACAGATCCTGATCCATCCGAGGGTCCAAGGAGTGGTTAGATATATTGAAAAGAACCAGAGGTGGACAAAGTACAGATACTACAGGTCACATATTACTCCATTACACGTGAAAGTTGTAAAGACAGATTTTTACTTCAGTAAAAGTACAGAAGTACTTGCTTTTAAAAGTACTTGAGTATCAGAAGTAAATTTCCTTTTTCATGTCAACACCTTGTTTTATTATTGTCGCATCGTTGTATGTAATACTTACAATATCTTATGCCTCTGAAACAACCTGTTGAATACACTGACTAGCTCGGAGTATCTGTGGAATAAAGAGCTTTTAGATTGTTACTAAACCATGTAGAGATGATAAGTGCTCTCTCTGTGGCTCAGCGGCAGCACCAACACAGATCTGAATGTTCAGGTGTGATTTTTGTCAAAGGTTAAATAGACAGACGAATCGTTATCATTTAGGAAAGAGATGGTGTGGGTGTTCGAATCGAGATCGTGATCTTTTTCTGATTAATCGTGCAGCTCTACACATAACTATAGTAATTATGCAAGGTGACAAAAAAAAAAAAAGTTACAAGATATTAACTTATTTAATTCTTAAACTCATTTACATTTGAATTCACACTTTTGCGTGCTAACTAACGTCATTGTCCAAACCTTACCTATGCGTAAGTGGTGTATCCACAAGGCTATGGCAACTTGGCGGGCAAATCCATAAATCATTTAACCGACCAGACTTCATACTGAGACTTTATCTCTAAAGCACAGACAATTTCAAGCTTTCACAAGAATTTTTAAGTTTACACTCCTCAACAGGCTTCCTCACACTCTAACAAGTAATTCAGGGGACCTATTAACACAACTTAATTAAACGCATGGTTGCAAGATAAAAATACTAATTTATTAATGTAATTAAACCTTTTAAGTTGCTCCAACTAGATTTTCTTCAGTAGTTTTAGCTTTTCCATGTTTTTGGTAATTTAGGAGTTTTTAAGAAATGAATTCATTCAACAACAATATTTAATAATAAATTAATTAAATATTTGTTGAGATAGTGAATTGGTGGGTTTTTGTTAAATGTGAGCCAAAATCATCACAATTAAAAGAACCAAAGACTTAAACTACTTCAGTCTGTGTGCATTGAATTTATTTAATACACGAGTTTCACAATTTGAGTTGAATTACTGAAATAAATGAACTTTTCCATGACATTCTAATTTATTGAGATGCACCTGTACTTAATAATAAAAACAAATCCTCGTAACTCTCATAAAACCTTTATTGTCCTTGAAGAAATATGGAATAAAAACAACGTTTGCATAATTCAATTGCGTTCATAAAAATAAGAAGAGTGTGGAAAGTAAAAATACAAACGACCTGCTCTTTCTACTTGTATATACACGGGTCAGAGTGCTGCTCGTCAAAGATTAGTGCAGCGTGAACATTCACTTTTTACAAGGTCCTTTATGAACATCTGCAAGTACAATACTCGAAAAGTAAATGTGAATCGATGCTTACCCCAATTGTTTTATCTAAATAGTCCCATATCTCTTGTTTTGTTCGCGTCCTACCCACACAAACATGGCTGCCATCTCCCACTACTACAGGTACAAGACCCCTCCCACTGCTGTGTGAGTGGAGATGAAATCACCTGAGAGCACAACGACGTGCGTTTATAATAAATAAAAGCATATAAAAGAATATGTTGCATTATATCTAAATATATTTGCTACTGTTATAAATATTAGGGCATCTGATTGAACCAAGCCGAGTCATCGCCAGAAGTGGCCCAGACTCTAAAGCCAGATCCGGGTTAGTTATGGTGAACAAGAATCGGCCCCAGTACTTTACCGCCGTAACAAAAACACACGTGTCAGAGCGAGCCGTGGGCCACACTCGGCCCCGGATAATACATGCCGATGCCGTGTCTGAGCCGCAGGCACCGCGGGGCTGCCGAGCTCGGGCCCATTACCACATGCTATCTGACGCTCGTCTAAGAAGAGTAAAAACAGAAAACACCCTCGAGTTCACCATCAACACATTCATTTTACCCAGATGACCATGTATTCAGTTCACCCCTCATGACCGGAGTCAGTGGCTCAGTTTTAAAAAAATTTATCTTTTTTTGCATGTTGTCGTATTTTGATCATGTTGTTATCTGTATTATTGGATGTGATGTGTGTATAATAAAGTATTATTGGCTAAAGTTAGTTAAGAATGACACAGGATATTCAGATTCGATTCCACAAAGAATAACTCAGATGGTTTTTAAATGTTTGGGATTTCAGTTCAGTAAAAGAGAACAAGTGTTTTTCTCCACAACGTAATCAACAAAATGTTTCAGCAGTTTCACAAACATCAGTCTGTTCATTTACTGAAACACTTTTACAATCAAATTAACAAAACCTTTGATCCGGCCACGTTTTCATAAAAACAGCGGTTTTCTCAGACCACAACACACATAGCAGGGGTGTAAAACTCATCTCATTATCATATAATGCGTCGTGAAACACACACACACACACACACACACACGTATGTACGCACGCACGCACACACACGCATGCGCATACATACACACAGACAGAAGACTGGTGGGGTCGTAAATTACAGGTTGTGCTGAACTGTCAATCAGGCTGACATGAGGGGTCATAATCATATGACAGGGGGGTCATAAATCAATTTTTGATATAAAGTGCATGATATAACTACTGATGTGGTTTTCTTTACACAATTCAATTCTGTTTTATTTGTATATCGTTTTAATGTTTATTCTCCATTTCCTTTCTTGTTAATAATAATAATAATAATAATAATAATAATAATAGTATGTTTATACATTTGGATTGTTTTTATTTTTTTTTAATAATTCTTTTTATTTATAAAAAAAAATCTGTGTCATGTAAAGATGGCTCAGACAGATGCAAATGCAGTAAGTCAGTTGTTAGGAATGTGATCTTAAGAGCAGAGAAAGTGAAAGTACACAAAGAAAGTCGCTCTCGCCCCGCCACACACTTCCCGCACCAAGCGCTTGGGAGAGTTGTCAAATGACACAAACCACACAAAATTCAAATGGCAAGATTTCTCTTATTCAAAGGGAAACAGAGTATATATCGTGCTTGACACACAACAGAGACAGTGGGTTAACTATTGATTGGCTAGGCAGAAGGGCATATTTGCATAACATTTGAAGCATATCAATGTAAGAGAGAAACAACTCCATATATGGTATTCAGGAAGTCATAGGAATGCAAGCAAATGTTATTCGGAAAGGTATGTAAATGCGCACAAATGGTATTCGAGAAGTCAAAGGAATGCGCAAATGGTGACATACCACACACCTGTCCATACCTGGTTGTTCACAGTAAACTTACCAAAGCTCTCTTAGGTCCCAGCCTGCACATACACTTCCCATAAGTGGCGAGGAACGCCCAGGGATCCATGAGCCTACGACAGCTCCCACCACTCACATGCTCCCTCTAGACAGGTCTATCTATAAAGATTAACACGTGCCATTTTGGTGAGAGTAACATTAATTGTAGAACTAAGGGAATGCAAGGAAAAAGGGTTCCCTGGTGAGTGGTGAGATTAGCATATTGCCAAAAGGTGATATGTGAGTACAGGTGAGGCCCTGTGTGGGTTAGATAGGTTAGATAATAGTGGAGCAGTTTCATTGGAATGATCAACTTGTATGTGTTCCCAAGGCTAATACAAGAAAATCTATATGTGTATGTTTTAAGTGTGACGAGAAGAGGCCCCCTAAGGGCCGCTTGACTGTGAAATGTCCCCTTTCTCGGGGATGGCTATCACCGTTATAGGATATCCAAAGGCAGCTTCTCCAACTTTCCTGGAGTTGAGGCTTGTCACTGGTACTACATCACCTGGGAGAAAGGGGTGAGTAGGTTTCTCTGCAAGTAAAGAGACAGTAGCAGAGACATTACCATGCGCGCTGTTCAGTTTTTCAATTAAGTTTTATAACAGTACAACAGTCCTGAGCAGCTGCATCACTGCCTGGTTTGGAAATTCCACCGTATCGGATCGCAAGACCTTGCAGAGGATAGTGAGGACAGCTGAGAAGATCATCGGGGTCTCTCTCCCCTCCATCATAGACATTTACACCACACGTTGCATTCACAAAGCCACCATCATTGTGGATGAACCCACACACCCCTCACACACACTCTTCACCCTCCTGCCATCTGGAAAAAGGTACCAAAGCATTCAGGCCCTCACATCCAGACTGTGTAACAGCTTCTTCCCCCAAGCCATCAGAGTCCTTAATACTCAGAGACTGGACTGACACACACACAAACACTGGCTGCTACCGCAATAACTGCTATGTCCATATCTGGTATAAGCTAGTCTGCTGAATACTACGTCATAGCATGTTATGTTTACATTCACAGCATTTTTTAATTATATTGTTACTCTTTTGCACTACTGTTATATTGGACATTTCCACACTAGAACTGTGTCCTGGTCGGCGCTACACTTTCACTTACTGCGCCTATTGTTCCAGTTTTAGGAGTTACTGTACTGTCTTGTGTTGTTTGCATGTGCACTTTATGTAAAAATGTGTAGGTCTTATATAGTTCTATGTCGACTCATTGCTTCTGCCACGACTTATTGTTGCTGTTTAAACGTAAATGCGAAGATGGGCTACGTCTATTCCCTCACAGGGACACTGAAAAAAAGCACTGCATAGATCAACAACAGTGAAGTAGGCATGATTATGAGGTATAGAGGACAGTACTGAACATACATCAGGTACCAGCGGGCTAATAGGTATCACCAAATCATTAATGTGCCTAAGATCTTGTCTGAAGCGCCATCCCTTACTGTTAGGTTTTCTCACTGGGTTGACAGGAGTATTGTAAGGGGATGAAGTGGGAACGAGGACACCCTGTGATAAAAGAGAATGAATAACCTCACACACACCCTCTTCTTTCTCAGGGGAGAGTGGGTATTGTTTACAGTACACAGGCGTAGGTAAGCGCAGTTTAGCGATATAGGGGGCCACGTGTATATGTCCCATATGGCATGTGTCACCCACTGCATGCACGGGATGTCAACAAGGGCAACAGGAATTACCATGTCCTCCTGTGTCTCTGGTGGTAGGTGGTAGGTCGTTGGCTAGAGGGCCTAGAACGACCAGTTTCAGTCTGGAGACGTGAAATGATGGAGCAATTTGACAGTGGCATGGATGATCGAGTTTATAGGTTATTCTGTTGATTCGTTGGAGAATTTTAAATGGACCTACGTATCTGGGAGTGAGTTTCTTGCAGGTCTGAAGTTGCCGTAGGTGCCATGTAGACAGCCATACCGGTCTCCTGGTTAACAGTGAAGGTGGCCAAGGCTACAGTGGGCGTAGGCTTATTGAACCAGGACAGATGATGATTGGAAAGAGACCAAGCAAATTTTTTGTGTGTGTGTGTGTGTGTGTGCACCTCTGGATGTACACATATAAGTCAAACCAGTAAGTCAAATGTAAGTCAAACCAGTTTATGTGAAAGTGAGCAGTTCAGAGAGAAAGATAAAGTACTGTAGGCCAAGCATACAGTATGGATCTACATAAAATGTAAATAGTATGAATGTAAACTAGTTAATGAAAGTTGTTGTTGTTTTTTAACTGAACACACTATCACTTTATAGTGTGATGCTTACCTACAGTGTACAGTTGCTCTCCCTGATCCTCTAGCACCGCTTGTAACCACCATCTCTCAGTATCTCAGTGTTCTGACACCTAGGTGGTGGAATGAACTTCCCCTAGATGTCCGAACAGCTGAGTCACCGGCAGTCTTCAGACGGCTAGTTAACCAATTTCACATTTTCTCCTACTTTTATTCATCAATTAAGTTTCAAAATGAATCGAAAATATAGTCAAGACATTGACAAGGTTAGAAATAATGCTAATAACTCGGTGAGGACATAATTTGCACGGCCATCCACTTTGCACGCTGCACATTTAGTATGTACACTGTCCGTCCATTTGTGTATCTCATCTATTTCTGTGTATTTTTGCATCCTGAAAGTATATTCTCTTTTTTTTTGGCCCTGAATATACTTGATATTGTTTTTACATGTGTATATTTTGTTTAGTATATCTTATCTATTAACATACAGTATGTCCGGTATTTATCAGTGGAGCTTCCATAAGAATTTCAGTGTGCAGTTTTCCATGTGTCAGCTGTGCAAATGACAAATAAAAGACTCTGACTTTGACTTTCATTTAAAAAAAATACCATACCATACTAACCAACAGTGTTTTTATACTGACAGTATTCTTAGTCCCTGACCTAATAAACGTAATTTTTTTTAATGTAGACTTCAAAGAACTTCTGTAAGTCACTCTGGATAAGGGCATCTGCCAAATACCGTAACTGTAACTGTAAACAAATGTGGATAAGTGTGTAAATGTGACAACAGTCTGAACAGACTAATTCGTTTTGCTTACGTCGCATTTGTAACCAACATTTAGCCTAAAAAAAACCATATCTGGGGAATAAATCATTTGTCTTGCTGTCTAAAAGTATCGAGTAAAAACATCTGATCAATTTTAATTAACAAAAAAAAATGTATCAGACTCACAGAGTAAAGATGTGTACAGGTGAAGATGAATAACGGGAATATTTACTGAAGCTGTGTTTTAGTCTGATTCAGGGTAAGAGATCAGACTCACCTGAACCCGGGTGTGTGTCCATGAAGAAGGAGCTTCCATTGAACTTCAGAGAGCGAGACAGTTCTATTGAACTAAGGTAAAGATGATTTAAGGAACGTAAATCTGATAACAAAAACTTAAATCAATCACACCAAATATTTGTAGATGGCTATTGTTTTCCCACAGTGAAGAACAGTTTTTTTGATTTAAGAAAGAAATCACTGCTTTGAAACACTTAGCTTGCTTACTCAGTCACATTAGATTATAGAAATTAAAAGAAAGTTGTTATAGTTTGTTAATACAAAATGACTCTTTTTTTAATCTGGTGGCCCTGTTATTAACCCCACTGTGTTTCAGGGCATAGTGGAAGGGTTAACAAAGAAATAAAACTGAATAAGTGTCTATAACTTAATTAGAATTCAGGAATGTGATGTGATGAATACAAATCAGCATTAAGTGACACTGGGTGGCACTGTGAATATTTGGAGATGCTATATAGCCTCACCGAAGATAACCCCACAGCCACTGTTCTTAATAGTCAATAGCTTTAAATGGCATTCATTGTGGAGATGGATGTTTTAGAAATAGGGGGGTTGAGTTTATATGATCTCAACATGTCTCTCTCTCTCTCTCTCTCAAATGTCCCCATGCTTTTTTTTTTTTTGTACTCAGTATAGTTTGAACTAAATTAATCTATTGTATGCACACAGCACAACGATCTGGCTCCCAAATTTGTTTTCCCTTTCTGGAAGGATTTTCTTTAGAAAGTATGTAGATCAGTTAGGTTTACTTCTGGCTATGAGCTAATGGGTAAGTGGAAGACTCCTCCTGGATTCCTCATGGGCAAAATAGATCTAATCACTCACTAATAATTAGACTCACTAATTAACTCCTCTATAAAACTAACCCATTTGCTGTACATTCCAGCCCAGCGACCTTGACTCTTTCCATCGACACTTGGTCCGTCAGTAGATAAATTGTTTCAGGCCGGTAGAAAGTTTTGGGGAAATTGTTCATGTCCACATGCAGTCTGGTGCCAGCAACAAGCCAGTCATCACTGAAGCCCTTATGGCTTTATCAAGTCAGAGAGTATGCTTATGAACTTGTGACATCATTCCTTCAGAGAATCTAAATCTATACTACACTGGGCCTTTCACAATTCAATCAGGTTCAACTCCTGACAGCCAAGAACAGAAATCCAAGCCTACAGTGGGCACAGGTTTACTGAACCTGGACAGATGATGATTGGAAAAATACTAAGCAAAGGTTTTTTTTTTTTTTTTGTGTGTGTGTGTGTGTGTGTGTGTGCGCATCCTGCCCTTACCCCGAACGAAATGTAAGTCAAACCAGTTTATGTCAGCTGTTCGGGGAGGAAGATTACTGAGTACTGCAGGCGAAAGACACAGTAAGTAGCTACATAACAAAAATGTAAATAGTATGAATGTACACTAGTTAAGGAAATGGAGCTTTTTTTTCTTTTTTACTGAACGCACTTTATCACTTTATAGTGTGATTCTTACCTACAGTGCTCTCTCTCTCTCTCTCTCTCTCTCTCTCTCTCTCTCTCTCTCTCTCTCTCTCTCTCTCTCTCTCTCTCTCTGTGTTGTGTGTGTGTGTGTGTGTGTAGGATTCAAGCTGTAATCTGTAGGACGAGAAATAGCCACCAAAATGAGCGTCTTTGTGGAACAGCACACAAATACAGCGGACAGGTGAGAGAATATTTTGATTCAAAATCAGAACTCAGGACTCAGTCAGACCGGCCAAACAGCATTCCTCGTGCTTCTTTCATCATTCTTCGCATGCACCCAATGGGCGTCATTTCTCACGTCAAACCATTTTCTTTCACCTCACTTAATTAACACCTAATTCACCTTTTCTGTAACTTGTCTTCAGATTTCAGTCATTTCAGGTGCTGCTACTCCTCTAACTATTTTTTTTTTGCATAGACATAAGTCAAAAATAAATAAATAAATAAATAAATAAATAAATAAATCTTCCATTACTTTTCATTTAATGTACAGTCATCATTTCATGCTTTCTGTGAGCTTTCTACACATGCAAATAAGAAAAAAAAAAAAAAAAAAAAAAATCAGCGTTCGCTAAACATTTATAAATCTGACGGAAACTTTCTGTTCGGTTTGGCTTCCGAAAACATTTACACTCAATTTTACTTAAAAAAAGAAAAACAGAAGAAATGTAACATGAAGGCTCATCAAGGCAGGACGCTTTACAGAAAAACTTGACTGCTCTTCATCCCTGGAGATGCATCCCCACATCAGACTATCATTATAGTGATTTACCAGGTCAACAAACTAAATCTAACTTGTACTCTAATATTGTAAAATTGTGCAAGTTTAGATACAATAGGCGACAAGAATATACCGGTGAGTAGCGGCAGCCAAACGCGCCAGCATTCACTCAACCAGAAGTAATCAGTCTAATCCAATCTGTTCTTATCACCATCCCCACATTCCACATACTGGTAAATGGTCTGCACTCTTATAGCACCTTTTAACCTTAGTAGTTCTCATTCACCCATTCACACATACACTCACACACCAAGGCAAGGCACTAGCCTGCCATCGGGAGCAACTTGGGGTTCAGCCCAAGGACCATAAGAATTTCAGTGTGTATTTTTCCATGTGTTAGCTGTGCAAGTGACACATGAAAGACTCTGACTTTCCTTAATTGTGTTTTTCATACCATATTAACCTCCCCAACAGTGTTTTAGACTGATGTGGATAAGTGTGTAAATGTGACTACAGTCTGATTAATTAAAATTAACAGGCTAATTAATTTAGGTTATTATGCATTTGCACATATTTTGTATTTGCCCCAACATTTAGTCTAAAAAAAAACATATTTGAGAAATAAATCATTTGTCCTGCTGTCTAAATGAATTGAATAAAAAAAATAAATAAAATGTATCAGACAATTAGATTGAAGATGTGTACAGGTGATGATGACTAACAGAAATATTTACCAAAGCTATGTTTTAGTCTGATTCAGGGTAAAAGATCAGCCTCACCTGAACCCAGCTGTGTCAAGAGTGACTGGTCAAAGGAACTTCCATTGAACTTCAGCGAGCAAGAGTTTTCTACCGAACTAAGGTAAAGATGATTTAGGGATTTAAATCTGAGGAATTAAGGTCAGAAAATGCTAATTAGCCACAAAAGTGGAATAACAGGGCAATGCAAGATGAAAGATGCTCTTTTAAATAGAGGCAATTTTACATTTTAAATGATACATTTATAATTTTACATTTATTTATTTGTCATATTTGGCTTAAAATTCAATGTCTTAAAGGAGACCTATTATGCCCCTTTTTACAAGATGTAATATAAGTCTCAGGTGTCCCCAGAATCTGTCTCTGAAGTTTCAGCTCAAAATACCCCACGGTATTTACATGCTTCCACCTTTTGGGTAGAAGCAAAAACACGCTGTTTTCATATGTGTCTCTTTAAATGCAAATGAGCTGATGCTTCCCGCCCCCTTTCCAGAAGAGGGCTGTGCCTTTACAGCTTGTGCTTCAGATAGTATAGCAACAACAAATCAGGAGAACCAGTATGACTGACACCGTAAACACAGGTGTTCAACCCTATATGTATGAATTATAGAGACAGTAAGCATTTTTGGGTTAAAAATAAAAATGACGACATAGCTCTGGTCTCTGTGAATACAATCAGAGACAATGGTAATTTAGCCGCATTAGCCATGGAATTTGCTAACAAGCACACTTCAGACAAGCGATCTGCAAACATTCACGAAATATAAAGTGTGATACTTACGTCTTCTGGATATGAAGCTGGATCACGAACAGTTGGTATTGATCCATGCTTGAGAATCAACTTTTCAGCAAATCCAGCTTTGTACTGACCCTCGTTCACAAAGCAGTCTTGTGTAAACTGATTTGAACAAACATACAAGTTGCAATCAAAATTATTTAACCCCCATTGCAAATTTTTCATTGCAAGACTTTCAGCTGTTTGCAATAAACAAATGAAACAAAAGCAATTGAAATAGTACAACACAACGAATGCTTCAAGAAAGAAAATAAAAAAAAATAAAAAAAACAAAGTCCGGTACAGGCCATGTTCACTTCCAGTTTAAATCCAAATGTGAAAACAGATATGAATATTTTTATGCACTAAACATAATAATCGAAACAGATACAGGCTTTGCTTTACACAACTACTGAAAACATACCACCATTTCATTACAAATTACATATATTACATATTAATGTGGTATAATACAGTGTATGCTTACTGTTCATTGTTTGTATGTATATTATTTCAGTGTTTGTTTTATTTGTCCACAGAACACAAAAGGCTGAAAAAATCACCTACAGAAATCAGTTGGAAGCTATATTTAAGGTTTGAGTCCTAAACTGCCTGCACACCAGTTTGCAGTTCACCTCGATTAGTTTCTTTAAACTTAAAACTTGAACTGCTCGTTAGATAGAACTCATTGCAAAGTCTTGCCAGTTTTTACCGAAGTGCATTTCTGAGTCTTGAATATCTAGCTTACCTTCCCTGGGTAGGTCCTGATTTTAATTTTTTTTGCTAATCCTGCTTGATGAATGTGTTCCTGTTTGCTGCCCTATAATGTTTGACCTTGACCTTTGCAAGTGGAGCCATAATTGGCATAGCTGAAGAGCAGAGTAGGAATCTCTAACGGAGGGTATTTCAGCTTGAAGCACTTTGATGAATTCCCACAAAGAACACCTGCAACTCATCATGCCTGCTATTGTGGAGGTTCTACAGTGATTATCCAAGCCTTACAACCCTAAACTAGACCTTTAAATTTCTCTCTCAGTCAAACTGCCATTACTGATCCTGACTCAGCTCAGAGCTCATTTTCAGGCTCATTCAGTCAAGATATCTCTCCTCAGATGTGTGGAGGAGAAGCTCAAGATGGACACCAGTAGGACTATTTCATGAAGAATTGCTTTCATTATTTCTTATTAACAAGCATCTTAGAACAACCTCTGTGATAACTGCAAGATCCTATAATTTAATGGTCACTGAAAGAATTGGGCTTCTGGAAACGCAGCTGTGTTGTCTGGCCAATAGTGTTGAAAACCCACTAAGAGTACCTGCAACCCTAAAATAGCTAAACTTCAAACAAAACTGGAATTAATGATTGTCTAAAACTTAATTGGATTTCAGGAATGTTATAAAAGGAAAGTCAAGTCAAACGTTTATTGTCAGATGCACAGTGAGGAAAAACAGATTACCCTGTACAATGAAATTCTTTCTTTGCTGTCCACAATAAATGCCAGGACAAGTACAAACTATGTACAATAAAAAAAATTAAAAAAACAGACATACATACACACATAAACATAATAAATAAAAAATAAAATATAAGAATATGGATGCATATATATATATATATATATATATATATATATATATATATATATATATATATATATATATATATATATATATATATATATACACATATATATATGCAAATGTGCAACATTGACTATGTGCAAGAAATTTATACAGTACGTGCAGAATTGAATGCAACTACAAATAGCAGCAGTGACATTAATAGATGTGCAAACTGAGATGAAGCTCCTTAATAGTAGCAGCAATAATATTAGTAGAAATATGCAATGATAATAGCAGCAGTAGTCAATGTGCAAATTGACACAACAGTTAATCCAACTGTTCTATGAGATGGATGAGACTGGTCTGTGTCCACTGGTTATCCGTTTAAGTGTCTGATAGCTGAGGGGTAGAAGGAGTTCCTTAATCTAGAAGTCCTGCATTTCACACTACTATACCTCCGTCCCGAGGGTAGAAGTATGAACAGTCCATGCTGGGGGTGGGTGGGGTCCTTAAGGATGGAGGCAGCTCTCCTGTGGACTCTGCGATGGTAAATGGCCTGCAGAGAGGGCAGTGGAGTCCTGATGATCTTCTCAGCAGTCTTCACAATTCTCTGCAGATATTTGCGGTCCCTCACAGTAATGTTTCCATACCACACGGTGATGCAGGTGGTCAAGACGCTCTCAACAACACAGCTGTAGAAGTTGTTGAGGATCTTAGTAGACATGCCAAACTTCCTCAGTCTTCTCAGGAAGTACAGCTGCTGTTGTACCTTCTTAACCAGTTGGGTGGTGTTGAGTGTCCAGGTGAGGTCCTCGCTGATGTGGACCCCCAGGTATTTAAAACTACTCACCCTCTCCACTTCAAGCTCTTGGATAAGCAGTGGCTGATGAGTTCTCCTCTTTTTCCTCATGTCCACTATCATCTCCTTTGTCTTGTCCGTGTTGAGGGTAAGGTTGTTGTCCTCACACCACGTTACAAGACTGGCCACCTCCCTCCTGTAGGCTGCTTCATCTCCATCAGTGATGCGTCCTATCACTACAGTGTCGTCGGCGAACTTCAGGATGATGATGTCCTTGTGGGAGGCGACACAGTCGTGTGTAAAGAGTATATAGAGAATGGGACTGAGAACACACCCCTGTGGGGTGCCAGTGTTTGTTATAATAGTGGCTGAGGTCCTATTTCCAATCCGGACAGACTGCGGTCTGCCAGTCAGGAAGTCTAGGAGCCAGTCACAAAGTGTGGGATTTAATCCAAGTACAAACAGTTTCTGGGTGAGTTTATGAGGGATGACAGTATTTAAGGCGGAGCTATAATCGATAAATAGCATCCTAATGTATGTATCCTTATTTTCCAGATGAGAGAGAGAAATGTGAAAGGCAGCAGCAATGGCATCAGCAGCATTAAGTGACACTGGGGGGCACTATGAATATTTGGTGATGCTACAGTTGCAATCAAAATTATTCAACTCCCATTGCAAATCAGGTTTATTGTCAAAATTTACAGACTTTCAGCTGTTTGCAATGAACAAATCAAACAAAAGCAATTGAAATAGTTCAACACAATGAATGCTTCAAGTGGTTTCTCCAAATTCAACTGAAAATGCAACTTATAATGACTTCTCCAGTTTCAAAATTATTCAACCTCTTCATGGCAAGCATCTTTTGTACTTGTTAGAGTACTCTTCTGCTGTTATGACCTGCTGCAGTCGAGATACATAGCCAGACACTTCTGGCAGCTTTTCTGAGGAATGTTAGCCCATTCCTCATGAGCAATGGCCTCCAGTTCAGCATGACGTTTTCTCCTAGGACTTCCTGATACTTCAATGAATCCATCTTGCCTTCCACATGCTGCAGGTTTCCAGTGCCAGAGGATGCAAAGCAGCCCCAGAGCATCACCGAGCCACCACCATGCTTGACTGTGGGCAGAGTGTCCTTTTCAGCGTATGCTTCATTCTTCTTCCTCCAGACATACCGCTGATCCACGGTGCCAAAAAGTTCCAGTTTTGTTTCATCGCTCCACAGAACAGAATCCCAAAACTTCTGTGGCTTATTTATATGATTTTGAGCCGAACCTTCTTGTGCTTTTGGGTCAGTAGTGGTGTACATCTTGGAGTTCTGGCATGGAAACCTTTTGTGTTTAGTATCTGCCATACTGTGCTCACTGAAACCTCAGTGCTTGTTGCCACCAAGTCTTACTGCAGGTCTTTTTACAGTCACTCGAGGGTTTTTCACAACCTGCCTTCTCAGAAATCTGGTTGCAGCCGTTGATAGCTTCCTTTTTCTGCCCCATCCAGGTAGTGTAACCACTGTTTCCTTAACTTTGAACTTGCGAACTATGCTTCCAACGGTGTCTCCAGGAACATTCAGTGGCTTCGATATCTTTTTGTATCCTGTTCCTTGTTTGTGAAGGGCCATGATCACTTCTGTTAACATTTTTGACCATTCTTTTGACTTATTTCTAACATGCAGTCAAAAGTGACACTCAACAAACCCTGAGCCAGTTCAGGTATTTCATGTATTTTCTGCCCCTAGCCAGTTCAGGTATTTCATGTGTTCCAGCTCAAGCACACCTGGTGCAACTAATGAAGCCCTTGATTAGTGGCATCAGGGGTGCTTGAGACAACACCTGTTTTGCATATTTGTGCTGTTGTGAGGGATTCTAATCAGGGGGTTGAATAATTTTGAAACTGGAGAAGTCATTATAAGTTGCATTTTCAGTTAAATTTGGGGAAACCACTTGAAGCATCTGTTGTGTTGAACTATTTCAATTGCTTTTGTTTGATTTGTTCATCGCAAACAGCTGAAAGTCTGTACATTTTGACAATAAACCTGATTTGCAATGGGGGTTGAATAATTTTGATAGCAAATGTAAAGCCTCACCAATGCTAGTGATCCACTGTTCACTGATGGAGACTTGAGTGCAAAGGTGTTTGTGGCAATTGCAGTCCTAAAGCTATCATAGCATAACTGTTCATATTAATTGTGGTCCAAAGCCATCTTCATGGTTTTTAAGTGATACCATCCTCATCTCAATTGTATGATCTTAGCATGTTTGTCTATCTCTCTAAAATATCCCCATGCTCCTTTTTTGTACTTTTGTATTTAGTTTGAACTAAATAAATCCCTTGGATTCAAAGATCTGGATCCCCAATTTGATACCCCTGTCTGGAAGGATTTTAAATTGGGTAGATCAATTAGTTTTCCTTCTGGCTATGAGCTGTAGGTTAATGGGTAAATGAAAGACTCCTCCTGGATTCCACATGGACAAAATATACCCAAAACTTCCATGGACACTTGGTCCACCAGTAGATAAATAGTTTCAGGCAAGTAGAAAGGTTTGGGGAAAAGACCTATCACAATTCAATTTAGAATAACATCTGTCACTATTATCACTGCTGGATTCCACATTGAGAGCAGGACCATTGGAACCAGGCCCTGAAGGACAGTCCTGTTGACCATTAAAGTGATTTTTGGATGGTTTCATTTTGGTGTGTGTGTGTGTGTGTGTGTGTGTGTGTGTGGGTATGTGTGTGTGTTTGTGCTTACTTGTTACCAAATTAATATTTTTAGGAGGTGGAGCACAAAGTAATCACTCTGATGAAAGATGAGCTGAAGAGATTTAAGAAACTTCTGAGTCAAGATTACCCAGACTGCTGTGTGATGGAGGAGGGTGAGGAGGATCAGAGCAGTGTCAGAGAGGGAGCGCTGAAGATCACACTGCATGTTCTGAAGAACATGAACCAGACTGATCTTGCTAACACATTACAAACCAGTAAGGGCTCGTGTTATTGTTCCATCACTTTAGCTATAGAAGAATGCCATTACTCCAGGCTTATCATGCTCACCAGCTTAGGAATTTTGCTCTAAGATCCTAATGGATACAGTAATATAAACATCTGGGACCTGATGTTAGATCAGTACTCTGATATAAATTCTGACAAATATAGCCCTTTGGGTTTGAACCAGAAAATATAATGTTGCTAATAAAGTGAAATATTATATTATATTATATTTTGTGATCTGTGGACATGCAATAAAGTCTTTATTTTCCTATAAGTTGTATTAAAGTATTTTATTGATTTCTTTATTAGAGCTCATACCTACATATCAAGATATATCTAAGTACAAATTGAGGAATAAATTTAAAAGAATTAACGAGGGACTCTCACAGCATGGAACCTCAGCACTTCTGAATGAGATCTACACAGAGCTCTACATCACAGAGGGTTGGAGTGGAGATGTCAATAGTGAACATGAGGTGAGACAGATTGAGACAGTGTCCAGGAGACCAGCAACACAGGAGACGCCCATCAAATGTAATGACCTCTTTAAAGACAAGGCCATCAGAAGTGTGCTGACTAAAGGAGTTGCTGGAATTGGAAAAACAGTCTCTGTGCAGAAGTTCATTCTGGACTGGGCTGAAGGAAAAGCAAATCAAGACATCTTCTTCATGTTTCCACTTCCGTTTAGACAGCTGAATCTGATGAAGGGGGACAACCTCAGTCTGATGAAACTTCTTTATCACTTTTTCCCAGAACTGAAAGAATTAACATCAATAGACTGTGACTCCTACAAAATCCTGTTCATCTTTGATGGTCTGGATGAGTGTCGACTTCCTCTCAAGTTCCAGAACAATGAGAGATTGTGTGATGTGACCGAGTCAGCCTCAGTGGATGTGCTGCTGACAAATCTCATCATGGGGACTCTGCTTCCCTCTGCTCTCCTCTGGATAACCTCTCGACCAGGAGCAGCCAATCAGATCCCTCCTGGGTGTGTAGACCTGGTAACAGAGGTACGAGGCTTCAGTGATCCTCAGAAAGAGGAGTACTTCAGGAAGAGGATCAGTGATCAGAGCCTGGCCAATAAAATCATCACACACATGAAGTCTTCAAGAAGCCTCTACATCATGTGCCACATCCCAGTCTTCTGCTGGATCTCAGTCACTGTTCTAGAGAGAATGTTGGGTGAAGCAGAGATTGGAGAGATCCCCAAGACTCTGACTCAAATGTTCACACACTTCCTGATCTTTCAGATCAAACACAAGGACCAAAAGTACCATCAGAGTGGTGACCTTGATCCTCAGCATACCAGAGAGAATATCATGGCACTGGGAAAACTGGCTTTCCAACAGCTGCAGAAAGGAAACCTGATCTTCTATGAGGAAGACCTGAGAAAGTGTGGCATTGATGTGAGAGAAGTGTCAGTGTACTCAGGAATGTGTACCCAAATCTTCAGAGAGGAGTTTGGGCTTCACCTGGGGAAGGTGTTCAGTTTTGTACATCTGAGTGTTCAGGAGTTTCTCGCTGCTTTATTTGTATTTCTCTCCTTTATCTTGACAAACAGAAATGTGCTCGGGAAGCAACCCACTGTTATTAATAAACTCTTCAGAAATCCAAATGAGATGTCAAGCTTCCTGAAGAGTGCAGTGGACAAGGCCTTACAGAGTAAGAATGGACACCTGGACTTGTTCCTCCGCTTCCTTCTGGGTCTCTCACTGGAGTCCAATCAGACTCTCTTACGAGACCTACTGCCCCAGACAGGAAGTAGCTCTCACAGCAAACAGGAAACAGTCAATTACATCAAGAAAAAGATCAGGAAGAATCGCTCTCCAGAGAAATCCATCAATCTGTTCCACTGTCTGAATGAACTGAATGATCGTTCTCTAGTGCAGGAAGTCCAAAGTTACCTGAACAGAACAGATAACAGTTGTCTCAGTGGAGTCAATCTCTCTCCTGCTCAATGGTCAGCTCTGGCATTTATTATACTGAACTCAGAAGATGAGCTGGATAAATTTGACTTGAGAAATCACAACTCATCAGAGGAATGTCTTCTTAGGATGCTTCCAGTTGTTAAAGCCTCAAGAAAAGCTGTGTGAGTATTTTATTCATAAACGTATTACTGTAGTATTCTTTTATTCTAACAGTGCATGAAGATTATAATATTGCTTTTTATTATTTGCACTAATAAATTTCTAACAAATGACTGGTAATTGTATATAACTCTGCAGTATTATTCAAGTCAAGTTATGTGTAATTCACACCACTGAAATGGAGAATTTATATTATAGAAATTAAATTGTTTAAGAATGTGTATTACAATAAAGTGTTAATTTAGTGATTGTTGAATACACTGCATTAGTGTCATTGATGTCAGATCTAGAACTTTACTAATAATAGCACTTGTTTGGTGAAAACCATTAACAAATTAGCAACTGGGTAATTAGTGGAGAATAGTGCTGAACTTTAATTTATGTATAAGTCATTACTTCATTTTGCCTGCTACATTCATCTCTGTGTGTTGGGGTGAAGTCCAACAGTATTTGGGAACAGTAATGCAGCAGTAAATATAAATATTATAATTGTTAGGATTTCCCCTCGCGCTATTCGCTGAAGCGGGCGAGCAGCGCACTTCCACATTCACGGACTCTCATTTTGTTTACTTCGCCATGTGTGTCTTTGTTTTGGTTCATGTCCTGTCTCCACCCCTGTGTTTTCATTGTTTCTGTTATTATGTGTCTCAGGTGTTTTGTGTTTGAGTCTCGTTTCATTCATGTATTTAAGCCCCTTTGTTTCTTCGCCTCCTTGTGAAGTATTAGCCTAGTTACATTGTTTCTTTGTCTCATACCAAGCCTTGATTATCTGGACTGTCGTTTATGGTGTTTTGATCTTTGCTACGTCTTCTCGATACCGGATTATTGCCTTGCCCCTGTTTGGATACTGTTTGCCGTGCACCTGGACTTTGGACTGGTTTTGACTCTTTTTTGCCTTTGCCAAACATTTTTCCCCTGTTCCCAATATTTTGGATATATCTAATAAAGTGACTTTTTCCCCTGCACTTGCATCCAGCTCCCGTTTCTGCGCTCTAACAGCAGTGGTAGCTCAGTGGTTAAGATGTTGGACTACTGCTCAGAAGGTTGTGAGTTCAATCCCCAGTTCTGCCAAGCTGCCCCTGTGGGCCCTTGAGCAAGGCCCTTAACCCTCAAGTGCTCAGTTGTATAAATGACATAAATGTAAGTTGCTCTGGATGAGGGCATCTGCCAAATGCCATAAATGTAACAGAATACTTCACCTACCATGGATGCAGTGGGGAAATGGAGGACACTCCACACTGAATTCTTTGTACCCACGTTTGATTCAGTTCTTTTTCCCCAATGGACCATCATATATCCCCCCGTCTCCTACAACGGTTTTTCAGTTTACCCCCAGTGTTTTTTGTTATAAGCCCAGATTTATTTTCTTAGTTTAGAGGACCCCAAACCCGATGAAAAGCAGTGGTTGGGGTTCCTCTTATCATGCTTAGTTGGCTGAGCTCGCCAGTGGGCAGAGCTTCACCTGGTCCACGGATCAAGTAAGCTATGTACTGTTTCTAGCTTTGTGGATCTATTAATCCAAGTGTTTGGGAGTCCTGACTTTGCGCCCGACCTCAAGAATTTCTTGGGGAGGGACTGCCTGTCTGATCGGCCCAGCCGGCTGTTCATCGCGCACTATGAGAGGGAGCGGGCCGACATGGCAGCCTGCACCTCTCAGCCTCAGACCCAGGAGTGCGAGACCAAGGGCTGCATCAGAGAGGCCAAACTATGGTGTGCCAACCCAGAGCTCCAGCCAGAGACCCAACAGATGGTCTCACCAGAGGAGCTCCTACTGGAGGTAAACCTGGCGACTTCCAGCCCAGAACTCCTGCCGGAGATCCAGCAGATGGTCTCACCAGAGGAGCTCCAACTGGAGGTCAACCTGGCAACCTCCAGCCCAGACCTCCAGCCAGAGACCCAACAGATGGTCTCCCTGGCGGCGCTCCAACTGGAGGTCAACCTGGCAACCTCCAGCCCAGAGCTCCAGCCAGAGATCCAGCAGATGGTCTCCCCAGCAGAGCTCCAACTGGAGGTCAACATGGTGACCTCCGCTCAAACCACGTTCCCATCAGAGGTCAACAAGGCGATCTCCGCTCAAGCCATGTTCATGCCGGAGGTCCATGGGATGACCTCCTCTCAAGCCACATTCATGCTGGAGGTCCACAGGATGACCTCCTCTCCAGAGCTCCAGTCGGAGGTCCACGGAATGACCTCCTCTCAAGCCACGTTCATGACGGAGGTCCACGGAACGACCTCCACTCAAGCCACATTCATGCCAGAGGTCAACGAGGCGATCTCCTCTCAAGCCACGTTCATGCCGGAGGTCCACTGGATGACTTCCTCTCCAGAGCTCCAGTCGGAGGTCAACGAGGCGATCTCCTCTCCAGAGCCAAGCCCAAGTTCAAGTCCCGGTTCATGCCCCAGTTCAAGCCCCGGTTCAAGCCCAGGTTCATGCCCCAGTTCATGTCCCAGTTCATGCCCCAGTTCATGCCCGGAGCTGACCAGGCGGTCCCCAAGTCCAAGTTCCAGTCCAAGTTCCAGTCCAAGTTCCTGGCCAAGTTCCTGGCCAGGGTGGACCAGACGGCCCCCAAGGCCAAGCTCATGCCTGAGGCCAAGGAGACAGCCAACCACGCTCCACTCATGCCAGAGGCCGATGAGATGGCCAACCATGCTCCACTCACGCCTAAAGCCGACGAGACGAGCGCCTTTGTGGGTGCTCTGTTAGGATTTCTCCTCATGCTGTTCACCGAAGCGGGTGAGCAGAGCACTTCCACATTCACGGACTCTCATTTTGTTTACTTTGCCAAGTGTGTCTTTGTTTTGGTTAATGTCCTGTCTCCGCCCCTGTGTTTTCATTGGTTCTGTTATTATGTATCAGGTGTTTTGTGTTTGAGTCTTGTTTCATTCATGTATTTAAGCCCCTTTGTTTCTTCGCCTCACTGCGAAGTATTAGCCTAGTTATGTTGTTTCTTTGTCTCATACCAAGCCTTGATTATCTGGACTGTCGTTTATGGTGTTTTGATCTTTGCCACGTCTTCTCGATATCGGATTATTGCCTTGCCCCTGTTTGGATACTGTTTGCCGTGCGTCTGGACTTTGGACTGTTTTTGACTCTGTCTTTGCCTAACGTTTTTCCCCTGTTCCTAATATTTTGGATATACCTAATAAAGTGACTTTTTCCCCTGCACTTGCATCCAGCTCCCGTTTCTGTGCTCTAATAATAATACAAGTGTGTGTGTGTGTGTGTGTGTGTGTGTGTGTGTGTGTGTGTGTGTGTCAAAAACAGAGACGTCAGTATTCTGATATATCATTATTCCCCTCCCAGATTGTGCTGGTGTAAACTCACAGAGAAAAGCTGTACAGTTCTGTCCTCAATTCTCAGCTCAAACTCCTCCAGTCTGAGAGAACTGGATCTGAGTAACAATAACCTGCAGGATTCAGGAGTGAAGCTGCTCTCTGCTGGACTGGAGAATCCACACTGTAAACTGGAGATACTGAGGTCAGATCATCATTTATTTAGTGACTCCCCTGACATTTCTGTTTCCCCACAACAGACCCAACACAAACCTAATATATACAAACAAGCATCATTATTATTTTGAATGCACTAAACTTATATAATACCAAACAGAACATCCCTAATAAGTGTAAATAAAACATCTCTAACACAGAACAGTAAGTTTTCTGTTATTTGATTTGATTTGATTTGATTTAATTTGACTTTATTGTCTGTTCAGATTCCCTGGACAGAAATTCATCTTTGACACTAGCATAAAAATACATCTTATCAAACAATACTGCACATCCACTCACATATACCACATAATGAAACACATGGAACACACATTTGTCCCTATTAAAAGCTTAAAATGAATGAATAATATATATATATATATATATATATATATATATATATATATATATATATATATATATATATATACACACACACACACACATAGATTCACATGTGCATATGCATACACATACACATACACACACCTACCCATATAAATATATAGCACCGCAATTAAGAATTTGGTTTAAAACAGTCACCGCCAATGGAACAAATGATCTCTTATATGTGCTCTTTTTAGCCAGCGGTATGCACAGCCTGTGCCCCGAAGTGAGGGCCTCAAAACAGAAATGGAGGGGATGAGTCTGGTCTGAATATACTGTAATTGCCTTTTTTCCATAAAGTGTGAAAACAGCTCTTGCAACATACTCTGTTTCTGGCCGGTGATCTTATTTGCTTTATTAATTACGTTTTTCTGTCTCACTGTTAAATCGCCATACCAGGAAACAATGTTATATGTTAAAGTACAGCCGTGGCCAAAAGTTTTGAGAATGACACAAATATTAATTTTTACAAAGTCTGCTGCCTCAGTTTTTATGATGGCAATTTGCATATACTCCAGAATGTTATGAAGAGTGATCAGATGAATTGCAATTAATTTCAAAGTCCCTCTTTGCCATGAAAATGAACTTAATCCCAAAAAAACATGTCCACTGCATTTCAGCCCATCCGCAAAAGGACCAGCTGACATCATGTCAGTGATTCTCTCGTTAACACAGGTGAGAGTGTTAATGAGGACATGGCTGGAGATCACTCTGTCATGCTGATTGAGTTAGAATAACAGACTGGAAGTTTAAAAGGAGGGTGGTGCTTGAAATTATTGTTCTTCCTCTGTTAACTATGGTTACCTGCAAGGAAACATGTGCAGCCATCATTGCTTTGCACAAAAAGGGATTCACAGGCAAGGATATTGCTGCTAGTAAGATTGCACCTAAATCAACCATTTATCGGATCATCAAGACCTTCAAGGAGATAGGTTCAACTGTTGTGAAGAAGGCTTCAGAGCACCCAAGAAAGTCCAGCAAGCGCCAGGACCGTCCTAAAGTTGATTCAGCTGCAGGATCGGGGCACCACCAGTGCAGAGCTTGCTCAGGAATGGCAGCAGGCAGGTGTGAGTGCGTCTGCACGCACAGGAAGGTGAAGACTTTTGGAGGATGGCCCGGTGTCAAGAAGGGCAGCAAAGAAGCCACTTCTCTCCAGGAAAAACATCAGGGACAGACTGCTATTCTGCAAAAAGTACAGGGATTGGACTGCTGAGGACTGGGGTAATGTCATTTTCTCTAATGAATCCCCTTTCTGATTGTTTGGGGCATCTGGAAAAAAGCTTGTCCGGAGAAGAAAAGGTGAGCGCTACCATCAGTCCTGTGTCATGCCAACAGTAAAGCATCCTGAGACCACTCACGTGTGGGGTTGCTTCTCAGCCAAGGGAGTGGGCTCACTCACAATTTTGCCTAAGAACACAGCCATGAATAAAGAATGGTACAAAAACATCCTCAGAGAGCAACTTCTCCCAACCATCCAAGAACATTTTGGTGACGAACAATGCCTTTTCCAGCATGATGGGGCACCTTGCCACAAGGCAAAAGTGATAACGACGTGGCTCGGGGAACAAAACATCAACATTTTTGGTCCATGGCCAGGAAACTCCCCAGACCTTAATCCCATTGAGAATTTGTGGTCAATCCTCAAGAGGTGGGTGGACAAACAAAAACCCACAAACTCTAAACATTGATTATGCAAGAATGGGCTGCCATCAGTCAGGATGTGGCCCAAAAGTTGATTGACAGCATGCCAGGGCGAATTGCAGAGGTCTTGAAAAAGAAGGGTCAACACTGCAAATATTGACACTCTGCATAAACTTCATGTAATTGTCAATAAAAGCCATTGACACTTATGAAATGCTTGTGATTATACTTCAGTAACAGTTAGTAACATCTGACAAAAAGATCTAAAAACACTGAAGCAGTAGACTTTGTGAAAATTAATATTTGTGTCATTCTCAAAACTTTTGGCTCAAAACTTTTCTGCTATACTAGCAGCAATATCCTTGCCTGTGAATCCCTTTTTGTGCAAAGCAATGATGTCTGAAACGTGTTTCCTTGCAGGTAACCATAGTTAACAGAGGAAGAACAATAACTTCAAGCACCACCCTCCTTTTAAAGCTTCCAGTCTGTTATTCTAACTCAATCAGCATGACAGAGTGATCTCCAGCCTTGTCCTCATTAACATTCTCACCTGTGTTAATGAGAGAATCACTGACATGATGTCAGCTGGTCCTTTTGTGGAAGGGCTGAAATGCAGTGGACATGTTTTTTTGGGATTAAGTTCATTTTCATGGCAAAGAGGGACTTTGAAATTAATTGCAATTCATCTGATCACTCTTCATAACATTGGCCACGGCTGTACACCAGCTCATCAGTTACTGTTCACATCAAAAACCAGAATGTAGAAATGTGATCTCTGCATGAAATGAAAAGATGCACAAGTGTTCATAATAAAGTAGACCATAAGTGTATGTTACAACTACACGGGGGGGGGGGGGGTATTCAGTGTTTTAAGAGACACCTTCTAACTGAGATCTTATATCACCATTTTTCATCCAGGTTGTGGTTGTGTGATCTCACAGAGAAAAGCTGTACAGCTCTGTCCTCAGTTCTCAGCTCAAACTCCTCCAGTCTGAGGGAACTGAACCTGGGTAACAATAACCTGCAGGATTCAGGAGTGAAGCTGCTCTCTGATGGACTGGAGAATCCACACTGTAAACTGGAGACACTGAGGTCAGATCATCACTTACTCACTGTGGATACAGATCGCTATGTGATTTATTTATTTATTTTTATACATAAACCATTTATAATTGTTATAAACAGAGTTATGCATGGAAGTGCTCTCTATGAAGGTCACAGCATAAATGTGTAAGTGCATTCATGCAATTACAGGTGCATCTCAATAAATTAGAATGTCATGGAAAAGTTCATTTATTTCAGTAATTCAACTCAAATTGTGAAACTTGTGTATTAAGTAAATTCAGTGCACACAGACTGAAGTAGTTTAAGTCTTTGGTTATTTTAATTGTGATGATTTTGGCTCACATTTAACAAAAACCCACCAATTCACTATCTCAACAAATTAGAATACTTCAAAAGACCAATAAAAAAAAAAAAAAACCATTTTTAGTGAATTGTTGGCTTTCTGGAAAGTATGTTCATTTACTGTACATGTACTCAATACTTGGTAGGGGCTCCTTTTGCTTTAATTTCTGCTTCAATTCGGCCTGGCATGGAGGTGATCAGTTTGTGGCACTGCTGAGGTGGTATGGAAGCCCAGGTTTCTTTGGCAGTGGCCTTCAGCTCATCTGCATTTTTTGGTCTCTTGTTTCTCATTTTCCTCTTGACAATACCCCATAGATTCTCTATGGGGTTCAGGTGTGGTGAGTTTGCTGGCCAGTCAAGCACACCAACACCATGGTCATTTAACCAACTTTTGGTGCTTTTGGCAGTGTGGGCAGGTGCCAAATCCTGCTGGAAAATGAAATCAGCATCTTCAAAAAGCTGGTCAGCAGAAGGAAGCATGAAGTGCTCCACAATTTCTTGGTAAACGGGTGCAGTGACTTTGGTTTTCAAAAAACACAATGGACCAACACCAGCAGATGACATTGCACCCCAAATCATCACAGACTGTGAAAACTTAACACTGGACTTCAAGCAACTTGGGCTATGAGCTTCTCCACTCTTCCTCTAGACTCTAGGACCTTGGTTTCCAAATGAAATACAAAACTTGCTCTCATCTGAAAAGAGGACTTTGGACCACTGGGCAACAGTCCAGTTCTTCTTCTCCTTAGCCCAAGTAAGACGCCTCTGACATTATCTGTGATTCAGAAGTGGCTTAACAAGAGGAATACGACAACTGTAGCCAAATTCCTTCACACGTTTGTGTGTGGTGGCTCTTGATGCCTTGACCCCAGCCTCAGTCCATTCCTTGTGAAGTTCACTCAAATTCTTGAATCGATTTTGCTTGACAATCCTCATAAGGCTGCGGTTCTCTCGGTTGGTTGTGCATCTTTTTCTTCCACACTTTTTCCTTCCACTCAACTTTCTGTTAACATGCTTGGATACAGCACTCTGTGAATAGCCAGCTTCTTTGGCAGTGAATGTTTGTGGCTTACCTAGTGAACCAAACTGAGAGACCATTTTGAAGGCTCAGGAAACCTTTGTAAGTGTTTTGAGTTGATTAGCTGATTGGCATGTCACCATATTCTAATTTGTTGAGATAGTGAATTGGTGGGTTTTTGTTAAATGTGATCCAAAATCATAACAATTAAAAGAACCAAAGACTTAAACTATTTCAGTCTGTGTGCACTGAATTTATTTAATACACGAGTTTCACAATTTGAGTTGAATTACTGAAATAATAAATAAAATAATTCTAATTTATTGAGATGCACCTGTATCCAGTGGGCCAATCATATAGCAGTGCATAAAATCATGAAGATACAGATCAAGAGCTTCAAATAAAGTTCACATCAAACATCAGAATGGGGAATATTTCATCTCAGTGATCTTTCAGAGTGGCATGGTATTGTTGGTGCGACATTTTTCTTTGAGTTTCTGTGAATCTGTAGATTCCTGTTTTTTGCCTGACTAAGTGATTGAGTTGAACCTGATGTGGTCCACAGCTGTTGTAGCCCATCTGCCTCAAGGTTCAGCATGTTGTGCATTCTGAAATAATTTTCTGCTCACCACAGTTGAAAAGAGTGGCTATTTGAGTTTCTGTATCCTTCCTATCAGCTTGAACCAGTCTGGCCATTCTCCTGTGATCTAGCTCAAGACATTTCCATTCACAGAACTCCTGCTCACTAGATGTTTTTTTGCACCATTCTGTGTAAACTGTAGAGCTGAAGTTATTAATTAATAGAAGTTGGTCTGGATGCAGACCCAGCTAAATATTTCCATTGACCAAAATGGGCATGTGTACTTGCATATGTTTTCAGCTTTGACTTGAACATTGAGACTGAGTGTCTGAGTCTCAAACACTAATTGAAAGGCTGTTCCATAACTGTGTGGCTCTGCCTTCACTATTCTCGGTACCAACAAATAGCCTGCATCTTTTCATTAAAGAGGTCTAGGTGGATCATACAAGGCCAGAAGTTCGCCCAAGTACTGCGGTGCAAGACCATTCAGTGTAATAGTAATATTTCATAATCAATGTGAAATTTTACTGGGAGTCATACCTTCTGGTCCTAGTAAGAACTCTGGGTGCTGCATTCTAGATTAACTGGAGCTTGTTTATGCACCTACTGGAACATCCAGATAGCAAGGCATTACAATAATCCAACCTACAGGTAACAAAAGCATGAACTAGTTTTTCCGCATCATGTAGTGACATTATATTTCTTATCTTAGCAATATTTCTGAGATGAAAAAGGCTATCCTAGTAATATTACCTACATGGGCTTCAAATGAGACACAAAAATCAATAATCACACCAAAGTATTTTACTGCTGCACATGATGTAACCGAAAGACCATCCAGAGTTACTATGTAATGAGAAAGCTAACTTCTAGCTGCCTGTGGTCTTAGTACAAGTACTTCTGTTTGGTCAGAATTAAGTAGAAGGATGTTTTTAAATATCCAATGTCTAATGTCCTTAACACATTACTCAACTTTATTTAGCTGGTGTCTTTGATCTGGCTTTGCTGAAACAACTCATCTACATAACAGTGAAAGCTAATACCATGTTTACGAATAATTTTACATAGATATAGCATAGTATATAGAGAAAAAAAGCAGTGGGCCTAAAATGGGACCTTATAAAACACCAAACCTTACCTTAGTATTGTCAGGGATTTCCCTTGCATGGCAAAACCATAACGCACATCATGCTGTGCACTTCCGTGCTGTCATGTCTTTGTTTATTTTGCCACATATGTTTTAGATTTCATTCGTGTCCTGTCTCTCCCCTGTCTTGTCATTGGTTGTCTCCCTTGTGTGTCATGATCACTCACACCTGTTTCTAGTTTTACCTTTGATTAGTTTGTATATAAGCCCCGTATATCTTTGTTCAGTACAAAGTAATGTTCAGTGTTTGCCATCTGACTCTGCAGAGTCTTTTGTTTCACATTGTTGTTCTCCTAGTTATTGACCTTGTTCTATTTTCTCATTTGTGTATTTTTGGATCATCCCTATCATTGTTGTCTGTAGATTGCTCAACCTCTGCCTGTTTCCTGTTGCTGATTTTTGATTCATGTTCTGGATTTGTCTGCCTGCCTTTCTAAAAAAACAGTTCTACTTCTGCTGCAGTTGTTTTTAATTTCAGTTGTTAATGTATTATTCTTGCAGTCCTTGGTCCTCTAGAATATATGACATGTCCTGATGCAGTCGATGTGATTGGTATGATAAGGACAGGGTGAACTGTGTGAGAGAACAAAGGACCTCATCTGTGTTGATTGCCATTGGCGCCTTCCCGAAGTTATCATCTGAGGGTCAGGACTTTCATCCTGTAGGCCAGCTTGGCCAGTGGCCTAGATCTAGGAGTTTAAAAGAGGTTTGCTCATCTGTGAGGGTTCATCCATCTCACAGGACAGTAAGAACCCAGCAGTCAACCATGAGCTGTAATTATCTTGGTACCTCAGAATCTGAGCATGGGGGCTCATGATTCAAAGCTTACGTGATGGGTGATTTTATGCTGCTTGTGCGTTGAGGTCCTACAGTAGGTAAGAGCATAACTAATGTTCTACAACTGTTTCTAGGATCTTGGAGATAAAAGGGAAGTTTGATTTTGGCCTATAGATGGACAGCTGACGTGAATCAAGATCAAGTTTTTTAATCAGGGGTTTGATAACTGCAAGTTTAAAGGATTTAGGTACATAGCCAGTGCTAAGGGAAGAATTGATTATTTTTAGATGTTTGATTGTTTCAGGTAGTATCTCTCTGAAGAAACGTGTAGGTAATGGATCTAGAATGCAAATTGATAACATAACTTTGAATTAACTGACTTTTGTTCTGAGGACAAATAAACCAACTCAAAGTTCTATATGAATTAGAGTGCTAGTCCATTCTTTTTGAGCACAGGAGTGCGCAAATAAATGCTCATTAAGAATAGTCTGGGGTTTAGCAAAACATAAGAAGCCATTCACTGACACAGAGATGGTAAATGTACTTATGGTGGACGTTGCTGATACATTGCTGGATGGGAAATCAAAAGTCAAAGACAAAATAAAACAAATCTTACAACCAGCTATCACAGTTATGAGTATTAACTTCTACTATTTTTAATATAAATATTGTGATTTGATGTTTGTTAGTGTGATAATAAACCAGCTCTTATATAACTAAATATAACTGATGTGTGTGTGTGTGTGTGTGTGTGTGTGTGTGTGTGTGTGTGTGTTCTCTCACAGGTTGTGTTGGTGTAATCTCACAGAGAAAAGCTGTACGGTTCTGTCCTCAGTTCTCAGCTCAAACTCCTCCAGTCTGAGAGAACTGAACCTGAGTCACAATAACCTTCAGGATTCAGGAGTGAAGCTGCTCTCTGCTGGACTGGAGAATCCACACTGTAAACTGGAGATACTGAGGTCAGATCATCACTTACTCATTGAACTTACACACACACATACAGAGAGAGAGAGAGAGAGAGAGAGAGAGAGAGAGAGAGAGAGAGAGAGAGAGAGAGAGAGAGACACTTAGGGGTACTATTTTTGTGATCACAACACAAGCACAGAAAAAACATGCAGGATCAGTGTAATTGAGAGTTTGTAATAACATGGTGAGATATGTAGAGATTTTACACTAATATTTTAAGGGTAGAAATTATTTAAACTTACTGGAAGAACTTACACACATTTTCTGTCTTCTCATGCATATTTGGAAGCTCTTTCCCCTCTGAGTATCTTTGACACAGAGTCAAGGAATTAACCAATATAACCCCTATAATAACAGTAAATTTGGTGGCTATTTTTTTTAGACATTCTAATTCTAAAAATAGATTAATTAAATCTAAATATCTAAGACATATTTCTCCCACGCTATATCCATCCACTATCCTATTTGTGACAAATCATGCACACTAGGCTTCATTTAACCTTTAGTAAACTTGAGTAAATGTAAATGTGTAAACCAAACGTGTAAAATTTTCTTTCAGATTTACAAAAGTTTCGGAAAGGATGATTTTCTTCATGCTTGTGTGCACATGTTGATTGCCCATAATGTGCAGTGTGTATTCCCGACAGCTCATTTGCATGTGGTGACACCCACAAAACTCCACTAAAGGTCAAGTGCACAGACAGCTGGAATTATAAAATGAATGATCAGGGTAAAGTCTGAAAGACAGAAGCAGAGACTATTTTCACTCAGTTCAATGGCAATAAAAATATTTAATAATATATAATAATAACAATGTTAATAACAACAACAACAACAACAACAACAACAAAACAACAACAACAACAACAATAATAATAATAATAATAATAATAATAATAATAATAATAATAATAATAATAATGTGTGTGCTAAATCTTCCATCAGATGAAGCATTTGTTTATGGCTTCCTAGCGCAAGGATACATTCAACCTTCTACATACCTAGCTTCAGCCAACTTATTTATGGAAAGTAAGGGAGGAGAACTTTGACCCTGCATTCCCTATTGTGGTATCAAATCACTATCAATAACATTATCCTCTGCCTCTATCCATTCTGCCCTGGAACAACATTTTCAATAAGCTGGATCTGCATAGTGCATATCATCTCTTATGCATCTGAGAGGGGGATGAATGGAAATGGCTTTTAGTACCACTTCTGGCCTCTACAAGTATTGCGTCATGCCAATTGGGCTCTCTTGCACTCTCCCCAGTGTTCCAATGTCTGATTAATGATGTTCTCAGAGACATGTTGAGCAAATTCATCATTGCTTACATTGATGACATTTTCATCGATTCCCCGGTCTAAAGAAACCCATGCTAACTGTGTAAAGCAAGTTCTCTGCAGATTAAAGGGCAATCAGCTCTATGTGAAAAGTGAAAACAGATAGGCTCTGTTCATGAGATTCCAGTTCACTATCTCATTCTGACCAGGCTCCAAGAATGGTAAAGCAGATGCTCTGTCCTGCATGCACCCAACAACACCACAAGAACCAAGCCAAGAACCCGTTCTCCCCTAATCATGCTTCATGGGTGCACTAACCTGGCATCTGGTTCAGGAAATAAGCCATGCCATCCGCCTTCACTCTCATAGTACATGCCCTCAAGGAAAGACTTTTGTAACCCCTCATCTATGGCCCAAACTCATCACCTGGGCCCACATATCTCCTTACCGGGAGATGGTAAGATCGTAAGTGACCGAGGACCACAATTGACCTCTCAGGCATGGAAAAACTTCATGGAGAAGCTGGGTCTGACTGTCGGACTCACCTCGGGATAACATTCCCAGGCTAATGGTAAACTGGAATGGGCCAACCAGGAAGTAGGCAGATTTCTGCGGTCCTTTTGTGCCTAATCAAGAGGATTGGGTCCACTTCTTCCCATGAGCCGAGTATGCCCAAAAGTTATTGATGCATTTGGCCACCCAGCCCACCCCTTTCCAGTGTGTCCTCTGTCAGAACTCTCAGAGTCCTCCCCCGAGGTCAGACATCCAGGGTGGTGCCAAGAGGTCTTCAGCTCTTTCTTTCAGCAACTTTACTATTATAGTACTCAAAACTTGGTTAAGATATAAATTCAGACCTTCAGTCTCAGATGAGAAAAGAGCAAACGTTGTTTATTGCGGTTCAAGAACACACAAAATCCGTTGAGCTCAAGGAGACACTCACAACACAAGACACCTCTCGGTGAAGTTGCATGCAAGTGCGAATATCCCCCAAAAAATCCCTTCTATTTATCCCAGGCGCTGTAAAGCGCCTCCTTTCTTGTTTTGCATATGCCCCGCCAATTTCCCATTATTTCTTGCCTTCGGCTGTTTTACTCCTCCCATCAGAATTTGTATGTTCTTCCCATTTCCCCTTATTTCCCACCTTTTTCTGGAAACTCCTCCCAAAAGGCTCATTTCCCTATCTTCTAGTTTCCCTTATTTTCAGCCAATCTCCCGCCTTTATCCTTATTTGGTCTTTTTCCGTCTCGTGGATTTTCCATTATTTTCGACCTGTTTCGTCATTGATTTTTAAAAAACTGTTGTCATATAAAATATGGTACTTCCTAGTTCTTTTTACATTTGCTCTGAGATTCTTTTGCTGAAGGAAGTCTCCCCGCTATTCAAGATGTCCAGAATGTGTGAGTTCTTTACTCTTTTCTCTTTTTATTGTTAGATGCTTTTAATCACTCTTGCCTTTTGTTGGTTTAAATATTGAGCGCTACCTGCTTTTCTATGCCACTGATTACTGCTCTTATCCTATGGCCTGAGTACTATGTTTGCGTTCTGCTACCGATATCTACTCTTTATGTACTTGACTAGCAAAGCTGATTAGGTCCATTATATTTTTTTTTGTTTGACTTTAGGCAGCTGTGAGTCGGGCCATACCACTTACACATGTTTACCCTCTTCTTATCTTATGTGTGTTCTAGCTTGTGCTCGCCAGGTGTCTCCTAGGCCTCATCCTTATGGCCGTTCTTCCTATGATGAAGTGCTCCTTTATCGTCGCTACCAATTAGCACACTTGGCTTCAGGCACATCCAATTTCCTAGATCAACTCTGTGATTATCCATTACCGGCCCGTCCTTTGTTACCTGTGCGTGTAATCAATCCTGCTGTGACACACACCGTGTCTACTCAAACAGCACCTATTGTCATGACTACACGCTCTACGCAAACACCTATGTGCCTCTCTCCTCCTGTGTCAACCACATCTCGGCCTATTCAGACTGACACCTGTCCCCATGTGGATGAATGCCCTTGGGCTGCTGGTTCCCCTCTCTCTTCAACTGCATTTATGGATGACTCTCCTCAGTCCTCTCCTGCCTCACCTGATATACCTGAGATTTTCAGGCCCACTACTCCTGTGCCCCCTCCGTGTGCTAACCCTTCATCTCCTGTCTCCAGCAGACGTACCATTCTGTTTTCTCCTCTTCCCAGCACTTCACAGTCTACTGCTACTTTTTTCTAGACATTGTGTCTTTGCTTTTACATTAAACTGTGTTTGAGACTTACATCCGCCTTTTGTCATTTTTTCTCTTTTAACCATATACTCATATACGTATATATCTAGTTGCCAAGCATTACTGCACCTCAAGATTATATCTTTGGTTTTGGTTATATTGATTGTCTAGCGCATGCGTCATTTTTATGCTATGTCTTAACGTCGTTCCTTAATATCACCTCAGTTACAGACCTGCCTTGTTCCCATGGAATGTCAACTCCACGGACACTCCTGCAGTCAACAAGTGGTTCAGGTGGAGTGAGCAGTTGTGGGAGGCTACGCATCAGCATCTAGAACACGTGGCCCAGAGCAATATGGAGTTCACTGACCGACTCAGAACAAAACACCTCAAATATCAACCTGGAGATCAAGTCTGGCTTTCCACATGGGACTTCCACATTGACCAAGGGTGCAGAGAGCTTTCACACCAATATATTGGACCTTACAAGATTCTCCAACACATCAATTATGTCACATACTGGTTTGAGCTACCTAGGAACTGCTCTCCCTCTCCGTCCTTGTGTCACGTCTCAAGCCCACAATGGCTTCTAACAAAAGTCCCATGGCAGAAGGGGTACCCCCATCCACACCACCAGAACCCCTGGAGATTGAGGGACAACCAAATCATGCCATCCTTGACTCATGTCACAGAGAAGGTAAGCTCCAGTACCTGATTGACTGGGAGGACTTCGGTCCCGATGAAAGGTGCTGGATCCCAGCTCATGATGTCCTCAACCCCCTCACGATTCATGACTTTTACCACCACTCATTAACACCACTCACTATATAAGCACAGTCACTGCACAAAGACTTTGCAAAGTATTTGTTCAGCTGACATACCAAGTCTTTTGTTCATGTTTGCTTTTTCTGGTTTTGACCCAAATTCGCCATATTTATTTATCATAGTTTTTTTTTCTTTGAATACCTGTTTGTACTTTGCCTGACCCCCTGATTTTGACTTGGATTTTGTGGTTTGAATTTGCTTGTGTTTGCAGTCTTTATTTTTAATGAAAGCATTCACTGCAACTGTCTCTGCCACCTGGCAGTCTTATTCTCGGTTTATTGTAGGTTTGTGCTGTTGATGTTTTGTAGGTCTAAATGTGTTACAAGAAATACAATTTTGATTTAGGGGGTAAACTCTATTCTTTCATGGGTGCCATGAACCTTCCACTTTATGTGTATTTGTATGGTGTTCTCAGCATTGATATAATAGAACTGTGATTTGTAAAATTCAAATTGTGAGTTATAAAACAAATACTCAGTATTTCTGCATTAAGAGATTATTTGAACTTTACCATTGGTCATACCTTCAGTTTTCAATTTTCCTTGAATAGAGTCATATCCAGGATGTATTCCTACCTCACACCCAGTGTTCTCAGTATAGGCTCCAGATACACTAAAACCCTGACCAGGATAAAACATTTACTGAGAATGACTGAATGAATGAATAAATGAACGAATGAGGATGCAAAAATAATGTAAGTGTAAGAAGTTTTCCTCTTTCTCTCTACAGGCTGGAATTTTGCAGTATTACAGGTGAAGGCTGTGCTGCTCTGGATTCAGCTCTAAAAAATCCTTCATCACAACTGAGAGAACTGAACCTGAAAGGTAATAAACCAGGAGAATCAGGAGAGAAGCTGCTCTCTGATCTACTGAAGGATCCGCATTGTAAACTGGAGAAACTACTGTGAGTCACTCACTTATGTGTTTACACACACACACACACACACACACACACACACACACACACAAAACACACACAGTGCAGTGCAAGCAGACTACAAAACTCTATCATTTACACTCACACAGATTTATTGTGAGTATTATTTATATTGTGTGTATAATTGATGTTAATGTGTGTTCAATCTCTCCTGTCTTCTCTCTTACAGGATCTGATCTGAGTCTCACACACACACACACACACACACACACACACACACACACACACACACACACACTGTGATTTTGAATTTTATTGGTCAAATCTGTGAACACAGCTGCAGCACAGGACTGTGTGCTCTTCCTGTGCATTACTGACTACAACAACCTGCACATTGTACCGATACCAAAATATTACATGTCTTACTGCATCTGGCTTTAGGTACTGAGGGTGTTTAGTTTCTCTAACAACAGAAAAAAGGGATGTTTTGTACATATGTTTTATGTCTGTCATTTATAACATTATAAGTGTGTTGTATGTTTTGAAATCAGAAGATGAAAGTGAAAGTGACAGTGACATGTTAAGGCCAATGTATGGTAACCCATACTTGGAATTTGTCCTCTGCATTTAACCCATCCAAGTTAGTGCACACACATTAGGAGTTGTGAGTAGTGAACACACACACACTACAAACCGTGAACACACCCGGAGCAGTGGGCAGCCATTTTTGCTGTGGCGCCCGGGAAGCAGTTGAGGGTTAAGGGCCTTGCTCAAGTGCCCAACAGTGGCAGCTTGGCGGTGCTGAGATTTGAACTCACGACCTTCCGATCGTGGCGACTCCCATTTCGACCAAAAAAAGGCTTCAGAACCGCACAGTGGGAGTGAATGATGCTATGTTGTCCACTCATGTATACGGTCATTGGTGTGTGTGTGTGTGTGTGTGTGTGTGTGTGTGTGTGTGTGTGTGTGTGTGTGTGTGTGTGTGTGTGTGTGTGTGTGTGTGTGTGTGTGTGTGTGTGTGTGTGTGTGTGTGTGTGTGTGTGTGTGTGTGTGTGTGTGTGTGTGTGTGTGTGTGTGTGTGTGCCCGCCCACTGTCTCCATCTCCTGTCTGTCTTCTTCCAGTCTGTCCATTTTGTCTTTGATGTTTCTATCGATTTTTTTCTTGTCATTAATCTCTACGTTTTTAAACCGAGTTTTATTTGAGGAAGTGTAAAAATGGAACATTTCATTTCGTTTGTCATGTCAACAGGGTTGGGAGGGTTACTTTAAAAATGTATTCCATTACAATTACAAATTACTTCATAAAAAAAATGTAATAAGTGACGTAATCCAAGTATCACAATATGAAAGTAGTGTAATATGACTACTTTTGGATTCCTTCAAAGTCATGTATGTAAATAAAGGAATAAAGAATAAATAAAGAGAAAAGCAATATGAACTAAAATATTTTTTATTTATTCTGGATTCAAATTCAAATATTAGTTTGCTTGTTTGAAAGGCCACTTGTCCAGGATCAGATGTACTAGGCTGCTCAGTCATCTCCGGCTTACCTGCAAATGCTTCTTTAAATTAGATGTCAAGTCCAGTTGGAAAGCACAGTTTGCACTGTACTGTGAAATTGTTGTTTTTATTTCCTCCTTTATAGACAAAATAATTTCAAAATTTCCACGACTGTAATGCATTTTTTCATCAGGCATCTTCGTGATAAACAGCCATTTCAATGTGCCTCTAGAGCAGAACGATTAGAGACAGGTGTTATTTGCGCATGCACCAGGAGGTGGCTCACGTGAATAACAACTGGCAAAAGAGAACCAGAACTTATATTGTGTTATGTGAAAAGATTAATTTCTTTGGTTTTAAATTTAAAAAAATTCCATTTTTTACAAAATGTACCTATAATCTGATTACTTTGTTTTTTGACATAACTGTAACTGCTTACAGTTAACATTTTTTTGTATCCCGATTACATAACGCAGTTACATGTACAGTGGGTATATAAAAGAATCACCCCCCTTTAAAATAATCACATTTTGTTGCTTTTCAGCCTGAAATGAAGACGGACACAGTTTTTGTTTTATCCAGCTGTATTTACTCAGTGCAACTTATAACATCCAAGTGAAAGATATAACACCAACATGTCAGAAATAAATAAAATAAATAAAAAAAACAGAATCACTGAGTTGGAAAAAGGATCACCCCCTTGCTTTTATTTGCCTTTTTAATTTTTTAATTACAGCCTTTAGTCTGTTGGGATATGTCTCTACTAACTTTGCACATCTAGACTTTGCAATATTTGCCCACTCTTCTTTGCAGAACTGCTCAAGTTCAGTTAAATTTGATGCTGACCGTTTGTGGACTGCAGTCTTCAAGTCATTCCACAGATTTTCAATGGGGTTTAACTCTGGGCTCTGACTAGGCCATGTAAGGACATTCAGCTTTTTCTCCTTCAACTACTGTGTGGTCAGTTTTGCTGTGTGCTTTGGGTCATTGTCATGTTGGAAGGTAAACCTTCTTCCCACTGACAACTTTCTGGCAGAGGGCAGCAGATTTTCCTCAAGAATTTGACTGTATTTTGCCCCATCCATTTTCCTTCTATCCTGACAAGTGCTCCAGTCCCTGCTGCAGAGAAACACCCCCATAACAGGATATTACCACCTCCATGCTTTACTGTAGGAATGGTGTTATTTGGATGGTGAGCTGTATTGGAGTTCTGCCAGACATATCGTTTGGTGTTGAGGCCAAATAATTCAATTTGAGTCTCATCTGATCATAACACCTTTTTCCATGTGGCCTCAGAATCTTCAAGGTGCGTTCATGTGGCCTTTCTTGAGGAGTGGCTTTTTTCTTAGGATATAACAATTGATCTATATTTTAATGTTTTTTTATTGTTTTTATTTAGTAAATTTGCTTCCTTTTTGCCTCTTTGACCACGCCCCTGATCCCTGTCTACATCTGGGCCCCATTCTTTACGTCACATGACCTATGAATTATTATTATTATTTTCATATTTCTTTTGTTTCTTGTTGATTTTTTTTCTTTTCTTTTTTTAAATAATTTCTTTTTGCTCTGCCAGCCTTTTCATTTCTTTTAATTTCTTTTTTAATTTCTTTTTTTTTGTCCACTCCTTTTCATAATCAGTTAGTTTTCTTTTTTCATATGCTTTATTTAACATCAGTTTTATTTTAGTGCACACTCTCTCTCTCACACACACACACACACACACACACACACACACACACACACAAACACACACCAGTATTTGTAAGGACACCTAGTCACTACGGTGGTATATGAGGACTCAATTTTACTAATGTCCAGTTAGTAGAATGATTAGTGTGTGTGTGTGTGTGTGTGTGTGTGTGTGTGTGTGTGTGTGTGTGTGTGTGTGTGTGTGTAGTATTGTTTTATGCTCTCCTGCCAGTTTCTTGTGGAGTGTGAGTGAAATCGTCGTCAGAGTACAGAGCAGCTGGAGTAGCTGAGCTCTGTGGAGTGATCCAGGTCTCAGTTAGAGAAAGTGGAGAGATTGATGGAAGCTAAAGCTAAGATGAAGGCAGATTTCTGTATCAGACTGACAGGTCCAGATTTGTTTTGTAGTGGAGCGTGTCTGGGTTATGCGATGATGAATTGTTTTGAGTCAACTGCAACCGTGTGCGTATGAGAAACACATCAACCCTTGAGTAAAATTGGCTAGAACAGCAGAAGAATGCAGTCAGACTGGCGAAGCAGCATTTCTTGTGCTTATTTCATTATTCATCGCATGCACTCAATGGGCCTCATTTCTCATGTCAAACCATTTTCTTTTCACCTCACATAATTCACACTTAATTAACCTTTCTCTGGAATTTGGCTCCAGATTTCAGTCATTTCAGGTGCAGTTACACCTCTAACGATTTTCATTGCCATAGACATAAGTAAAGTAAATAAATAAATAAATAATAACCCCTTCCACTCCCATTACTTTTCATTTAATGTTTAGTGATCCTGTCATGCTTACACAGATCTCTATAATCTTTACTTTTTATTGAGTTTTGTGAGCATCACTAAATGCAAATGAGCAGTGTGAGGAACATGTGCTGCACTTATTTGTTAGTGGTTTATTTATTAATGAAACATTTTTTTTAGACTAAGTGTCGTTGTCGAAGCAAAACGAATGTGTCTGGTCAGACCATAGTCACATTTACACACTTGTGTATGTATATATAATATGCATTATATAGTATATATATATATATATATATATATATATATATGTATATATAATATGTATTGGTCTGTACCCACTGTAGCCTCAGAGTTCTGTTCTTGGCTGTCAGGAGTGAAACCCGATGTGACCTTCTGCTGTTGTAGCTCATCCACCTCGAGGTTTAGCATGCTGTGTGTTCTGAGATGCTTTTCTGCTCACCACAGTTGTAAAATGTGGTTATTTGAGCCAACTCATAGAACTCTGTTCTGAGGACAAATAAATTAAACCAACTTAAAGTTCAATATGAACCAGAGTGTTAGTCCATTAAAAAGTCTTAAAGCCCAAGAGTGTGTAAAGGAATGCTTATGAAGAATAGTCTGGGTTTCAGCAAAACATAAGAAGCCATTCACTGACAAAGAAAAGGTAAAAGAATGTATGGGACTGAATGTATGCACTGGAACGTTCGCTCCCTAAAAAAAATCCCACAATGCACCGTAAAAACCAGGGAGCACCGATGCTCATTATGTTCCCTTACTGGAGATGACGTCATGTTTTCTGAAGCCTCTCAGCATGGGAAAAACGGGGTATGAACTCTCAGCCAACTTTAGTTTGTTCTCGTTGTTGTAGCTCTCAAATGATTACTTAAGTTAGCAATTTTTACCTTTATTTGACGCTCTATATACAGATACACAGTTTGTTTGAGTCTAACGATTTTTAAGTGTATAATTTTTTTTTTTTTTAATCCACTACCCAGCCTATGATCCTGCCTGACGTACCATGACAGAAGTGTGTGTGATTGCGCTAACAAATTTATATGACATATAAAACTTAACAATATTTAAGTTTTTAATTTTTGGTGACATTTTACAACGCAAGTACATAGTCATGTCGCCGGTTATCAGTGTCCAAATGTGTAGTGAGCCAGGGTCCTTAGCAGTGCCCGAACTCATGTACACGATACACAGGTGCATCTCAAAAAATAAGAATATCGTGGAAAAGTTAATTTTTTCCCGTAATTTAATTCAAAAATCTATATTCTAATAGAATCTATATTCTAGATTCATTACACATAAAGTGAAATATTTCAAGCCTTATTTTGGTTTAATGTTGATGATTACGGCTTACAGCTCATGGAAATGAGATACTGGAAAAATCCAGTATCTCAAAAATATTAGAATAAAGAATTTATAATACAGCGATGTGGACCTGAGAAGACTCTAATCAGCTAATTAACTCAAAACACCTTTTTACTCAAAACACCGTTGCTCAGTGGTCCAAAGTCCTCTTTTCAGATGAAAGTAAATTTTGCATTTCATTTGGAAATCAAGGTCCCAGAGTCTGGAGGAAGAGTGGAGAGGCACAGAATCCAAGTTGCTTGAAGTCCAGTGTGAAGTTTCCACAGTCAGTGATGATTTGGGGTGTCATCTCATCTGCTGGTGTTGGTCCACTGTGTTTTCTCGAGTCGAGAGTCGATGCAGCGTCTACCAGGAGATTTTAGAGCACTTCATGCTTCCATCTGCTGACAAGCTTTATGGAGATGCTGATTTCCTTTTCCAGCAGGACTTGGCCCCTCCCACAGAGCTGAAACTACTAGTAACTGGTTTGATGACCATGGTATTACTGTGCTTGATCGACCAGCTGACTCCCCTGACCTGAATTTTGTCCAGAGGAAGATGAGAGACACCAGACCCGACGATACAGACGAGCCGAAGGCCGCTATCAAAGCAACCTGGGCTTCCATAACACCTCAGCAGTGCCACAGGCTGATTGCCTCCATGCCACGCCCCATTGATGCAGTAATTCATGTAAAAGGAGCCAAGACCAAGTATTGAGTGCATAAATTAACATACCTTTCAGAAGGTCGACATTTCTGTATTATAAATTCTTTATTCTAATATTTTTGAGATGCTGGAGTTTTTTTATTTCCATGAGCTGAAAGCCGTAATCATCAAGATTAAAACAAAAAAAAAAAAAGAACTTTTACACTGTTTATAAGGACCTAGTTCTTTTTTTTTTTTTTTTTTTTTTAAACATATAAATGTTTACTGTGTTTATCAGGACACTCATTTAAAGCCCCTTTGTGTGTGTGTGTGTGTGTGTGTGTGTGTGTGTGTGTGTGTGTGTGTGTGTGTGTGTGTGTGTGCCCTTACACCAGTGATCTGTACACATCTCCATCTACTGGCCGTCTTCTTTCAGGAAGTTCATGTTTTCTTTGATATATATATATATTTTACTCCTTCTCATTAAGCTGCATGTTAAAACTTACATTTTCGTATTTTAAATGTTCGGTGGTCTGACTTAAAAACACTGATCTGAGTGGATCCATCAATGTTGCCGCATCATAAATGACCAGTAGGTGGCAGAGTAACGTGTATTAGAGCTCCTCCTGCGCACAGCAGTGATTTAGTAGCAGTGGAAGCGCTAATGGTGAAATGAATAGGTAGGAAAAGGTTAAAACTAAATACAACTAAAAGTAATGATTTTCGAAAGAAAAAAATAAAATCAGAATTATTTATGCACCATTAAAACGAACTGAAACGAAAGTGAAAACCCAAATACAAACCGAAATAAAAATAAAAACTATTTTTAAAACTATAATAACCCTGCTTTAGCATTTTTCATTTTTCCTTTACATTTTTATTTGATCTTTTTTATTTTCTTTTTTTATTTACTAATTTATTTTTCTTAATCTAAAATTCTTGTCATTACTTCTTATTTGACTTTTTGTAATCATTTCTTCTTCTCCAACTTTGTTTGTAACTTTTCCATTCCTTTCTTGTTAATAATGTTAATAATAAGTAAACTGAATAATTTCTTTTTTTAATAATTTGATTTTCTTTGATTTTTAAAACAAAAATTTCTTTACAATAATTCTTCTTTAATCATACTTTTTAATAATTCTTATATCTTTTTCTCATTCTAACTTTTAGTGATAAAATTTTTCTGGATTTCTTTTTAATTTCTTGCTCCTTTTTCTTGCTTTTTTAATAACTTCCATTTTCTCTAGTTTTGTTTTCATTTCTTTCTTTTTGTAATCACTAGTTTTTCTCTTTTTGTTTTTCTTTCCTTTGCTTTTTAATACTTTTTTCTACGATTTTCTTTTCATTTGCCTTTTTTTCTCTTTTTCTTTATTCATCAACCAATTAGGGTTAAGCATATCAGCTGTGAAAGGCATATGCAGGCAGCAGATGGCGCTGTGGTTATATTTTAACCTCCTGTACGTTGTGTTTGAGTACTCACACACTGGATCCATGTGCTGGACACACACACACACACACACACACACACACACTGGTGTTTGGCCAGAAGAGATCCTGAACGTTTTCATCACTTCAAACCCAAGCTTCATCGCCATGACAATGAAGTGTCCACTTTCTGTCCTTATTAAATCGCATCCTCTCATATCTCACACTGCACTGTATATGTGTGTGTGTGTGTGTGTGTGTGTGTGTGTGTGTGTGTGTGATGGGTATGCAAGACATAGAGGGAGACAGACTCATGTGGACAGAGTTGTGTTGTTCTGTCTGAGTTCCTCAGGTGAAAGTTTGATCATTAATTCATCCAAAGTAATTAAAAATTGAAAAAATAAATAAATAAATAAATAAAAAAGTCTCGGATTTCCTCCCACACTTTCAGTTAATTGCCTGTTCATCTGTCTGTCTGTGTGTAGTCGACTGTCTGTCTATCTGTTTGTTTGTTTACCTGTCTGTCTAATTGTGTGTCTTGTATCTGTCTGCTTGTTTGTCTGTTTATCTGTCTGTCTGTCTGTCTATATGTGTCAAACCATCAGTCTATCTATCTTTATGCCTGTCTCTCTATCTGTCTGTCTCTGTCTGCCTATCAGTCTATCTATTTGACTATCTGTCTGTTTGCCTGTCTGTCTTTCTCTCTCCATCTGTCAGTTTTATAAGTATATCTGTCTACCTGTCTGTTTATCTGTCTCTCTTTGCTGTTCTATCTGTCTTTCTACTTGATATCTGTCCACATATCCTTCTGTCTAACTGTCTGTCTGTCTATCTGTCTATCTGTCCATTTGACTGTTTATTTCTAAAAAGCCATAATAATTTGATGCAAGTGAAGGAGAAGAAACGTACCATCAGCTTCCTCTAATGCATAAATAAATAAATAAATAAATAAATAAACTGTCTTTATGGATATAATAAACTCCTGACGGTTAAAGTCACAGTCTCACACTTTCACCTCACTGTTTAATTAATTAATTAATTAATTAATTAATTTTTTTTGCTTCTTCCTGTTGTGATTTTAAACTCCATTTTGAACAATGTTCTAGCACTTTCTTTAACAAACCCCTCACAATGCCGCTATGACACGCTTATCGTGTCATAAAATCGACACAGGTTTCTGTCTTTTTAACAGATGTACCAGCGCTAAGATCCGTGATTCTCCTCTGTTTTCCAGTCACTCTCTCTTCCCCTTCTCCTCCATCACTCCATCATGTCTGAGAGGCTTGGCCCAGACGTGAAGTGTCCATCTCGATGCATCACAGAGTGTTTAATGACCAAACTCCGTCTCATGACCTTGAAAAACGGCTGCAGGGTTCGAGTCATATTTCATCCTGAGACTTTCGCGCAGTTTAGCAGCTTCACGTTCAGCTCAAGATTGATGTCCAGCTCAGGGATTAACCCTCCATGGAACACTGACATGGGGGCCAAGACTTTATTTACACTCACCTCAACGTAAATAATCTGGATTCAAATAAACCCTAAAGTCTCTTCTCATGCTCGGGGACACTGTTAACATCCACCTGTCTGTCTGATTGTTTATCTGCATATCAGTCTACCAGTCTGTCTACCTGTCTGTTTATATATATATATCACTCTGTCTGGCTGGTTATCTGTTTGTTTATCTGTCTATATTTTTGTTTATCTGGCTGTCCAGTCTGTCTGTCCATATGTTCATCTGTCAGGCTGGCTGTCTAACACTCTGTTTGTCTGTCTTTCTGTGCATCTGTCTATCTATCTGTTTTCGCCTGTGAGTCTCTTTACCTTTCTGTCAGTGCATCTGTCTATCCATCTGTCTGTCTGCTTATCTCTCTGTATATATGTTTATTTGACCGCCTGTCCATCTGTCTAGCGGTCTGACTATCTATCTATTTGTTTGTCTGTCTGTCTATGTGTGTTTATCTTTCTCCCTGTAAGTCTGTCTATCTGTCTCTGGCTGCCTGTCCATCTGTTCACCTGTATATCTGTCTGCCACTCTGTCTGTGTCTCTTTGTTTCTCTGTCTGTCTGTCTGTCTGTCTGTATAATCCTGAGCTCAGGTTACTGTCTGTGCTGAGTTTCTGTGCATCGTCTCCCCATGCCCATGTGGGTTTTCTCTGGGTTCTCCAGTTTCCTTCCATCTCTCAAAAACATGCTGGTAAGAGTATTAGCACCTTTAAATTAGTTTCCCCTAGGTGTGAACGAATAAATAACGTAAAAGTTCTTTAGAGGAATGACATAGAAGACAATTCATTCAGTAAATTAATTAATGAAATGAAATGAATTTCGATTCAACTGATGGCTATGACCTGAACAGAATGTAAAAGTTTAAATCAGGGCTACTGAGAGAAAAAGTTCTGAAATTCTGCAGTGGTTTTGAAAAGAAAGCGAGATGATGGAGCGCGGCGGGTCGACGGTGCTGTAATCGAGGTGATCTTGGACGAGCTCATTAATCTACAGAGACATCAGTGAGAACTGGGGATTGTTAGGAGAGAGCAGGATGAATGAGGAGATTACTGCAGATAGGCGTGATTTACGGTTTGTTAATGATATTTCACGACTCGGTGTTCTTATTAAACCGTACGAGGGGCCGTGTTTCATCGAAACGTGATCATCTTATTTTAATAATTGACCCAATTCATGACATTATCGATGTTCAGCTAATTCACCTCATGATGGATGAAGTCGGGGGGGGGGGGGCTCCAGAAACTCTTCAGGCCTTTTGTTCCATGTTCTTGGAGAAACTTTTTTTTTCTGAGAATGTTTTTGTGCATTTGAGATGCCTGTGTGTGTGTGTGTGTGTGTGTGTGTGTGTGTGTGTGTGTGTGTGTGTATGATGGAAGGGTGCTGTCGCTAATTAACGAGGGCTTCAGGCCAAACTCCTGAGGAGAACCAGCACGTCTGTGTGTGAGTTCGCTTAATTGAGAGCCAGCGTCAGCTGTTCATGAGCTACAGGGCCTCCTTAACTCTGCTCCATTAAAACTCAGCCCTGCTTCTCTTGCTTATTTTTGAGGGGAAAAAAACTCACAGATGAACAAAACAGAGCAAAGTTTAAAGACAGATGCAAAGAGAACTTCATCCATCTGTATGGATGTAGTTCAGCTGCAAATCACAGGTTTATTCATTCAGACAGACTTGTACAGCAGATGGATTAACAAGAAGGAGATGTACGAAAGGAGACATTTATTTAACATTTACAGTGGGGGAAAAAAGTATTTGACCCCCTGCTGATTTTGTACGTTTGCCCACTGACAAAGAAATGATCAGTCTATAATTTTAATGGTAGGTGTATTTTAACAGTGAGAGACAGAATAACAACAAAAAAATCCAGAAAAACACATTTCAAAAAAGTTATAAATTGATTTGCATTTTAATGAGTGAAATAAGTATTTGACTCCTGCGACTTAGTACTTGGTGGTAAAACCCTTGTTGACAATCACAGAGGTCAGACGTTTCTTGTAGTTGGCCACCAGGTTTGCACACATCTCAGGAGGGATTTTGTCCCACTCCTCTTTGCAGATCCTCTCCAAGTCATTAAGGTCATTTTCAATGCCCTGGCTGAGGGAAGGAGGTTCTCACCCAAGATTTGACGGTACATGGCCCCATCCATCCTCCCTTTGATGCGGTGCAGTTGTCCTGTCCCCTTAGCAGAAAAACACCCCCAAAGCATAATGTTCCCACCTCCATGTTTGACGGTGGGGATGGTGTTATGACTTGGGGTCATAGGCAGCATTCCTCCTCCTCCAAACACGGCGAGTTGAGTTGATGCCAGAGAGATCTGACCACACCTGACCACAACACTTTCACCCAGTTCTCCTCTGAATCATTCAGGCAAACTTCAGACGGGCCTGTACATGTGCTTTCTTGAGCAGGGGGACCTTGCGGGTGCTGCAGGATTTCAGTCCTTCACGGCGTAGTGTGTTACCAATTGTTTTCTTGGTGACTATGGTCCCAGCTGCCTTGAGATCATTAACAAGATCCTCCTGTGTAGTTCTGGGCTGATTCCTCACCATTCTCATGATCATTGAAGCTCCATAAGGTGAGATCTTGTATGGAGCCCCAGACCGAGGGAGACTGATAGTTTCTTCCATTTGCAAATAATCGCACCAACTGTTGTCACCTTCTCACCAAGCTGCTTGGCGATGGTCTTGTAGCCCATTCCAGCCTTGTGTAGGTCTACAATCTTGTCCCTGACTTCCTTGGACAGCTCTTTGGTCTTGGCCATGGTGGAGAGTTTGGAATCTGATTGATTGATTGCTTCTGTGGACAGGTGTCTTTTTACAGGTAACAAACAGATATTAGGAGCAGTCCCTTTAAGAGAGTGCTCCTAATCTCAGCTCATTACCTGTGTAAAAGACACCTGGGAGCCAGAAATCTTGCTGGTTGATAGGGGATCAAATACTTATTTCCCTCTTTAAAATGCAAATCAATTTATAACTTTTTTGAAATGCGTTTTTCTGGATTTTTTTTTTGTTATTCTGTCTCTCACTGTTAAAATACACCTACCATTAAAATCATAAACTGATCATTTTTTTGTCAGTGGGCAAACGTACAAAATCAGCAGGGGAGCAAATACTTTTTTCCCCCACTGTATAGAAGGAGTCTCCAGTATCAGTGCTTTGTAACAGTCAGAGTTAAAGAGAGAATAAAGAGATGCTGGTGAGGGAACAACCTAAGTGCTATAACATAAGTGAGAACAGGACAGTGCATAACTCTGAATGTAACTATAAATGGATAAAAAGTATGATGCCTTCTCTTATGAATAAAAAATAATTGGTAAATTATTGTGGTATAAGTGGAATAAAACACTTGGGACCATTCTGTTGTAGGAAAATAATCAACTTCTGGGTGGTAGCAGTAACTCCACTTCATCACACCACCCCATCACTCATTATTTTACTATAACAGCACAACACAGAGTGTTTTATTCCCTCCTTAATGTCAAACTAACAAGTTACATGTAGGAAAAAGGAGGCATGGTCATGTAGAGACTCATAAATGCCTGTTTGTATTTTCAGAAACAGCGACGCAAAACTCATCACAAGAACCGTGGATTCTGGAGAAAAAAAATTAAAAGATGTCTGGAAAAAGGTTCAATCTAGGGGCCCAAAGGGTTCATGGAAGAAAATCTTCTGTGTGGAAATCTACAATAAAAAAGTTCCCTTATTAGAAGAAGGGTTCTGTGTAGAACCTCTCAAGGAAGCTAAGAACCTCTCAAGCATGGTCAAATGTAGAAGTCCAAAAGTTTGTCCACCTGGAGAAAGGATGAACCCCAGAACAGGTGGATTTCAAGGTAGGCCCCTCATTATTTAATTAGGTTTCTAAAGACCTTTATCTTTCTAAAGAAATATCTTTCTAAGGCTGGTGGGTTCCATATTTTTAGAACCAAAAAAAATGTAGAGTAGGTGGGAAATGGATGACGTCATGGGCAACTAAGGCATTTTAATGCATTTTAAGGGTTCATTTGTATGAAAAGACATTAAGATTAGTTTTAAAGGTGAGGTTAAAGTTAGGGGCGGGGTTAGTGTTGGGGAAAGGATAGGGCTAGGAGTAGTGTTAGTTTTACGATCTTTCTTACAACTTCATACAATGTGGGGTTCGAGTTAGTGGCGGGATAAGAGTCGAGGTGGACTTTGTGTAGTGATGGGGTTAGGGTTAGGGGTGGGGTTAGGAGCTGTTACAATCTTTTCTTACAAGTTCCTTTGTATGAAAAAGAACAAAATCTTCAAAAACAGAGCTTTATCATCCTCGCTCAATCAAACTGTTACTAATTTCTCATAAGACTCATCAGAAATAAACTCTCTATCATACAGATAAATCAGCGCACTATTAAATTACACATTACCATCAATATAATCCTTTAATCAAATGCATCTCGACTCTGTTCATTTCCACAATCATTCCTATAAAAAGATCTTCATATTTCCGAGCTCTTGTTCCTCTGTAGATCTGATGGGGATTGTGTTACGTTACGTTACGATGCGTCTCTCATTGTTGCGTTAATCAGATTGTGTCCTAACGATATTAAAAACCGCCTTTATTCTCCCTCGTGAAGTTCAACTGTGTGTAAGAAATTAGATTTTGAAGTGAATGTGCTATTTAAAGTGAAGGCTCTCAGGAGCGACGTCTCGGCCTTTAATAATGTCTAATAAAGCTCCCTCGGGTCGGCCTTTTCATTTAGCACACATCACATCCTGAGAGTCACACTGCTCGCTCGCGGTCGGCGTTATGAGACTCGCTTATGGCTCCTGAGAGAGAGAGAGAGAGAGAGAGAGAGAGAGAGAGAGAGAGAGAGAGAGAGAGAGAGAGAGAGAGAGAGAGAGAGAGAGAGAGAGAGAGAGAGAGAGAGGGAGGGAGGTGTGAGACAAACAGAAACCTATTTCCTCATAAATGCGCTGCAGATAGAATGGAAGTCTTTCCACTTTACTTTATCGGTAATCCTTAAAGCAGGAATGATTTAATATTAGCACATAGAAAAATTGTGATTGTGTTGCATTATGATCAAAACTATAATTAAAGCTATAAGCACCTGCCCCACCCTGCCCCTCTTTCTTTCTTTCACTGACTCCACCCTCGCACCTGCCCCACAACCACAAAGTATAAACACATTACACACCATTCAGAAGCTTTTCTTTCTTTCTTTCTTTCTTTCTTTCTTTCTTTCTTTCTTTCTTTCTTTCTTTCTACCATCACTGTTAATAAAACAAATAAGGCAGTTTTCTTTATTTATCTATCTATCTATCTATCTATCTATCTATCTATCTATCTACAGTATTTATTAATTCATTTGTTTGTGTGTTTTTGTTTTTATTTATGTTTGTTTGTTTATTAAATCAGTCAAACATTGGAACCGTTCATCCTCAATATTTACTTATTTAATTATTTATCTTTTCATGCTTTATTATTATTATTATTATTATTATTATTCATTTTTAGGCAATTAACCAATTAAGACAGATAGGGATTAGTGTTTAACTTGATTATAAATATAAAAGACCTCATGAGTTTACTCAACCTGACTCATCAGTGAAGTGTGTGTGTGTATGTGTGTATGTGTGTGTGTGTGTGTGTGTGTGTGTGTGTGTGTGTGTGTGTGTGTGTGTGTGCGCATGACGTTCTTCATGTAGAGTGTAATAAGAGCACAGAATAACGAGGCCACTGAGGCAGCTCTTAGCTCGACACCATGTGTGTTATAAAACATGACACAATTAAACTCACTATTTCAGCCAAAAAGGCTGACAAGCAACGAGTCGATAAAATTAGAGCATCAGCGTCTCGCTCTCTCGCTCTGGGGAAGCCCTCATCACTACATCCTTTACTGCAAACAAGACAAGAGAACTCTTGCAATACAGTAGAGTAACAGCACTGACCTACCGTAAAACAACACTCACGTGGCAGTCGCACAAAACACACTTCATTAACACAGCACAAACACAGAGCACTCAAACACCACTGACACAACACTCACACAAGACTAACACGGCACTCAAACACATTTACATTTACGGCATTTGGCAGACGCCCTTATCCAGAGTGATTTACAAAAGTGCTTTGAGACTCTATCATCAAATACATCCCAATACTGGTTCACTAGGTCATGGACTAAGAATACCATCAGTCTAAAAACTCTTTTGGAAGGTAAAATGGTAAAAGAAGCACACAGACAACACAATTTTCAGCTGTTCAGACATCTAGGGGAAGTTAATTCCACCAAAACAGAGAAGAGTCTTGATGCGTGCCTTCCTTGTACCCTGAGAGATGGTGGCACCAGTCTAGTGGTGCTAGAGGATTGGAGGGAGCGTGGTGCAGTGCAGGGTGTGATAAGTGATTTGAGGTAAGTGGGTGCTGGTCCATTTTTGGCTTTGTAGGCTAGCATCAGTGTTTTAAATCTGATGCGGGCAGCTACAGGAAGCCAGTGGGGGGAGCATAGCAGTGGAGTGGTGTGAGAGAATTTAGGAAGGTTGAAAACAAGTCGAGCAGCTGCATTTTGGCTCAGTTGCAGTGGTCAAATGGCTCTCAGAGGCAGACATGCCAGGAGTGAGGTGCAGTAGTCCAGCCTCGAAATGACGAGAGACTGAACCAGCACCTGAGTGGCCTGTATGGATAGAAATGGATGAATCCTTCTGATGTTGTAAAGGAAAAATCGACATGAGCGTGTGAGATTAGCAATATGAGAGGAAAAAGGCAGTTGATTGTCCATGGTTACCCCAAGGTTGCGTGCAGTAGCCGAACGTGGGATTAGAGAGTTTTCCAGGGAGATCACAAGACCCTGACATGGTGATGAATCACCTGGGATGAACAGCAGTTCAGTTTTGCTGGGATTAAGTTTCAGCTGATGAGCTGCCATCCATGAGGAGATGTCTGCCAGACATGCTGAAATCCAAGCAGAAACAAGAGGATCTGAGGGAGGGAAGGAGAGGATGAGTTGAGTGTCATCCACATAGCAGTGGTATGAGAACCCATGTGAGTATATGACCTCTCCAAGAGATCGAGTATAGAGGGAGAACAGAAGAGGGCCAAGTACTGAGCCTTGTGGGATGCCAGTGGAGAGCCTGTGGGGAGCAAATGTGGATCCCCTCCATGTCACCTGGTATGAGCGACCTTCCAGATAGGAAGTAAACCATTGGCCATGCTGCACCACGAATTCCGAGACTCGTGAGGGTGGACAAAGGAGTCTTGTGATTGACTGTGTCAAATGCTGCTGAAAGGTCAAGGAGGATGAGGACTGATGACAGTTTGGCTGATTTAGCAGCATGTAGATTCTCAGTGACAGCCAAAAGGGCAGTCTCTGTGGAATATGCCGCTTTGAAGCCAGACTGGTTAGGATCTTGGAGGTTGTTCTGTGAGAGATAGAGAGACAGCTGATTGTAAACAGTGCATTCAAGAATTTTAGAAAGAAAAGAGAGAAGTGATACTGGTCAGTAGTTGCCAATGTCTGAGGGATCCAGAGTGGGTTTCATCAGGATGGGAATAACCCTTGCTCTCTTGAATGCAGTTGGTACATGACCCATATGGAGCCATTGATGATATTCATGATGTAGGGGAGGAGGTCTTGTGAGATGGTCTGGAGCATTGTGGAAGGGATTGGATCCAATGGGCAAGTGGTAGGATTGCAGGACAAGATGACCTGCAGGATCTCTTCTGATGCTAGATTGGAAAAATGTGCCAGGGAAGGAGAAGAGGAATCCTCAGTGGGTAGTGTAGGAGTTGGGGTGGAAGTGAAGGTCTGGTGGATTTTTCGATCTTCCCATCATAAAAAGTGGCAAAGTCTTCAGCAGTCAGAGAGGAGGGTGAAGGAAGAGCCGGTGGGTTAATTAGTGAAGAAAAGATGTCGTGGAGCTTGCGAGGGTCTTGTGCCGAAGTTTTCAGCTTTTCCTTGTAGAAGGCAGTCTTAGCAGAAGTCACTTCAGATGAGAATTTGGACATGAGAGCGTGATAAGAGGCAAGATCTGTCTCGAGTTGTGATTTCTTCCACTTTCTCTCTGCTGTTCTTGGTTCTCTCCAATTGCCATGCTTCACATCTGACAGCCAAGGAGCAGGGTAAGAACTCTTCCTGGTTTTAGAAGATAGAGGGCAGAGGAGGTCCATGGATGAGGAAAGTGAGGATAGGAAAGTGTCTGTGGCTAACTCCAAGGGTAGGGAGAAAAAGGAGTCGGGGTCTGGAAGGGATGATAGAGTGCAGGAAGCTATGGAGGAAGGAGAGATAGAATGGAGGTTTGGACAGGTAGGAGAGAAATATTGATAGCTGGTTTTAGGCAGGATAGGAAGGGTGATGGTAAAGGATACCAAGTGATGATCGGAGGTGTGGAGTGGGGTAGCATTGATGTCAGTAGCTGGAGAACATTACCTCCCTTGTGTGTGGGTGGGCAGCTGTTGAATATCAAGGAGAAAGAGGGAGAAGGCAAGAGGATTTGAGCTTGTCAGAGGGGAGGTTGAAGTCTCCAAGGACTGTAAGAGGGGTACTGTCGGTAGGGAAAAGACTGAGGAGCATATCCATTTCGTCAAGAAAGTCTCCTAGGGGACCAGGAGTGTGGTAGGTGACTATGATGCGAAGGTTGATCAGGGAGGTAACTGTAACTGCATGGAATTCGAAGGATGAGATGTTGAGATGAGACAGGGAGAGGGGTGTGAAGCACCATCTCCGAGACAACAGCAGACCTGTACCACCACCCTGCCAGTTTCTCGTGGAGTGTGAGAGAATGCATAAGCAGAGGCTAGAGCAGAGTAGCAGGTATAGCTGTGTTCTGTGGAGATATCCAGGTCTCAGTTAGAGCCAGAAAGTCAAGAGAGTAATGGGAAGCTAAAGCTGAGATGAAATTAGCTTTCTTTACAGCAGACTGGCAATTCTACAGCCCACCTACCACTGCCGTTTGAGAGAGGTGACAACAGAGATAGGTTTGAGGCACATGTCTAGTCAGGAATGAAGTTAGAGAGGATAGAGCAGAGCGGGAACTGGTAACACTTAACTGAACAAGACAACACTACTAAACATGATGCTTTATGCTTGTATCTGTGGTACACCTTCAATATATCTTGTTAAGCCCTGCCCACAATTCACACCTTAAGAGTGACTGAAATTACTCTTGATTAACCACCTGAGAGAACTAATTAGCATAGACTAAACAATCACTTCCAGAACAGAAATCAACAATACTATACAATACAGCAGTTCTAGTGGCAAGAATCTAGATCCAACTGAGTCAAGTAGATAGTACACAAAAGTCAGAATACTACCTTACTAGTAGAGAAGAAATTCAGGATAGAACAAATTAAAGCACACTGACACAACACTCACACAACACTGACACTGCACTCACACTGCATTCACACAGCACTCAAACAACACTGACATTGCACTCACACAGCACACACACAGAGCACTCAAACACCACTGACACAACACTCACACACCAGTCATACAGCACCCAGAAAACACTCACACAGCATTAACAAATCACTCACACAACACACACAGCACTCACACAACACTGAAACAACACTCACACAGCACCCACACAGCACTCACACAGCACTCACACAGCATTAACACAACACCCACACTGCATTCACACAACGTTCACACAATGTTCACACAGCACTCAAAAACACTCACACAGCACACACACACACATAGCATTCACACAACACCACATTCACACAGCACTCACAGAACATTCACACAACACTCACGCAGTACCCACACTGCAGTCAGACAATGCCCACAGCACTCACAGAACACTCTCTAGTCACTCACATCACTCACTCGTTTATCATAATATACAGCTAACAGTTGAGGCAGCTGTGGCTGAGGTGGTAGAGTGGGTTGTCCACTAATCGCAGAGTTGACGGTTCGATCCCCGGCCCACGTGACTCTACATGCCAACGCGTCCTTGGGCAAGACACTGAACCTCAAGTTGCTCTAAATGACAGGTTAGTGCCTTGCATGGTAGCTCTGCTGCCATTGGTGTGTGGGTGCAAAGTGCTTTGTAGAACTGCCAAGGTTAAAAGGTGCTATATGAGTGCAGACCATTTACTATATTAAAGATATTTAACTCTAAACAATCTTATAAAATGTCCAAATGACCAGCTCACATTCAATAGAGTCCATATTTGAAGAAAGAGTTAAGCTGCTTGTCTATGAATCTCTCTCTCTCTCTCTCTCTCAGACACACACATTGGACTCGATATTCATTCGTTTCCACATTAATCTCTGTTTCTTGTATGCTGTGAATGAACAGTGGAATTAAAAAACAAGTAATATCTCAGAGCCAGGCAGGATATCGTTAGCATTAGCAGCTCTGATGATTTTGTTCCTGTAATGGTCACATGGAGCCATTTATTCTAATCCTAATGACCGTGCTGTGTTACATCTATAGTACACACTGATCTAAACTGTCACAGGGAATGTGATTAAGCTCCATGAAATCTTAATGCTAATGAAATGTTGCTAGCTAAATGGCTAAGCGTGTTTTCTTTTATTATAAATGGTGTGTTTGTTGTCGCCTCTCTCTCTCTCTCTCTCTCTCTCTCTCTCTCTCTCTCTCTTTGTGGTATCGGTGTGTTGTGTCAGCTCCTCGAGTCAGGTGATGCATGAGCCAATATGCACACTCAACATGGCACATCAGTAGGAAAATCGCTCTCCTCCAGAAATAGCAGGCTAAAATACGGGCGCTAATCCTCTCCTCGTAAACCCGGCGCAGGACGCCTGGGGGTTTTCAAGAGATTTGGAAATGTCATGGTGTGTTTTTTTTTTTCTTTCTATTTTTTTCCTCCAGTCTTCACTCATGCATCAGTGCCCTTGCTTTAATAGTGTGTGAAATAGCAGCTTGGAGAACAGGCATTCCTCCAGCACTAACCTTAAAAACACTCTGACTCTCAGTACCATAATCACACACACCACTGTTAATCACAAGTCACGTCATTTGAAATGTTTTTCATTTTCACATTTTTGTAAATTATCCCCTGGCTAGGCTCCAGGCTCCCCACGACCCTGTGTAGGATAAGCGGTACAGAAAATGGATGGATGGATGGTGGATGGAAAAAATAGTTGGGTGTAACAGAGAGCGAGAGTGAGCTTTGAAAATACAAAGATGTGTTGGTGTGTGCTGGTTGTCCAGAAATGATTTGTTAATCCACAGTCTAGTAAGTATTGATTTCTTTCTTTCTTTATCACATTAGCTTAGTTCTGACAACGACCCAGGAACTGATAGAGGAGTCATCTGAGCTAGCTTTTAGAACACATAATCAAGCATTAAGTCAGTGCTTTATTTAAGGTAAAGTAATTTCTTAACAGATTTTAATGCTGTGTTAGAAGATAAAATGAACTAGATGATGGAACTCTGTGACTCTTAAGCCCAGTTCACACTGCACTGACAGTCAGTCCTCAAAGTAGATAAAGAGAACCCAATTAAACAAATGAAATAAAATATTATACTTGGTCATTTATTTATTGAGGAAAATGATCCAATATTACATTTCTGTGAGGGTAAAAGTATGTGAACCTTTGCTTTCAGTATCTGGTGTGACCCCATTGTGCAGCAATAACTGTAACTAAACGTTAGCGGTAACTGTTGATCAGTCCTGCACATCGGCCTGGAGGAGTTTTAGCCCGTTCCTCAGTACAGAACAGCTTCAACTCTGGGATGTTGGTGGGTTTCCTCACATGAACTGCTCACTTCAGGTTCTTCCACAACATTTCTATTGGATTAAGGTCAGGATGTTGACTTGGCCATTCAAAAACATTAACTTTATTCTTCTTTAACCATTCTTTGGTAGAACGACTTGTGTGTTTAGGGTCGTTGTCTTGCTGCATGACCCACTTTCTCTTCAGATTCAGTTCATGGACAGATGTCCTGACATTTTCCTTTAGAATTTGCTGGTATACTTCAGAATTCATTGTTCCATCTATTATGGCACGCCGTCCTGGCCCAGATGCAGCAAAACAGGCCCAAACCATGATACTACCACCACCATGTTTCACAGATGGGATAAGGTTCTTATGTTTTCCTTTCTTCAAACATAACCATTCTCATTTAAAAGTTCTATTTTGGTCTCATCTATCCACAAAACAATTTTCCTTGTCCATATGATCTTTAGCAAACTACAGACAGGCAGCAATGTTCTTTTTGTGTACAAATTTTCTATATTTTGCTAATAATAATTTTAATAATTTCTGCTAATAGGCGTGGTACCTGTCCTCCTATGCAGCTCTTTGTTTGAGATAGTGTTGGGCCAGAAAATGTGTTGGACTCTCCTGAGGATTCCAATTTGTGGCTGATGTTCTTGGTCATCTTCAACACTTTGGCACCATCATGCTGAGGACATTGGTCTTGAACAGCCCCATTATGTAGCTGGTGGTGAGGTTCTTGGCCCTCCAGATGCTTCTGGGTGCTGAAAAAGCTTAACTGGCTTTCAAGATCCACTCCCTGATATCTTCTACTTCATCCCCACTCTTGGTCATCTTAGAGCTGAGATATGTAAAATACTCTACCTCATTTATCTCTTCACCATCTAGTATGATGGCTGCATCTGAATTGTTGTTCATTCTTAGGTGTTTGGTCTACCTGGTGCTGATCTTGAGGCTGATCTGTCTTGCTTTTATGGGCATGATACTGGTCTTTGCTTGCATGTCCTGGTGTTGAAAGTAGTGCAACCTCGATGCAGAGAAAGAACAAGAAAGGCAATAAGGCAATAAGATGCAACCTTGGTACACACCAGAGTTGCCTGCCTAGGACAGCACATTGTTGCTAAGTAACATGCGGCTTACCTGCATGCCACCTTTGTCTTCTTCTTTGGCTTCAGGGAATACACTGTCTGGCTGCCAGCTCCCTGCTGCCCACCCAGTCTCCTGGTGTGTTTCTTCCCTGTCACCGTTGACTTGAACTCTGGTGTTGGTTTCTGTGACACAAAGTTTTTTGATAAGGTAGGGTTGTCAACCCCACACTCAGCCCTCCTCCTTTAGCCAGGCTTGGGTCCAGCAAGAACCTCAAAAGAGGTTCCTAGATTCCTGGATAGGAACTGAACTCCTACTAGTTCTTAGTTCTCATTCTTTTAGTTCTGCTAGTTTTTGTAGTCCCTAGTTCCCCTCATTCCTGTTTCTGCTAGTGTTCCTAGTTCTGGTTTTCCTAGTTCCTATTTCTGTTTAAAAAAAAAAGTAGTAGTTTTTTCCCTGTTGGTTCCTAGTTTAGTTCCTAGGTTTAGTTCTTTAGTTCTCCTAGGTTTTTTTTTGTTTGTTTGTTCTTGTAGTCTCTGATTCCCCTCATTCTCATTTCTGTTAATTTTCCTGGTTCTAGTTTTTTGTTATTTCTGCTACTTTTAGTTTTTTTTAATTTACTAGACAGGTTTTTGTTCTCGTAGTCTCTAGTCCTCTCAGTCCTATATATTTTTGTCCTTGTTAGTTTAGTTTCTATTAGCTCTTAGTTGAGTTCCTGCTGGTTTCTAGTTCTAGTTTGTTTATTTCTCCTAGTATTTTAGTTTTCGTAATCTCTTGCTCACCTCACTCCTCTTTCTGCTAGTGTTCCTAGTTCTAGGTCTCCTAATTATTAGTTCTGTTTTAGTATTTTAATTCCTAGTCAGTTGTTGTTGTTGTTGTTGTTGCTATTGGATCCCAGTTTAGTTCCTGCTAGTTCCTACTTCCAAGTTTTTTGTATTTCCTGTAGCCTCTAGTTTCCCTCATACCTCTTTCTGCTCATTTTTCTGGTTCTAGTTCTCCTACTGTAGTTCATATTTCTGCTAGTTTTTTTCTTTTTTTTTCTAGTTGTTGTTTTTTAATTGCTACTAGTTTCTAGTTTAGTTCCTGCTACGTCACAGTTATAGCTCTTTTAGTTCTCCTGATTTCTCTAATTCTCCTCATTCCTATTTGTTCTAGTTTCTTAGGTATTTTTAGTTTATAGTTTTTAATTTTAGTTGTTCTATCTATCTCACCTAGTTTCCTAGTTCTCATTGTCTTATTTTCTTTTCTATTTTTCTGCAGTTGCAGTGAGATGTATGATGTCAGGTGCATGAATACAACTTCACATTTTCTGTGTGTGTGTGTGAGAAAAATACTGAGGTTCATGTACATTAATCGTGAGTGTAAATGTTCCATGCTTTACACTTGGATATGCATGTTGGTTCAGTTCCTTGGAGCTGAGGAAAACAGAGGGTGGAACAGTGAACTTCTTTCTTCTTTCTGCTCCACAGCCCAGCAGCAGGACATTGAGTGCTGTTCTTAAGGTTAATTAGAAAAATTATCTCATCAGCCAAGAACATCGACTCTCTCTCTCTCTCTCTCTCTCTCTCTCTCTCTCTCTCTCTCTGAGCAGACATGCTGATCTCGGGCAAGTCTGTTCTTTAGCCTCCTGTGATTTGTCTCTGTCTGAGTCCATGATGGCTTCAATTCTCTCTCTCTCTCTCTCTCTCTCTCTATCTCTCTCTCTCTCTCTCTCTCTCTCTCTCCTGCCAGCTCTCCTTAGTTCTCCCCCTTGCTCTTTATTCTCCTCAGTGAGTGCGCTACTCACAGGATAGCGGATTAAATGAGGCAGAACATCTTTCACTCACTCTTTCTTTCTCTGACTCTCTCTCTCCTCCAGCCATATTGAGCCTCACTTCTTTCATTCCAGCTCTCTGTCTCTCCCCATATCTCTTCCTCGAGCTATCACGGACATATTTGCTCTCTCTCTCTCTCTCTCTCTCTCTCTCTCTCCTGCAAGTGGATGATATAGAGAAGAGCACTTGATTTCTCTGATGTCTGAAACCCCTGAGCTGCTCTGATGAAGCGGAGCGGACAGTTTACATTCCGCTCTTTAGCAGTGCAGATACAGAAATCCCATTATTATAGAGGAAGATAACGAAGAAAAACGGATGTGTACGAATATTTAGTTTGTGCACTCACCTCTTGAAAAGAATAACAATTCCCCATATCTCACCTTGACACTCCACTGTCTATATAATAAATGCATTCTTCCAGGCTGAGTAAATATCACTGGTTTCACCCTCCTGTTTCTCCGCAACGGCCCTGAGACGTTTCCCAGAGACGTTCAGACATCCACCCATAAGGTCAACCATCTCCCAAAACACAGCATCGCGTCTCACCTCTGGAGCTTCACTTAGGACTTAATCAGGAGATCAGCACTGACATTCTGGAGATTTGATTAGATAATGTGATTTTTAAATGGCCAAAGTCATTAGTCAATTAGTGATCAGTCAGAACAGAAAAGAAGCCAAGGCCAGAAGTGAAGAGTGCATGTGTCAGGATTTAAAATCCAGACACACAAGTAGGGTAAACAATGCAACCTTAAATGGATAAATATAACTTTAAAGCTGCAGTACTGAACCTTTGCCTCTCTATCGCCATCTCTGTTTGAAACATAAAATTGAAAGTTACATGCGGAGGTATTTTTTTTACGTAAATGTTTTAAAATTAATCACGTTACTGACGTTTAACGATTGCTCGGTCAGATCTGATCAAGTCACACATTGCAAATTATTATTATTAAACTTTGGTTCACAAATTGTTAATGTTGCCAACATCAGCGTTGTGTAACTAGCCGTAATTTGTGTGTTTCAACGTTATCTTTAGATTTTTACTTTCTTGGCAGTCTAATCTCTGATTACTTTCGGTTTACTCGTTGCATGTTTTGATGAAAATTATTCATTTTAAGTGTACGATGTAAGAATTTCACCTAACAAATTTATCCTTTTGACTTCAAAAAGCAATTTGCTTTTTGTCTGTTGCTTAGTACGCTTTCCCCTTGAAAGACAAAACAGATCTGATTCGGCTCCAATACTTGACAGTGGACGTGGTGGATACGGATACGGTTTTCTTGTAGTAGAGGTGCGTTGCTCTCTCTCACGCTGTAGCTAGCAGTGTGATAAAATAAGTGCGATTTACCACACTGACCACAACAACAACATAGTAAAATCGATACCTAGCTGAATCAAGCGAACAAGTGTGCTAATGTTAGCTAGCTACCTTTTGAACCACTGAAACCACTGTCTTACCAACAACAACAACAAAAAAGCCATCTCTGTGTCGGTTCTCAATCTCTTCAGATCTCTCGCGCCACCTCTCAAGAGCCATGCCGATATTTATTCTCATTTTAGCACGGGCTCTGGTGCTTTCAGTTTTTGACTGCAGGCTCTCCGCAGTTCGAGGTTTCTTGGTTTTGACAACAGCTGATTCCCCAGATGTCAACGATGATTGATCGTGTTTACAACTATCCAGATTAAAGCAGCCATCTAGATGACAAGTTTCAATTCTAAGCAACTGTTGTAAGGACAAGCTACAAACACTCCACCGTCCTCAGCACCCGTGCAGGCGATATAGTAGCCGGCTCTTCTTCTTTCTGTTTACGGACGTGACGTAACCACGTATAGACGTATGACGTGATTACGTATGATTTTTGTTCATTTTTAACCAAAAAAAAGCTCCATACTGCAGCTTTAATTAGAAGTTTCCAGATTCCTCAAAAATTTTCATATTTTAAAATCTTAGATATGTTCCTAAAGGCATTCCTAAAGCAATGTTATAAAGAAAAGTTGCCCAAAATTTCTACATTTTACTGAATTATAGGGTGTAGTTATTTTACCCACCTGGTTTCTGAATGTCGGTTTACTTTTTTGTCAAAAAATGACTACATATTGAGATCTGTTTTGTTTCTTGTTGTCACCTGAGGTTACTTGTTTGTTTATAGAAGTTGGTGAGGACCACACAATTTTTATGTAGGTCCTGATGAATAAAAACATAGAATTGAAGAAGAGTGTACTTCCTTTTTCCCATGACTGTTCCATGTGCAGTTCAAAACCAAACTAAACTTCATAGCAAACAAACCAAGATGATCATTTTCATACTGATTTAGACACAAGAAACTGATTAATAGGTGTGAAAGCTCTTAAAGTTTTCCCCAAAGGGACAGACCAAGTTCTTTATGTTACTTATTTTTTTGAGTGTATTTTATAAAATAAAAAAAAATATTTAAAAAACCACTTAAACAATGAATCAATTGTCAAGAGTGTTGCTAACAGGTAATGAAAGCTTAAAGCACCCGGTTTGGCATCATGTAAAGTGTTTGTTTAAGTGATCTGATTTCCAATATGAGAAGTGATTTGGATGATAATACACTTTCAGTTTGATTTAAAATATCCGTGTAGTAACCAGTTCTGATCGTTTTTCCCGGTGTCTTATTTCCCCAGTGTCTAAATTCACACAATTCCTAGTTTAAGATGCCAAACTGGTGTCTATAATCTTTTATGATTTGTTCACTACATCAGGTTTGGTGCTGACCATTCTTCTCAGCTGAGCCAATTATCCTTAATATTGCACCTTTAGAGTAAGTAAGGAATAAAACACTCTGTGTCATGCTGTTATAGGAAAATAATTACAAACTCTAAATGTTCAGTGTTGAATCAGCACAGACTGTCGATGATGTACCGTCTCACCATTACCTCATTCAGAGAAGTCCTAACTGTCCTTATCACAGTCATAAATGGCGTTTACGAGCAGCAGCTGTCGACGGACCCGCACTCGATCATTTAAACAGCACTGTCTCCTTCACACGAAGCACTGAGATTAGAAAACTTATGAGCATTAACGACAGGTTACAGACAAACTCAAAAAGTCAAAGAACGGCTGATTCATATTAAACCACAATGCTGTTCAATTCTCGTATTATTATTATTATTATTATTATTATTATTATTATTATTATTATTATAAATGTCATCAAATTTTTATAAACATAATCATAATCTGTTGATTAATATTAATATGTTTTTTTTAAAGTGTAAAATCACTGATATGGTGAAGTTTTCTGTAAGGTGGCATTTATTTAACATTTATGGAAGGAGTCTCCAGTGTCAGAGCTTTGTAACAGTAACTTTAATTTTCAGGACTCACAACATGGAGACATGGAGTGTTTTATTCCTGACTTAAATGATGTATCCTTTTACTAAACCTCCTTATAACGGATCACATCGGAGTCATGATTGTACTTTCTGTCCAACCTCTGTGAGAACAAATCGTGCAGAATAAAACCCAGAGTGGCGTCTTTCAGGGAGTATTACGCTCGCCCCCTCTCTCTCGCTCTGATCGTCGTAAATATCAGCCAGCATGACCCTCAGAATCATGACCTCATCATTAATATGAGACGACAGTGTGATGGATCTGAGCAGTGTTCCAGCAGTGCGTCTCCATGCTGACTCCGGCCTTGGATCGTATATCAAACACTAGAGAGTGGACACTTTTAAGGGCTTCACACTGAAAAAGAACTGAACCAAAAAGCAGTATTTTAGTTGTGATGGTAAGAGTGTGGGATTAGTGCTGTTCTGGCAGAGTTTGGATCGTTTCTTTAACGATACGCCGCCTCAGCCGGGCGGAAAACCTTCTTTATTATTTCTGGAATTATCTTTCATGGTTTTTATGACGAATTTCAGACTTCAGTGGGTGTAAGCTTGGCATAACCATACTAATTCCTGCTTACTCTACTCTTGTTAGCATATGTTTTAAATCCTAATAAGTGTTATAATACTAATAGCATAGTATGTTATACATTAATAACTACAGCATCTTATATGTCTGCTCCAGTGTTCCCATTGCCCAATATTCCCAGTGCCTTATATTCCCAGCCTCTCTCTCTCTCTCTCTCTCTCTCTCTCTCTCTCTCTCTCTCTCTCTCTCTCTCTCTCTCTCTCTCTCTCTCGCTCTCAGGTCTGGTCTGTAGTGATTCATCATGTTTCCTGGATCATTAATTACCTGTTGGAACAACTGACACAGAGAAAGTTAAAAGCAGGTGATTTGTCCATATCAATTCCATATACCGTTCTTCTTCTTTTACTCTATAGATGTTTTATTGGGACCAAAAGGAAAAATGCTGAACATTTAATATGCTAGAGGTATTTCCATTGACTTGTATATAAAGGTATATAATGCCATGCCTATGTCTAACCCCATATAACCCTAAGGATAGGGCAAACCCCTTAACCTTATAACCCTAACCCTTTAAACATATAACCCTATCCCTAACCCCTTAACTGTATAGCCCTGTCCCTAACCCCTTAACTGTATAGCCTTGTCCCTAACCCCTTAACTGTATAGCCCTGTCCCTAACCCCTTAACTGTATAGCCTTGTCCCTAACCCCTTAACTGTATAGCCCTGTCCCTAACCCCTTAACTGTATAGCCTTGTCCCTAACCCCTTAACTGTATAGCCCTGTCCCTAACCCCTTAACTGTATAGCCTTGTCCCTAACCCCTTAACTGTATAGCCCTGTCCCTAACCCCTTAACTGTATAGCCTTGTCCCTAACCCCTTAACTGTATAGCCCTGTCCCTAACCCCTTAACTGTATAGCCCTGTCCCTAACCCCTTAACTGTATAGCCTTGTCCCTAACCCCTTAACTGTATAGCCCTGTCCCTAACCCTTTAACTGTATAGCCTTGTCCCTAACCCCTTAACTGTATAGCCTTGTCCCTAACCCCTTAACTGTATAGCCCTGTCCCTAACCCCTTAACTGTATAGCCTTGTCCCTAACCCCTTAACTGTATAGCCCTGTCCCTAACCCCTTAACTGTATAGCCTTGTCCCTAACCCTTTAACTGTATAGCCTTGTCCCTAACCCCTTAACTGTATAGCCCTGTCCCTAAACCCTTAACTGTATAACCTTAAACGTATAACCCTATCCTCCCTTAACCGTATAAACGTAACCCATTAACCATATTCACATTATGGTGGAATTATGGTAATTATGGTCACAGTCAGTGTGTTATACCCCTGATCTATGGTATATTATTTAATTAATATTAGAAACATATGCAGGAGTGTTTAAATCTCATATATATGGTTAAATCCTCACTGCTTCTAACTGTGGAACATTTCTTGGGTCTTGTTTGTGTATAATGTGACACCACACACTGTCCAGTCAGAGCCTTTCAGTGCTGCTAACTGGTCATTATGAGTTCAGCACGGACGTGAACAGCTTTTATATGTCGGAAGCTCGTAATTACCGTAATTCCAACATGATGTGAACACAGTATTATTGCCGAATTCCACTGGTTCACAAGTGTTGCACCACTTTAAATCCCACTTTCACACAATACACTCTCACATTTATCACACTGATCACATCTGACTGTTAAATAAAGCAAAAAAAAGAGAGAAAGAGTTACAGTTAGATTGATGGGGGGGGATGATGGAGGAGATATTAAATTAAGATTTACATTTTAAATAAAACATCATTCATAATAAAGTTTTCAAAAGGAAACTGGAGGGGAAAAAACTACTAATAAGGATTGAGTGAGTGACTGATTGAATGACTGACTGAATTTCTGACTGACTGACTGAATGACTGAGTGACTGACTGACTGACTGAATTAATTTCTGACTGACTGAATGACCGAGTGACTGAGTGACATTGTGTTTTACTCAGTAATCAGTGGAAAAAAAATACATTTCTGTCAGTGGACATTATTTGTGCAGCGCGAGTGAAAATATGGCTGTGTGTCTATCATGCAGTTTGTTTTTAATCAGAGAGCGTAATGTAGTGGAAAAGAGGTTAATTTGATCGGTCTTTACATTTCTATTAACAAATTAATTGAAGGGTTCGCTAAATGCGTGTCGGGACAAAAATAAACAACGGCAACGTTCATGAAATGAGGCAATTAATTACCAAAGACAGAAGCTCTCGTTTTCACTAATGGGACAATCAAAATGCTAATGGACGCTGGTGCGATGTAGGCATAAACATACACGTTCTCTGCTGCCGTGTAACTCCAAACCACACACAGACATGGACATTGCGGTTGCTTTTGCATCGGCAAGACTGCATCTTTATGTGTTTCTTGAATGTTTTGAGCTAATCTGCAGAGAAAATGAAGATACGGCAGACTTTTCCAACAATGAGAAACCAGAAACATGGGAAGAGTCTGGTTTAAGACTGAATACAAAATGGTGGCATGATCACCAAGTCTTCAGTCTTCACCATAGCCATTGAGATGGTTTGATATACAGTAATTATCCCTACATTTACACTAGCAAGTGACAAAGCAACAGGTGATCATTAATTTTTATATATGGAGCTGTGATTTCATTGACAATGGCAAGTGGCATTTGCAACCTCAATGTGATGCTGTAAACAAGCAACAAATTCGAACAACTGGCTTGAAAGATTCTTCAGACCAATCCTATGGTACATGTGGTCCAATGTTTCTTTAGTTCCCCGCTCACGACTTTAGTTCCTACCTACAATTAATTCTTACTGTTTGACATGCAAAATAGACAGAAAACTTAAACTGTGGTTTAATCTTATCCTGTCATATACAATTTCTCATTAAATGTGTATAAAGATATTACGAAGAAAAATAAAGCTTGGAAGAAAGTAGCAGAGATTGTTGAACATACATAGCTAGTATGGTTAGGTGTGTTAGGTATGAAGCTGTAAATCAACCACTCTTCAAAGTGATTAGTGCATTTTTTTATTTGTCTTTAACTAGTTAGCCTTAGAAGTTATATATAACTACCATTTCTCATCGGGAATCTGGACCATTAGAACAGTTTTTGGAGTGGCTGCATCTCATTTCTCTGCACTTTCATACCTGCTACGGATGTGCATGCGACAAAAAAACCTTGAATCCTGAATCTAGCTACACTCACAAACACAAGAGATAAACTACAGGACATCAACACAAATGGCTTGTTGCTAACTAATGTGAATGTAGGTCAACGGTTGATCTTTCTGGTTATATAGAACAAATCTGCAAGATTAGGAGATCCCACAGAGTGGTCTGTGAAGGCTTCTAGACAAGGACCACTACTCCAAAGTTCCCCATGGTCCTTGATATTAATTCTGAAAAGTCGAGCTAGATATTGGTGATGTGTTGAACACAAACAAAGGTTGAGTTGGAGCTGATGATCCCTCATCCAGTCTGGAATATCTCTGAAACCTGTTGGAATGCAAACCAATACCACTGAAGGATGGACTGGCAGGTCTGGGTGCCATCAGCAGAGTGTCATCAGCATACCAAGCAGAAGGAGAAGCTGTGAGATTTGATGATTATTCCAAACAGGGGTGGTGTGCGGTGGGAAAAGGAGAGGGCCGAGCACAGACCCTTAAGGTACACCAGAAATTATCTGGAGTACTCGCACATTCAGGAGACTCTGTAGGACACAGCTGTAGAAAAATTTCCTCACCGAGAATTGGCTCTCTGAAGGCCGATTCACACGTTGCATGTAGAGCCACATCTCGCGTTATGTTCTGATCTCATTCAGTTCTATTTTAACCACACCGGCCAAATTCAAGCGCACATGCCGTGCTATTCTTGTTTTTATGCTTCTTCTTTATTTTTTTATGCCTCCGCCCCTAGATGATGATTGGAGCATTATGTTTTTGGGTTTTCCAAGATTCTCGTTAGTGTGAGAAAAAGTGGTTGAATGTTTGTAGGATTATATGGAATTATCACTGGAACCAGCAGATGAACTAATTAGATTTTGAAATTGATCCAAACAGGGTGAAAGTCAGATGATTTCAATAAAATGTCTTCAATGACTTCCTTCCAGTTTGTCATACAGAAATGTTGCTCAGAAACTCAAGGCCCTTTGCCATCAGTCTGTCCATCCATCCATCCATCTGAAATTCTTGGTAGATGATTTCTTCCAATATCTCAGAAACAACTGGTTGAATGTTTGCAGAATTTATATGGAATTATAACCAGAAGATAAACTGATTAGATTTTGGTATTGATCCAAACATGGTCAAGGTCACAGCAAGGTTAAACGTCCAAAATAGTTTTTATTCAATAGATTCCTTCCTGTTTGAAGTACAGTACTGTGCAAAAGTTTTATGCCTTCAAAGATGCCTTCAAAATAATGAAATTAAATGTCTCTACATTTAAAATACAGTAAAGAGCAGTAAACAGTAGTAAATGAAACAAAGTCAATATTTGGTGTGACAAAAAATAAAAATAAAAATAAAAATAAAAATAGTAGTCTCCGGTACAATGTGTGCAGTTTTATAAGGAAATGAGCTGGTAAGTTTTATTGAGCATCTTGCAGAACCAGACACAGTTCTTCTGGACACTTTGACTTTCGCACTCGCTTCTTATTTTTGCAGTGAAACCCAGCAGCCTTCATTGTGTTTACTGTCTGAAAAGTGTCTCTTACGTAATATTCTGCTTTCACTCATGTGCAGGAGTCGAGTGTAAACTCCACAGAAACCTCTTGAAATCACAAAACCACACATTTTACACTCTGTGGACTTTTTAAAATGGTGACAGCAGGCTTGTCAGACGGAATTTTGTCCGCGCAGTGTTATTGGAAGGACTTACACGGACTAATGTACGTGAAAACCCTCTTAACCACACTCGCGCTGCACGCCTATAAGGCACAAACATCTTAATGTCAGGAGGAAATTAAAACACTTTCCTATTACCGCTCCTCTGCAGAGCGTACAACACGGGTCACGGGGTCAGCACATTTTTTTATCGAAGAGATGAATGCTGACCTTTGGAGACAGCAAATGAAAAATGCAAGTTTTAATTCGTACATGATTCCATGTCAGATTGATTCTGAGCTATTGACTGATTATCACACAGCAACAGATATAATATAAATATATATATAATATATTTATATAATAATGCAATATATATAATATATTGTATATAATACAACAGAAAATAATATATATATATATATATATATATATATATATATATATATATATATATATATATATATATATATATATATATATATAATAATACAATATATATAATATATATATATATATATATAATATATTGTATATAATACAACAGAAAATTATATATATATATATATATATATATATATATATATATATATATATATATATATATATATATATATATATATATATATATATATATATCATTTCTGCGCATTTTAAACATCTACATTTGCTTCTCTAACAAACTAACATACACAAAAAATACTGTATTTAACAATCTGGAATGAAAAACCCTCCACACACACACACACACACACACACACACACACACACTCACACATTTTGCACACTAAGTAAGGAATGAAACACTCCACGTTGTGTGAGGAAGCAGAGTTGCCACCCTGAAGATTATTTTCCTATAACACCACGTCCCTGAGTGTTTTATTCCTCTTATACCGCAGCAGAGATTACACATTTGTATTTATTAAATAATGACACATCATACATATTTTTTTAAATGTTTATAGTTACAAAGCTCTGACACTGGAGACTCCTTCCATTAATGTTAACACCTCCGTACAGAAAACTTCACCATATCAACATTTTCACACGTTTGCTTGTATGTACAGCGTCCACCGTACAACTGTAGCCGTTACTATAGAAACGATAACGTATTAGAACAGGCGTGTTAATATAGCATGTTATTCAACAGCGGTGTGGATTAAGACACGCTTACCCACCCAGAGTCACCTCATGAACCTCACGTGTGTGAATGAGTGGAATTAAATCAGGTTCGTTAGAGCAGAAACGCGATAACGTGCCTTTTAAAAGAATGAAAATGTATAGATTTCAGATAAAGTGATTAGCTGTAATCTCGCAGAGGGTCAACGAACTGGAATATGGTTGAGTTTGCCGTGTGTGTGTGTGTGTGTGTGTGTGTGTGTGTGTGTGTGTGTGTGTGTGTGTACTAAAATTCAACTTTAACTCAGGAAAAAAACGACCTGGCAGATCATAAAGCTAAAGGTATCTCCGAGACACACTTCACAACACAAAACAATTTGGTAGCTGTAATGTTACGTCAATACGGCCTGACAAGAAGACGGATGCTGTTGTTGTGTTTGGCGTTTCACCATTAGCCGAGTTCTGTGGATCTGCGAGGACACTCCAACAAGAGCAGCGTATTCGTTTTATTTTTGACAGGCGGCCATGATGGAATTTGTACTCTTAGTTTTCCTTAAAAAAAAACAAAAAACAAATAAAAACTAGCCTCTTGTAGTGTTCACTGTGTAGCCTTGTCATGTCTCAGATCATCTTTTGTGATTTTATAGCAATACATCTGCAGCAGTTGCTATATATTTGGTATATTTATGTCTTTATATAAACAATACTTATGGAAAAGCTTCTTCTCATTCTCAGGAATCCTCTGATTTCTTAAATAAACGCAGATAGATATGTCGTTCAGCTGTTTAAGACAGATATAAGCTTTTGCACCAACACAGATGGGTTTCATTCCACAGTCCTCAACATTGTTGTAAAGTGTAAAATAATATTTCGTCTATTTAATACAGCCATAGAGCTTTCTATTCCTGTAATTTTCCACTTACAGAAGACCGAAATGAAATTATTTGTAGCCCAACTTATTTTTGATTTATTGATGTTTGAATTGAATTGCAGTCAAATACAACAGGTTCATAATTACATATTTAAGGATGTGTGGGGAACCACTGGTTTAATGGAAGGGGGAAAAAAACAACGACATTCAATTAGGTGAGTGTGCAGTGTTGTTCATTATCGAAATAAAAACAGTAAAAGTACACTGATGAAAATTGCAATCCGTGCTTATAGTGGATGAAGCGTTTTATATATATATATATATATATATATATATATATATATATATATATATATATATATATATATATATATATATAATATATAAAAAAATCAGTGCTGATGTTTAGTGAGGTAAATCCATAAATCATTGTCAGAGAACAGATAAAACCAAAACAAGGATAATCCGAAATCAATAAAACAACACAAGCACGAATCAAAACCAGGAAGTACAGCGAGACATAAGACGAGGAACTGAGGATTGGTAATGCATGATAACATCAGTGAGACTTCAGGGCAAGAAAAAGACACATGACGGTATAAATAGAGAAACTAATCAAGAGTTAAACGCAGAATGCGTTGGAGAAAACACACAGATGAGAGGAACTAACAGGCACAAGCAGATCATCAGCACGGCGGTTGTAGTGCTCTGAACCACACCGTGCACCGAGACGGGGAATCTGTGACTAGTTTATACTTCAGTACTTTTAATGTTTGAAAATTAGATTTAAGCACTATTCAGATGGGACTAGTTTTCTAAACGTAGTTTGAGTTACAGAGCTTATCACCCGGCGTCTGTACCGATTCGGACGGGACTGACATCTCCGTGTTTATTACAGAGGTGGGAGTGTCCGTTTCGTACATCTGGGCGTCGCAGAAGTTTCATAATTCATTGATTTAATTTTAATTTGTTAAAATTAGTTATTTAAAAACTTGCTAAAATAAACCTCACATGATTTTATATATAACTGGCTGCTTATAATAAACCCACTGAAATAAAGACGTGAAACATTATATAATTGAGTGTAGAAATGAAGGTGAGTTAATCACCTGACACTGAGATTACAGCGGCCAGACTTAACAATTTACATGATTTGGCTCGTCTTGTTGATTTTATTTTTTTTATTTCTTCGCCGGGTAGCAAAAACGTGTACATCCATACTGAACTGCACACTGCAAGCAGAAAATGGTTAGGGTTAGGGGTAGGGGTAGTAAGAGCTTTTATGGTAGTTCACGTTGGTCAAAACATAAGGAAAAGCGTTGTGAAAAAATATTATCGGCAATCACAGACCTCCGCATTTATATTTCTCAGAGGATCACTGAGTTAGCCGAAAAACAGTAGGTAATTTGCTCTGGAATTTTTATAGAGGTCGTGTGAGAAAAACACAGACTTGGCCGATTCGGACGGGATTAAAATCGTGAAGTACGTCTGTGAAACACGGATTTCTCTAACGTCCCCCTGTAAAACTACTCCCATCTGAATAGTGCTTAAGACAACAAAAAACAAACAAACAAACAAACAAACAAAACAACTACACTGTTAACAGACCCACCTCACTGTAAGGTTTATAACTTGGACTTTAAGAGTTTAAGAGTTGAAACCTGATGCTCTGAGTGAGTCATGTGATTATTATGTGTTATTTAATTGGTCAGTCAGTTTCTGTTGCATACACACTGATCTATTTTACTGTTTCTATTATTTTTACTATTTCTATTTATCTTATATTATTTTTTTTTATTTTATGTTACTTCTGATGTATAGGTATTTATGGAAATTATTTTATTTTCTTTGGTGTTACTCCTCCTACTTGAGCTGCTGTCTCAATCTGAATGTCCCCTATGGGGGATCAATACAGGTACATTTTATCTTATCTTATCTTATCTTATCTTATCTTATCTTATCTTATCTGTTCTTATAGACATCAAACCTGTTTCGCATTTTTTTTTTATTTTTAATCGCACAGCGGAAGAGCCGATATTTTCAGACTTGTTGTGCAACTCGCCGTAGATTATGTAGCTAAGGTAAGGTACTTTATTGTCACTGTATACAATACAACGAAATTTATTTTGGCAACTCTCAGACAGCAACAAGAGCATTTAAACATAAAACTCTGAAAGGAATTTAAATTGAGAAGTTAAAAAAAAAGAAGAATTAAGAATAAATAAACAGAGCACACTGTAAAATATATACAGAATTGCACATAAATGTGATTCAAACATTGATAGCAAACGTTTTGTGTCATCGTGTAAAGCTATTTTACTATTCTAAGCTATTCTGCCTCGTAAAAACAGCTGTCGTGGTTGCCAGGTTGGGCAGGTTCACTCTTTTGGGTTGGAAAATTTTTTTTTTGACATGCTGGTGTATATCATTTATAATATAGCTCCAATAAATGATGGTTGTTTAATAGCAGTTGGAATAGAAACAGTCCAATGTGGCGACCCGGTCATTTTCACAACACGTGTGTAAATATTTCACCTGTAAAAAGAGAAGAAAAAAAAATAGCCGAATATCATCACTTTAGTATCAATATATTAATGAAACGTTTTAAAGATTCACTAGAAACTCTGTATAAAGATCCACGTTGAAGAGATTTTTTTATTATTATTTTGTTCAACCTTTAGTGAAGAAGGGTTATTTTAAGCAGAATTGGGACATAAAATATTCATTTCGATCTGTTACGGCTTTATTCCGAGATTAGGTTAGTGACGATATGTAGGTACTCGTACAGAAGACGTTAAAAAAATGTGTAATTGTTGCTATGGTGAAGTTCTCTGTAAGGAGATGTTTATTTAGCATTTATGGAAGGAGTCTCCAGTGCACTGTTTGTCTTATTAACTTAAAAAAGAGAGGCTGGTGAGAGAACGACTGTTTACAGATGTTTATAACGAACTTGTTTTACGGACATTCCACAACATTAAGTGTAAAGAGTAACTCTGGGATTTCTGGGAGGCGGAGCTTCGTGAACATGGCGTCGTGTCAAGGAGTAAACAAATCATTCCCATCTATGTAGTACATCTATAAAAAGGTCATGAAGGGAAAATGAGTTTAAAATGTATGTTTAGGTAAATGTAATGTGGCGTGAAACACTCGCTCTGTTGGAGAATCGTTACATTGACCGAACACGACGAGATGCGTCTGCTTTCTGTCATCGACTGGCTCAACTACGCAGAAGAAAGCACACTCGAGCATCTGGAAACAATTAACCGCTTCATCGACCCAAAGTGTACTGTATGTGTGTGATCAGGAAAATACACACAGAGACACACTCAAGCGTGCATATGTTTGTGTGTGTGTGTGTGTGTGTGTGTGTGTGTGTGTGTGTGTGTTTTAAAAACTAAATAAATTATGTAAGAAATAAAAAAAACAATAAATCCTGATATCAGTGAAACAGATAACTAACGGATGTCTATAAGAATGTAAAACAATTTATGCTGAATATAATATTTATGCATCAGAAAATAATCTGACCTCTGAAGAAAAGTTCTTACTCCTGTAAGAACTTTATGGAATTAAATTTGTCCCAAAAGTATTGAACGTAACTTTTCAAGAAACGAACAAAAATATACAGTGAGAAAGAAGAAAAACGCTCTGAGCGGCAACTCAGTTTTAGTTTACTCTGGCAAAAACCTCTCGTGTGGGCGGGGCTTAACAGCGAATTTACTCTCATTGGATAGTGAGATTTGGACGGACAGCTCGCTGACCAGGAAGTAGAGTCTTCAGCGGTGTGAGTGTTTCGAAGAGCGTTCTGGACGCGGTTCTCTGTATAATTATAGTGTTTGTACTTTATAGTGGAACTTACTTACTTACTGAGTCAGTATATTATTTGGTAATTAATATTTAAGGTTTGGCCTATGAGAGTAAATCGCTGTTAAGCCCCGCCCACACGAGAGGTTTGTGCCAGAACGTAAACTTGCGGAGCGTGAACGAAAACTCCTGCAGCGCGTTCATAAACCGTGATTAACAAACACGAAGTTTAGAAAACTGTTAACAAAGAACGATGTTTATTTGAAGACCAGGTTACATTTTTGCCGCTGAATTCACTGTTTTCAGTTTCAGAGCGTTTTTCCTCCTTCTCACTGTATATTTTTGTTCGTTTCTTGAAAAGTTACAAATTTCATTCCATAAAGCTTCAGCAACATATCTTTCGTAATAGAGCCAACAGACAGCATGAAGCAGTGCCCATTATTTCCTGACATTGTATCTGGATCTAAAACACACCATGATGCGCTGTTATACTGAAATAATGAGTGATGGTGCGGTGTGATGAAGCGGAGTTACCGTTACCACCCTGACGTTGATTATTTTCCTACAACAGTACGTCCTGAAGTGTTTTATTCCTCTTTTACCACTGTAATTCCCATTAAAGAATGACACGACGTACTTTTTTTTATCCAATTTATAGTTACATTTAATGTTATGGAACATCCAGGACTCAAGTCGTCTTGAAGACTTTTCATGTTACTGAGAAATGCTGACACTGGAGACTCCTTCCGTAAATATTAAATAAACATCTCCTGACGTGGAGCGTCCGCTGTACGAGTACGTCCGCCTTGACCTGTGAATGAGCTGTTACTATAGAAACGATAACGTATTAGAACGTACAGTATATAAACCTGTGATCTGCAGCTGCACTCCTGTCATACAGAAATCAATAGGTTACCATTATATTATATTATTGTTGCTATGGTTACATCTCGCGTCAATTTTTAATTACAAACCTCTCTGAGGTATGACACAGCATCTAAATTAACCGTTTCTATGCAATTACAGTGATCACTTGAATTGCTACGGACGAGTGTGACGCATTACTTACTGTGTGCTTGTTGCCATGGTTACATGGTTAAATAGTGCCTTATAAGGCATTGATTTGCAACTGTGATACAGGGTTTTCTTTTTTCTGAAACAACGATATCAGAAGTATAAGAAAATAGTGCACACCTACCAGCCAAAAAGAAAAGACTTTATTTTTTTATTATTATTATTATTATTATTGCCGTGTATAGGTGAATTCTGGTGCAGTTGTAAGGATCCACGTTTAAACTGTACACCACATTTGGTATATCAGCAAAAAAACAACAACAACAATGTTCCAAATCCAGCAGAACGTATCTAGTGTTGGTGTGTGCAGCTTTTTACAGACAGATACAAAGCCAAGAAAATGAATTTCTACAGCAGCTTGTCAAATTCTGTTTGCTGGTTTCTCTCTTTTTTCCTCTGATGTGTTTGTTCTGCTCATGCTTGTCCCCGTCCCCCCCCCCCCCCCCCGTTATCATCATTTCTGTTCTTTCTGTCTCCTCGTCCTCCGTCTTCCAGTCTCCAGGACAGAATTTTAACCATGAGCCCGTTTTACATGTTTAAAATAGTGTAGTGGCTCACTGTTATTGTATTCAGCCAACCCTTTACACCTGAATCACACGTCGACATCCTGCCATTATATGATTGTTGCTATGGCTACGTCTCAGGTAGTGCTGTTGGGTTTAATGTGATTTTAGCAACAATCTCTTCAAATTGTCAACATGCATTTCATTAGCATTCATTGATAACGAGTCAGAATTCTGTCCAAATACACGACGTCGCGCCTCTGCGGTCGTTCCGTAAACCTCCAACAAACTTACAATAGAAGAAGGACGTAATGTAAAGTTAAATCTCTCTGCAGCGTTGTTGTTTTGCTTTACGCAAGAAACTAGATCTTTTTGGATGAATCTTTGAAGTACGATGACTGTACAGGATCTAAACTATCATTTTGCAGTTGATTTTTCTTTTTCTTTTCTTTTTTTTTTTCAAAAAGATTGAGTGGAAACAGCGTACGTAAACAAATGCGTCCTGCTTACACAGATCCGCCAGCCGTGTCTAACATGGTGCATGTTTCACCTCTAAAATTAAGCAAGAGTAAATCTTAACCAAGAGAGCAATGCATGTAGGAAATATCGCTGGAACATGCTTTGTGTACTGCATATTTATCTCATCAAGGAAACTTATCATAACTGCATGAATAATTCAAATGCCTGTTTATCTGCTTTACACTCTTGGCATGATTATTATTATTATTATTATTATTATTATTATTATCATAATGATAACATATTAGGACATTTGCCTCGCACCTCCAGGATTTGGGGTTCGAATCCCACCTCCGCCTGTTACGTTACTGGGGTGAAGAGTTAGATAGGATGCACTCGCAGGGGAACGTGGTCAGTTTATTAGGAACTAAACACCGGGCACATTCAAAAGTGACGGGACATCAACATAATAAATAAAGAGGAAAGCATATCACTTTTCCAAACAGGGGTTAGCCACTGAAGAGAACACTTATAGGACAAAATTCCAGAAAGTCATGAAACATTCATTCAAAGGCTTACAGGGCAAAAAACCCGAACATCATTAAACAGGAATCGCAAGGTTTACAGGGCAAAATCCAGAGAGACAGGAAACATTACTCCAAAGGATAACAGGGCAAAAATCCAGGAAGTAGCGAGGAACCCGGGAGCGCCGGGTAAACAGAAACTTCAAAACTAACGCAAGGACCAGGGAACACCTGGTAAACAAAACCCTAGGAAAAAACTACGAAGCTTGAGCTTCCTCGCTACCGATCATTATCATTAGGAACATATCGTTAAGTTTACCTATAACGAGTCCCTTTCAGTTATTCTAACTCATCACCATTATTCAATATCAATATACTTCAATTCACTTCATTCTAGTTCAATACTCCGCCCAGACGTGGACAAAATTAGGGGTTTTAGTACCAAAGGAAATTAAGCGCAAATGAGAAGAAACACACAACACCTGGAAATAATGATTAGACAATAACAGTTGGACCAATGAGGAAGCGGGGGAAGAGACATGACATAAACAAAAACAAAGGAGCACATGGCAATGTAAACAAAACCAGAGTCTTTGTAATAGGATTGTCCAGCAGAGAGTTCCTTTTAATAATAGCGCTAGAAAGCGCGTAGACATGCTGCTCCATAGTGGGGCAGCGATTCATGCTGCTCCTTCCCGGAGCAGCGATTGGCGAGAGCTCTAACACCGCCCTGTGTGCGTGGACTTTGCATGTTCTCCCCATACTTCGGAGGTTTTCTCCGGGTACCCCGGTTTCCTTCCCCCCATCCAAAGACATGCATTGTAGGCTGATCGGCATTTCCAAATTGACCGTCATGAATGAATGGGTGTGTGAATGTGTGTGTGATTGTGCCCCCATCCAGGGCGTCCCCCTCCTCGTGCCCCAGGATAGGCTCCAGGCTCCCCATGACCCTGTGTAGTGTACGCTGTACAGAAAATGGATGGATGGATAATAACATATAATCACCAAAGAGCACCTGTATGTTTGGTGCTTGGACCCCTAATTAAACAGCGATTAAAGAGTCCATCTTCCGTAGAGGTGATATTACAGAATGTGGTGAACGGTCAAATCATGTAAAGATAGAATCGTGAAAAATTATATGAATTCAGAAGTGTGTAAACTCTTTTCTTTTACTGATGCCTCCAAGCCCTTTCACATCCTCTGTACAGTTTCTGGATCCTCTTAGTCATAATATTCAGCATCTCTGTCAAATATCTGTAAAAAACAAAAAATAATAATAATAATAATAATAATAATAATTCTATAATTAGAATAACTGGTGACAGTGTGTCAGTAATCGTGATGCTCTTTATGTCTTCATATCATTAAAAACATATTAAATAAATATGAAATCTGATAATGAAATGTGCCACATTTATGCTTATGAGTGCTTAAATGTATTATTATACAGCACCAACTGTTTATAGCAGGTGCTTTGTGGTTATATTTTTCTGTGTAATTTATGATTCTGTGATGCAGTTTTAAAAGTTTTTGATGTAATTAGGATAAATAACTACACAATGTTTCTCTCTCTGTGTGTCTGTCTCTCTGGCATTTAGACTTGGCGTGTAATGAAGGGTGAAGCTCGAGCTTAATGACACTCGAAAACAACAAAAATAAGCTAACATCGAAGGTGACGTAGCAGACGAGTAGAACTGTCACCATTAAACATAGTTTGATCTTCAAAGTTCCAGTCATGTGTACCAATCACAGGTTGTCGAATAAAAATAAGCACTAAATGCTAAGTATACACATTGTTGTTGTTCTTCTTAACAGATGCTGTTTACACTGACCCCGCCCACGAGTACTCAGGGAGTTCGATTACTGCTTAGATTACATCATAACCAAGCCACCAGTTTTTAAATTCGTTCTTGTTTTGTCTTCATTATAAAATCCGGCAGTAGTTAAAAACAACAAATACTCATCGACTTCCACTAATGGTAGCACACATCATTTCACATGAGTGTCCACTTGCAGCACAAGAAGAAGAGTGTGGGATGATGAAGCGATTGCAGTTTTCCAAACAAGATACGGCCTGTGTTCAGAGTCATGACCTCAAAAGTTACAACCCCAGTTCCAAAAAAGTTGGGACGGGGCAACAAAAGGCTGGAAAAGTAAGTGTTACTAAAAAGAAACAGCTGGAGGAACATTTTGCAACTAATTAGGTTAATTGGCAACAGGTCAGTAAAATGATTGAGTATAAAAAGAGTACCTTAGAGAGGCGGAGTCTCTCAGAAGTAAAGATGGAATGGAATCTGGATGGAAGCAGATGTTGCTCTAAAACCTGTATATACCTTTCAGCATTGATGGGGCCTTTCCAGATGTGCAGGCTGCCCATTCCATAGGCACTAATGCACCCCCATACCATCAGAGATGCAGGCTTTTGAACCGAGTGCTGATAAAAAGCCGGATGGTCCCTCTCCTCTTTAGTCCTCTTTAGTTTAGAGGATGCTGTGTCCATGGTTTCCAAAAAGAGTTTCAAATTTTGATTCCTCTGACCACAGAACAGTTTTCCACTTTGCCTCAGTCCATTTTAAATGAGCTTTGGCCCAGAGCAGACGGCAGCGTTTCTGGATCATGTTCACATATGACTTCTTCTTTGCATGATGGAGCTTTAACCTGCATTTGTGGATGTCACAGCGAACTGTGTTCACAGACAATGAGTTCTGGAGGTGTTTCTGAGCCCATGCAGTGATTTCCATTACAGAATCAGGTCTGTTTTTAATGCAGAGCCGCCTGAGGGCCCGAAGATCACGGGCATGCGATATTGATTTTCACCCTTGTCCCTTGTACACAGAGATTTCTCCAGATTCTTGGAATCTTTTGATGATATTATGTACTGTAGATGATGAGATATTCAAAGTCTTCGCAATTTTACGTTGAGGAACATTATTCTGAAATTGTTCCACAAATTGTAGACGCAGTTTTTCGCAGATTGGTGAACCTCTGCCCATCTTTACTTCTGAAAGACTCTGCCTCTCTAAGATACTCTTTTTATACCCAATCATGTTACTGACCTGTTGCCAATTAACCTCCAGCTGTTTCTTTTTAATAACACTTACTTTTCCAGCCTTCTGTTGCCTGTTTCTGTTGAAACGTGTTATGGCGATCAAATTCAAAATTGCCTTATTTTTTCCTTAAAATGGTTCATTTCCTCAGTTTAAACATTTGATATGTTTTCTAAGTTCTATTGTGAATAATATATGGGTTTATGAGATTTGCAAATCGTTGCATTCTGTTTTTATTTACATTTTACACAGCGTTCCAACTTTTTTGGAATTGGGGTTGTACATAGAACATGGGTAAAGTTCCTCTTATTCAGAGTCGGGTTCCGCAGCTGCTGATAGTTGATTTTCAGGGCTTCACATTCAGATTATTAAAATCACCATCGTGTAGTTGACACCGCCTCAGGTTTCCAGATTTTTCTTGAGTAGATCCCTTGGGACAGCTGTGTCAAGACCAATGTTCTTAAATACACATAATTTAAATCAGAAAAAAACATGAAAATATAAGACTAAAAAAGTGAAGCAGAGTTATCGTTACCCTCCTGAAGTTTGATTATTTTCCAATAACAGCACCTCCCTGACTGTTTTATATTTCACTTTACCACTGTAATTTAATAATAATAAAACTTTATTTTATATAGCACCTTTAAAAAGGTACTTTACATAGTACATAGCATAAAACAAAGTATATAAGCATGCATCAAAAACAGTTGTTAAAATACAATTCAAAATAATAATAGCAATAAAAATCATGAAATAATAATTAAAAAATTCATCAAGTAAAAGCTATCCTATAGAAGTAACTTTTGAGAGAAGATTTAAATACACTAAAAGACTGGGCTTCTCTACGATCAGATGGTAGTGAGTTCCACAGTTTTGGCCAAACCATGCAAAGCCTTGTATATAAGCATGAGGATTTTAAAATCTACACGAAACCTGACAGGGAGCCAGTGCAAGGACTCCAGAATAAGACTGATGTGCTCACTGGTTCTGGATCTAGTCAGGATTCTAGCTACTGAATTTTGCAACAATTCTTACTGTAGTTTATTTATTGTAGACTCTGAGACCCCAGTGTTATGTATTGCCGTCGCAGGCTGAAGAGTCAGAGTAGAGGAGTAGTCAGGATGCATGCGCAGGGGACACGTTAGATAATGCAGCAAAGTTTATTCTCACAAAAGCAGTAAACAAAAAAGGCAATAATCCACTAGACAGGGAAAATCACTCGCAACTAGGAAGTGGTCTGGGAACCACGAATACGAGCCTACGGACATAGGAACAAAGACTACAAACTACGGAAATAACGCTTGAAACCTTTCTAAACTAATACACCGCGAGGAAGAGGAAACAAATCATACACACCTGAAACTCATGATCAGAATGAATAAACATGAACCAATAAGAAATAAGGAGGTGGGGACAAAGACATGACGTGAACACAGTAACACATGCACATGGCCAAGGTAAACAAAACGAGAGTCTCTCTGGCAGGAGGCGGAATGCAGTCCGTGGAATGCGGAAGTAGGTTACGCTTCATTTTGCAGCGTAGCGAGAGCGGGAGAAAGAGAGAACCTAACACCCAGCAAGGAGCGCATTGCAGTAATCAATGTGAGAAAAGACAAAAGTATTGATCAGCTTTTCAGCCACAGAGAAAGAAAACACAGGGAGCACTTTTGCAATATTTCTGAGATGAAAGAAGGATGTTTTAACGGTATTCTGCACACGTGGATCAAAAGACAAACTCGGATCAAATGTAACTCCTAGGGGTTTTTTTTAAGCTCCAAAGCAGAGCCATCCACGGTTAAGTTTAAAGAGCCAGCTTTAGGAAGCTGGTGAGGAGAGCCAATGAGCATTACTTCAGTCGTATTACTGTTAACACAAAGAAAAATTTGAGCCATCCATATTTTTATCTCAGAAATACAATGAGAAAGAAAAGTGACTGCTGTGTTATCACCAGGTTTAGAATGAATGTAAATCTGTGTGTCGTCTGCGGAAAAATGATCGTTAAGACCGGGAGATCTTAAGAAAAATGCTAAAAAGTAAGGGGCCCAAGATTGAACCCTGAGGGACACCAAAGTGAACTGAACACATCTCTGACCTTCATCCACCCAGAGAGACAAACTGCCTACGGTCTGAGAGATGCAGAACCAATTTCAATTTGCCAGCAATTACAATTTTGCATTTATTAAAGAACGACACGTCGTACTTTTTATCCGTTTATAGTTACATTTAATATTGTGAAACGTCCGTGAAACTAACTAGTTCCCGTTCTCACTTACATTATAGCAGCTATAAACAGTCGTTCCCTCACCAGCCTCTCTTTTTTTCTTTTCTTTTGAAGTGAATTAAAGTATAATATTAATATAAACTTCATATAAACTTATATAAAGTCTGACTACAATAATTCTAATTTTCATTGGAAGGATTATGGAATTTATATCAGATTCTCTAAATGCAACCTTACTGAAAATACTGGAGTAGCATGCGGGTAATAAACACACTAGCAAATATGCACAATTCTATATTCATTCATTCAATCATTCATTCATTCATTCATTCATGTACTCCAGGAAAGACTGTATTTGTTAAAAATGAGGGAAAATAACAAAAACAAAACAGTCTAAAATAAAATGCTATGCTCTCCATCATCCATTAGCATCACGATATTTCCTCCTGAGCAGAGCATTATGCCGTTCATCACACTCTGATAAACAACAGGAAACAAACGCTGTGTCTCACACTCATCCCTTTTTTCCCCTGTTTCTTCCTCCCGTTTTTGCTCCAGTGTTGAGCCGATAACCCGAGCTGAACCAATAAACAATCAAAGTGCAGCTTCAGTAGAAACGATTGCAGGCCAGAGAGATGGAGGCCATTATTAACTCCGGCCCTGTCCTGACAACGCTATTTTCTGGAAGGTAATTGCAGATTCAGATCTCTGAGAAAGAGAAACTGTGTGTGTGTGTGTGTGTGTGTGTGTGTGTGTGTGTGTGTGTGTGTGAGAGAGAGAGAGAGAGAGAGAGAGAGAGAGAGAGAGAGAGAGAGTGGGAGTAAATGCCACCTCTTTAATTATCGTCTCGTCCACGTGTCCCCCGTTGAGATGTCTATCGGATGAAGGGATGCAGGAGAAAACGAGTGTAATGGGACATGAGCGGCGTGTGGGAAAGCCACTAAAGATTAGAAGCGACGTTTCTAATAGACAGTGGCGGCGGCCCCAAAGCTGAAGACACGCTAAAGTCACTTTGGTGATGCGTTGAACCTCGTCATATTAAGGCGTTGATTAATTTTCAATAACAGCAGCTCTGACAGTAGCGCAGGTTTATATTAACAGTAACAGCTCATTCACAGGGATGTTTGCTGCGGTATAAGAGGAATAAAACACTTCAGGACGTGCTATTTTAGGAGAATAATCAACTTCGGTGTGGTAACTCACACCACACTCATCACACCACTATATAGTTAATTGTTTTCCTATAACACACCCACATACAACAATATCATCTTAGAATAGTAATAGTAGTTACTGAGTAATAACTGAGTAATAAATCAGGAATGAAGGTTTAATGTGTGTTATTATGACCCCATTTACTTCCTTAAACAGCTTATAAACATTACTTAAAACATCTCACGTGAATCCTGAGTTGACCGCGAATCCTAAGCTGATCGATATATTTTTAATTGTTCTATAAATATGTTATTAAATGTTTAGGCATGTGTTATTATGTCTTATAAAAAATAACTAAGCGGTACAAAGTGGGAAAGCGGTTATTAGAGAGATTTGTGGCTTCAGAGTCGGATTCTGATTAATCTTCCTCTCTTCCTGCTAGACTCTCTCTCTCTCACCCTCACACACACACACACACACACACACACACACACACACACACACACACACCGCCAGAACGTCCAGGATCTCGGGTGCTTGATAAAGTGCAGGAGGAACGTTTGCACAGAAGGCAATTAAAGGCTTTAGTGATTGCGGCTCGTTTCCAGGCCCCAGTCGACACATGAGGCGAGAAAGAGCTCCAAATGGCCTCGCTAATTTGCGCTAAATAGGCTCCAGGTAGCAAACACGGGCCAAAAGGACGGCATCTGCATTAATCAAAATGAAATTAGCCCGCGTTTTAATTTGCATCGGGCAGCGGCGCACCTGCCTATAAAACCCGAAGAAGGCCGTGTGTGCTCGGGTCACTGCTACGACACACACGCTTATTCTAAAATTATTTATATATTTATTTATCTACTGCAAAGAAATGACTCATGCGCTTACGCTCTCAGATAGAAAGAGAAGAGACACCACTCGTTTGTCTGTACAACTAGAAAGTCTTATTACGGACTCTGTCCCAAATGTCTAGTTAGGGACCTTATGGACATCGTGCCATAATTTGGTTCAGTTGCAAAAAATTCCTCACTTACAAAGATCTGAGGAAGAGACTAACATCACCGAATGGTGACAACGGTTACCTTGGAGTGCTTTACCATTAATGATTAGCTTATTGTTATAAATAAGACAGTTTAAAGCGTCACGTGTTACCACTTCTGACTCTGAGCAGATGAGACGTCTGTTTTGAATCTAAAACTCTGTATCTTCTGTCCAGTCGTCTTTAAACACCGTTGTTGATGTTTGTCGTCACAGATTAGCAATTAGACCAGAGAGGGTCAAATTATATTCCAGATTATAGTCAAATCTATAAAAGTCTGTAAAATCTAATCCCTTTCTGACCTGTAACTATAGTCTCTGATCTGATGAGCTGCCTTCAGCTAAATAATTGACAAAAATTTATATAAATTTACATGAAATGCATTTGTTTAAACAAAAATGTTTATTAGCTCTATTTTATATTATTTTTTATTTTTTTCATACTCGGTTCAGTCTGTTGAATTACTTTGCTGGTTAATTTAGTATTTGATTAATTGAGTAAGTGGTTAATTTATATTTGTTCGTTCGTGGTGCATCAAGCGTGTTGATCATGGTGAACATCCACGTCTGCAATGCATTGTGGGTATAAAAAAAATTTTATTTATTTTTTTTTAAAGTAAGGATTGAGTTTTTTGCAAAAAATAATTACTTTCAGGTTTACTTTTTAAAAATTTACTTTGAAAAAAGAAAAAGAAAAAGAAAAAAGGTTAGTAATATTTTCATAGAGAAAGTTTATGTATTCAGAGTTGATTTTCTGGGTTCCACAATCACATTATTAAACTCACCGGTGTGTAGATGAGAGCTCTGAGGTTGCCAGATTTGACTTGAGATGAGGCTTTTATTAACATCTAGACTTTTACATTTAAACACAAGCATTTGCATTTAAACCTGAAAAAAAAAACAAAAAAAAAAAAACAAGGTACTGTTTTTTTTTTCTTTGCTAACAACAACTAACAAATGTTAAAATGACCCCTGGTAAGTTTGTAATACAAAACGTTTTTGGGTGTGTCCTTAGTGATGTCAGAGTGTCCTGCTGTGAGAAATACCACCTTCCCCTGTCGAGTGTCCACGCTGTGTGTTAAACACACCGAGACTGAAAATCTGATGAAGATGAACTGTTTTATACATCAACAAATCACCTCAAGTCGGACTCTCTCTCTCTCTCTCTCTCTCTCTCTCGTTTTTTATCTCCTCCATCAGTAATCTTTCTCTCACAGTAAGGACACGATGGATGAGGAGAGAAAATCCAATACACCGGAGACTGAGGATCCTCCCTCAACTCATCTCTTATTCTCACACTTTGGCATCTGTGGACATACGAACACTAAAAGTGAGCAAGTATTAACTAAAACATCCCAATTGTGTCCCAAATATCCCACATGTAACATAATGATATCAGTGTTCAATGCGTTCAATGTAAGATTTTAAAAAATGGCACCTCTTGCATTGGATGTAGCATAAACACATCAAGTTGTTAGCATGAAACAGCATTCGTCTGTGCATCACTGCATTTTTTATTCACTTTCACTCACGACAGTTATAGGAAACTTCTGGGTGGTAACAGTGACTTAATCAAACCACTCCTTCGTTGCTTATTATCCTATAACAGCTTGGCATTGACAATGATTTTGACACAATGAGACTACTGTTCACTTACTAACAAAGATAGCTAGCTAAGCAACCTAACTAGCTGTATATGCTAGCTCTACAATTGTGAGTCTGCGTTAGTTAGGTCTTCTCCAAATCTCTTACTCATGACTGCTATATTTCTGCTGCTGAACTGAATTAAACTTGTCGGCTGAACAAAGTAGCTAGTTCACTATCTCAGGCCAACTAGCTGCATCTGCTAGTTTCATAAACTGTGAGTTTGAATAGTGGTACTTGGCTGAAACATTTTCTGGAAAGCTACAACCACAATTATGAATATAAGTAATGTTACACCTTAACTTGGCAGTTTGGTCGCTATATTTTTCAAACAAAGCTATTATGATATTAGCATACACAACCAAAACATGATTAAAAATGCTCAGTTAGCATGATCTGAAAATGTAACACTAGCACATGCCTAGTGAAGGCGTAATCCCAGGAAGTACAACAGGAAAAAAAAAAAAAATTAAAGAGGAAGATGTTTTCATACTGCACCCGCTCTAAGATGCTAACACAGCTAATCTCCCATTAGCATCCAGTGATTAGCCGCATGGCGGATTACAGCACGCGTTAAGCTTCTTCTGTAGCTCTCCCTCAGGGTGAAAATGCGGATTTAGACACTTGTAAAATATGGTCTCGACGCCATCCTGTCAAAGCTCAAGATTAGAGAGAAACCAGCAGACAGGAGCGTGTCAGTGCTCAGCGATCAGCAGACTGGAAGAATAAGGCGCTACCTGTCGCTCGGAGCTTAAGGAATGAAGTACACACCTTCATCACATCATTCTGAATGCTCAACTGCTGCTGCTCAAGAACTATTGCCTTCCAGTCAAACCTGAACATGAGATTAGAAACTGTAACATGCTAGATCATGATAACACCAATAATGTGTCTTCACCCTGGCAATGGAAAAAAGATCTAATATTATTTTAACAAGTATTATAAAACTGACATACACTGTGACTCTAAAACTGAGATAAATCTGGTTTTAGGAAACATGACTAAGGTTACAGGGTCAATATATTTATACACTTCTATATTCCAAGATGTTCCCTTAGCTCTACGTTCCTAGGGCCCTATTTTGCCACTATATTATCAGGGCCTTCTTGTCTTGGGGCCTATATTTCAAGGTTCCGGGGCCCTATATTTTCAAGACTCTAAGTTTGTATAGACCTCTATACTGAAGGCCCTATATTTCTAAAGACCATATTTCCAGGAGCCCTACATGCCCCAGGCCTCAGCACCTGTATATTTCAAGGGCCCTATGATCCTAGGGTCCTATATTTTCAAGTTCCTATGTTTAAAAGATTGTATATTCCCAAGACCCAGTGTTCACTTTGGTTTTTGTTCTCAGAGCCTTATGTTCCAAAGGGCCTGTATACCACCCATAGTCCTACATGCCAAGTTCCCAGTGTCTTGTGTTACCTCTATACTATCAGAGCCTAATAGTTCAGGTTCCTATATATAAAAGGCCCTGTGATCCTAGGGGCCTACATTCTTAGGGCTCTATATGCCCAGGAACATATTTTTAGGAGCCCGTATTTTATGGCCCTATATTCTTTGGAGTCCTAAGTAACCATAGTCCTACTTGCCCAGGAGCATACGTATATTCCTAGCTATTTAAGGACACAGTAATTCCAAGGATGAATATTTCCAATCACTTATATTGTCAGAACCATAAATTCCTAGGGGGCTACATTCTTAGGGCCCAAGGGTCCTGGAGCGCTGTATTTCTAGATCCACATTTTGCCTAATCCCAGGAGGCTACATTACTTACAGAGTCATACGTCCCTATGTTTTCAAGACCCACTGTTTAGTGAGGCCTATATTCCTAGGGCATTTCTAGGGGCCATAAGTTCCTGTAGACCCATATACCCAGAGCCTTCATACTCCAGGCATGTACCATGGTTCTAGGGCCCTATATTCACAGGCTCATACATTCCCAATGCCTCATGTTGCCTAGGATTCCCAGGATCCTATACTCCCAGACCCCTATGTTCCTGGGACCCTTATAGATCCAGGAATCTATATTCCCTAGGGCTCCATATTCCCAGGTACCTATGTTCCCAGAGCCCTACATACCCAGGGCTCTACAATTCCTGGGTTCAATATTTCTCAGCCTTATAGTCCCAACCCTATATATCCCTAGTGCCCTATGTTCCTAAGGTGCTGTATTCCCAGTTCTGTATTTCCTCTTGTGCATGTTGTATAACATAGTATGTTGTATAACCAATGATGGCCACATGGCCACAGCGGATACACATGTTTTATTAAAATGCTTTGAGCAAATCAAACTCCCAGAGCAGTGATTAATCAGCCCCGCTGTAATAAATCTGTGTAAGTGAACACCTGTAAATTCACTTCCCCTTAATGCACCTAATACACCTTAATGAATAACACTGGATTCTCTATTTAATCTTTATGAAGTAAGAATGAGACAGTGTGTGTGTGTTGTGTGTGTGTGTGTGTGTGTGTGTGTGTGTGTGTGTGTGTGTGTGTGTGTGTGTGTGTGTGTGTGTTAAAATCAGCCAGACTCAGAAACGGCCCATGCTGGTAAAATTAGTCTCTCATTTCCATATGAAGTGGCTCGATTAATAACGGCGCCATTTCGCTCTGTGTGAAATGAGCGATGAAGAATGAGCGTAATTGTCAACGGACATCTCGGCAGTAAAGCATCTGTTCACGCTCCTTAGGGTACATAGCCGGCCCTGTCATAATCCAAAACAAGGGCACTCAACTCTGTGAGAAAGAGAGAGAGAGAGAGAGAGAGAGAGAGAGAGAGAGAGAGAGAGAGAGAGACGTAGCAGATGTTGGTCACGTGACTACTAACTTTTATTTGTACTGGTTAAAAGGCAGACCATGATAGCAGTTAGAGTTTACCAGTAAAATGTGTTTGTGTTTAAAAGTGAATTTCCTCATGCCTTTTATTATAAATATTATAAATAGTGAGGAAATCATTACAGTATAACACTTATAAAAATTGTATTCAACTTTATTTTACCTTGGAAATGTCGTACTGCTCGCCACACGTCGTACACTAATCTGTATTTATACACACATCTTAGGTTTATTATTATACACAACAAGCACGTATGGCGCAGAGTTTATTGAAGTAAACATCACCAAGTCATAGTCAAGAGAGCAGGCTAGGTCAAAACACAAATTTAGCATAGAAACAGTAAACAAATCCAAAGGTGCATGGAAAAATTCCAACATGTCCAACACAAAGTGTCAAACAGCTCAGAAACCGCAGATGGGAAAGAAGGCAAGACTTGAAATCAGATAAGCTCTGTAAACTGGAGGTTGGGACCTCTGGTGGTGTGGAGTAAGATCGTCAAGCAAGCCCATGAAATAATCCAAAGAAAACAAGATCCATGTAGAATTGTGTAGTTTCACACCTAAACCACAGAACAACTAAGAACTACTTCCATTTCCATGACAGGAACTGGACCGCTGTGGTCATGAGAGATCTGCTTCAGAGCCATATTCTGGGAAACAGCCATGTTCCAGACTCTAATCTTGGTCCAGAGACCTGAGACTAACCTCATACCAGTTCCCAAGTCTCAGTGTCACCCTGCTGATGGAGATGCTAACCACATCCAAGAGAAATCATAAGTTCAGGTCAAGTCACCTTTATTTATATAGGTTTTTTTTTAAAGAGAATGAATGTTGGCCAAAGTGCTACACAGGTGCATCTCAAAAAATTAGAAAAAGTTCATTTTTTTCCCCGTAATTTAATTCAAAAAGTGGAACTTTCATATATTCTAGATTCATTACACATAAAGTGAAATATTTCAAGCCTTTTTTTGTTTTAATCTTGATGATTACGGCTCACAGCTCATGGAAATGAGATACTGGAAAAATCCAGTATCTCAGAAATATTAGAATAAAGAATTTATAATACAGAAATGTGGACCTGAGAAGACTCTAATCAGCTAATTAACTCCAAACACCTTTTTACTCAAAACCCCGTCGCTCAGTGGTCCAAAGTCCTCTTTTCAGATGAAAGTAAATTTTGCATTTCATTTGGAAATCAAGGTCCCAGAGTCTGGAGGAAGAGTGGAGAGGCACAGAATCCAAGTTGCTTGAAGTCCAGTGTGAAGTTTCCACAGTCAGTGATGATTTGGGGTGCCATGTCATCTGCTGGTGTTGGTCCACTGTGTTTTCTCCAGTCGAGAGTCGATGCAGCGTCTACCAGGAGATTTTAGAGCACTTCATGCTTCCATCTGCTGACGAGCTTTATGGAGATGCTGATTTCCTTTTCCAGCAGGACTTGGCCCCTCCAACAGAGCCAAAACTACTAGTAACTGGTTTGGTGACCATGGTATTACTGTGCTTGATCGACCAGCTGACTCCCCTGACCTGAATTTTGTCCAGAGGAAGATGAGAGACACCAGACCCGACGATACAGACGAGCCGAAGGCCGCTATCAAAGCAACCTGGGCTTCCATAACACCTCAGCAGTGCCACAGGCTGATCGCCTCCATGCCACGCCCCATTGATGCAGTAATTCATGCAAAAGGAGCCCCGCCCGAGTATTGAGTGCATAAATTAACATACTTTTCAGAAGGTCGACATTTCTGTATTATAAATTCTTTATTCTAATATTTTGAGATACTGGATTTTTGATCTCCATGAGCCGTAATCATCAACATTAAAACAAAAAAAGGCTTGAAATATTTCACTTTATGTGTAATGAATCTACAATATATGAAAGTTCCACTTTTTGATTTAAATTACAGGAAAAAATGAACTTTTCCACGATATTCTAATTTTTTGAGATGCACCTGTATAATGGCATCAAGTAATTTCACACAGCAGTGAAATAAAACAGACACAAAATGAAATAAATCAATGAATGAATAAAACAGTAAAAAGCATTAAAAGACAAAGACACAAATTAAAACACGGGACATAACAGCATCGACACTACAAAACGTAAAACACCTGGGAATTTGAAAATGTCTAAAGAATACCCTAAATTTGAGCTAGTTGACTAGCTAATGCTGGTGAGATTAGGTTATTGCAGATGGCGTGAAAACATATTCAACACTTTCAAGTTCAGACGGAGCTCCATGTATTTTATCTTATTTACACCGAAGACTTTTAAGAATGAAATCAAAGCCAAACCCCGAGGATTCACACATGAGCGTATAATCACATCACACAGAACGTCAGGACTAGCTTCATCACACAGACATGCTTTGGGTCCAACTGAGACCGGAGACCATTACAGGGCATCTTCAGGAGACAAACAGGATTGTGGGTGAACAGCTGGGGAGTCAGGACGTACTGTACGCCTTCTACGTGGGGTACACACTCAAGAAAGGAGGCGTGTGTGTGTGTGTGTGTGTGTGTGTGTATGATCCTGATTTCCAGCTTCTGATCCTCATGCAGTGGATTAGGCGAGGACACACACTCGACACAGCAGTTAAAGCGATTAGACGTGTGTGTGTGTGTGTGTGTGTGTGTGTGTGTGTGTGTGTGTGTGTGTGTGTGTGTGTGTGTGTGTGTGAGACAGAGAGAGAGAACTCTGCAGTGATGGGCTTAGCCAATTCAAGCTCATTATATATGCAACTACTAACGCAGCTGTCAGCCCTGTGTGTGTGTGTGTGTGTGGGGTGTGTGTGTGTGTGTGTGTGTGTGTGTGTGTGTGTGTGTGGTGTGTGTGTGTGTGTGTGTGTGTGTGTGTATGTGAGAGAGAGAGAGAGAGAAAATAATGGCACATCTTTATTTGCACCTTGGGTGTTTCTGAGTCAACAAGGGGAGGAGCCTGGGTTAACTCTGATCAAGTAATTAGACTTGAACTTATGACATCACCACAGTAGCTTCACTCTTCACTAACCTTAGCTAGTTTGCTAATGAGCTTTGTGACTTGGTAAATGCATAATTACAAATAACTTTTTTAACAAAAAAAAAAGTCTTAATTCCGAAACACTTGGTCACGTCTCCTACAAAAAGAACGAAACAGAAAAAAAAAAATGTCATTAATAAAACACAAGAAGCAACGATTACAACGAGCGCTGTTATAGAAAATTAATCAACACCTTCCGACCAATCAGAACCCAGAATTGTATATTAACACATTGTGTGAGTTGCTATCGAGAGTGTGTGTGTGAGAGTGCGTGTGTGAGGGTGTGTGTGACCGCTCACTCTGCCTATAGGAATCAGACGTGTGACAGAAAGACCTGCTGTTCTGGCATCATGTATTAAAGTGAGTTTATAGCATGCGCTGAGTCGAGCTCACGCTGATGAAACATCTGTCTCGGAGTCTCTTTTTCATCAGCTGCAGTCCCTCAGTGGTCTGATTGGGTCACACAGGGGTCAGCCGGTCATGACGGCTTTATTCCCCGCCGTCATCAGGTGTTTCTTTACCTTCTCTCTCCAGGCCATTCACTGGATGTCATAAATAATATCTTCAGCGCTGTGATAGCCCTCGCGCTGCCACGGCTGTCAGGGATTTTTAGGCGTTCCTCCTATTCGGGCAGCTTCGCTGTCAAAAACTGATGCTGTAAAATATTTTGCCGGAATATGAGCTGCGTCGTGGAGGTAATATCAGATGTATTAGTGGTATTGCTTCGTCGCAGATCATCCCAACGGTCCAGAAATAATGCCCAGAAAATGTCAACCAGACAAAGCAGGAGCTGTCAAGGAGCTGAATTAAGAAACTGATGTTCGATTTTTTATTTTTTTTTGGTTATAAATTACATCACGGGCTCAGGAGTTTCATAACAACAAGGTGTGATTCGATGTCTTGATCTAAATTTCACACTTTGATCAATCTTGAAGGCCTTCACACACGCACCATCACGTAAAAATGAACGCAACAAACAGCAAACTAAAAAAAACGTCAACTTTCCACTAATGAAAAATATTACTTTATGACACGGCCGCCAATAAAAGATCATTTTATTTATCTTTCTTGTGAAATGTATTTAAAGATGAAGCACCCAAACATTACCTCGCGGCGCATATTCTCGAATGTACCGCATTTCTGCTTCTTCGCAGCTGGACCAGGATCATCTGTCTCCATGACCTCAGCATGTTCCTCACTGTCTCGATTAGTCCGATCCGAATCGCCTGCTTTTAGCAAGAAACGTTTAACAGCTGACTGTTTTTTCCGTTTTGCCTCTTCGACCGTGTGATTGTACGGTGATCTGTCTCTAGATCTTTGTATCAGCCGCCTTGAGTTGCACAAGAAAGAGGAAATGTCATTTTTTGAATTGAGTAAAGTAATATCTGACTGGGTAAGAGGGAATTTTAATTAAAGACTTGAACAGAGTGTACAGTATATGACTGTGTGACGTGAATTTTTAATTCTGTAACTGAATAATGTATCTCGATTTCCTGTTCATGTCAGCAGGAAGTGATTTACTAGAAAACAGCGATTCCACAGCAGTGGCTATTTGATACACCCCAAGTGAACAGTGAGCTTAAACATACATACATACATACACATACACTCACTGTCCACTTTATTACACCTGTACACCTGCTCGTTTGTGCAGTAATCTAATCAGACAATCATGTGACAGCAATGCAATGGATAAAATCTTACAGGTACAGGTCAAGAGCTTCAGTTCATGTTCACATCAAACATCAGAATGAATTAAAACTGTGATCTCTGTGACTTTAACCGTGACATGGTTGTTCCTTCCAGATGGGCTGGTTTGAGTATCGCAGAAACTGCCGACCTCCTGGGATTTTCACACACACAACAGTCTCTAGGGTTTCACACACGTACATCACCTTTTGATTGAAAGCTAACTTACGTTTACAAAAATGATGTCAGATCTCTCCTGTCTCTACTCTGTAGGTTTTAATGTCTCAAGCTCCAGTGTGACTGAAATTGCATTGTGTTAGAAAGGATCACTTGTTTAACTGCTTTTGGCATCAAGGAATTATTTCACCACACCATCACTCAGTGGACCATAACCGTCTCTCACAGCGAAGACTGTTCTTAAACATCCGAGCCAAACTGTTTTTATCGTGACACGTTAGCCGTGAAAAGGCTGTGTGTGAGCACAGAGGAGATTTCCGATCTCAGCTGTGTGTGCACTTTCATGCTGGAGTGAATGGGAATCGGTTATCACAAGCCCACAGGGTGTAATAGTGCAGCTTTGTTTCAGCATAGCTTAGCCAAATCTCCTTTATGTTTCACATCAGAACAAGACACAAGACACGGAGAAACCTGCAGGCAGCCTTCTGTGGAATATAAACACAGTGTGTATGTCTCATCATATAGATAAACAACACTGATCCTTACTCTATACCTGTACGGCTATCATAAATGGCATTGCTCTGGAACCTTTGTTTGTGCTGTTATAGTAAAATAGAGTTACTGTTACAACCCCAGAGTTGATTCATTTCCTATAACACACATCCTGAAGTGGTTGTACTTTTTATGTCACTCTATGGGATGGTCAAAATATGTTTAGTATATATATATATATATATATATATATATATATATATATATATATATATATATATATATTGAGATCACGTGACACTTTAATTGCATATAGATCGACTCCATTCAGCTACTTATGTGACTTCTGATCCCAGAATTACGCTAGCTATATTGATGTTCATACTGATGCTACCGCCACCATGCTTCACAGTGTGGATGGTATTTTCAAGGTAACGAGCAGTGTGTAGCACTTGTACTTTTTTTTTTGTAAATAATTTTTGCAAACAAATATGGTTGTTGTGATGTCAGTGAGGTCAAAGGGCAGGTTACCTCATTATGACAGATTGGACAGCAATTTCACATACACGTGCAAAAATGCCCTCACAAAAAGTACAACATAAATGATAGAAAGATCTGAATTAACTTGTTTATGATGATAAGAAAATTTTTTTTTTTTTTTTGGATTTAATCACTTATTACACTTATTGAAGATGATCAGACAGGACCTGGGAAAAGTTCAAAGGAGGGAGGTGAATAATTATGCAAGACACTGTATCTCTATTGATCCTCCTGACCATGTGAACCATCTAAAGAAGTGATTTTATAGACACCAACAAGGTTTTGACTTGTCAACACAGTGGTGCAGCTTGTTTTCACAACTATGAGCCAGATTGTAGATGAAAATGAAACAGAAATGGACCAAGATTTGAACCTTGAGGCACTGAGGAGGTGAAATGAGATTCTGAGCTCTGGGCTGATTGATCTGTTCGAGAGGTGAGCGAGTGTCCTGAAGACTGCTTTGAAGTAAAGTTTGGCACAAAGTCCACGATGCCACACTTTATCAAAACCTCCTTTGATGTCGACGGCTATGATATAGAGTACACTCTTTCTCTCCACGGAGCATGAAGTTGTCCCGTCTCGCACCATGCTTTAAGATGTCTGATGTGCTGTTGCTGTGTGCTATGAATTCAAAATGTCTTTTTTTTTGTTGAGAAGGTATATCCATAACTGTTTGTTCATGATCTCTTGCCTTAAACTAGTTGTTTAAGAGGAGAAATACAGGCGAATTATGTAATTTTCGACATCTGTGCATTTGAGCTACAAAGTGGGAAAATATATATTTTTTAAATGATCAAACACTTGTCTTTTGTTTGTAACAAACTAGCCAACTAACTAACATTAATAATAATAATAATAATAATAATAATAATAATAATAATAATAATAATAATAATAATAATAATTGTTACTTTGATTTTTTTTTTTTAATATTGTTGTTGTTGCTATGGTTGTTGTTTGATTCTCTCTTGGTTTATTATAAATTGCACTCAGAAACTATTAGATTGTGTCATCATTACATTTAATTAAATATTAAATAAATAAATAAAAAATATTCCATATGTACAAGACAAGATGAAAAGTATATATTTTGTAGAGTACTACTACTACTACTACTAATCATCAAAATAATAATAATAATAATAATAATAATAATAATAATAATAATAATAATAATAATAATAATAATGTGTTAAACGTCAGATTATGTGTAAGGATTTCCCTTCAATGCGCATGCGCATTTTTTCCTCAACAGTGCGCATGCTCCGAACTGCTCCGCTTCAACCTCAGTGTGTTTGGGACGAAACTAGCTAACGTGCTAACTGACTGATTAACGGATTAAACACGGGAATTTCACGCACCAAAAGTTTTGACAATTCGAGGATTTTTTAAAAATAATCTGCGTTGAAGTGATGGGCAAGGCGGCGAAAGGTTTGTTACCGTGTCCGCGGACTTTTCCTTTCATGTTATTAGTTTAAGGATGTTGTGTTAGCTTAGCCAAGCTAGTACTTAGCTTGTTTTGGTAGCTGGTTAGCTCAGTTAGGTGTTTTCTGCATAAGTGATTTTGTATAAAGTTAGTTGTTTTAGTAGTTTTGCTCATTTGTAGTAACTTTTTTTTTATGGTAGAAATTATTTTTTAGAATCCAGACTTTATATATATATATATATATATATATATATATATATATATATAAGTTATATTCCTGGTTATGAGGGCGAAATGTATTTATTTTAGAATTTTTTTGTCCCATAAAATAAAGCAAAAATTAATTAAATAAGTACATTATTTACTTTGTTATTTAGTATTTTGGTTAGCCCGTTCCATACAAATATTTATTAGTATTAATTGTGAAAGGTATAAGTAAATAAGTTAATTTAATATAATATACTTTAATGTATTTACATGAAGACATGAAGATACGTGGTTTATATCGTGATGTATAAAAAGGTTTTTCTGACAAAGTACCTAAATGTGACTATAGATTCTGAGAATTCTGTCCAAAAAATGCTAAAAAGAAAAATAGTTTTTCATGTAGAAAAGGCAGGGGAAATGATGTAACTGGTACAAAAAAAGCAGGATAAAGTTAAATATACAAACCAAATGTGAACTGTATTATCATCCGGATCACTTCTAACGTACGGTTTAGGCCACGCCTCCTACCTGAGTACTGATGCTGGTCCGGAGTGACACAGTACAACAAAGCATGTTGTACCGCTCTATACATTTTATAAATAACCGTGTGTCTATAGAGCTATTGGTTTTCTGTAATGTTGTCTGTAATTATTCTGGACGATAGGCATGCTCGTCACACTTCAGGGTGCGTGGCCATAACATGACTGTAGGGTTTACCTGTGCTAAGAATGAAATAATGTTCCTAAAACCACCTTGGAAGTGTTGCCTCTCTGTTTTGGTTTTGTTTTCGGTGGGAGAGGAGAGAAAGGAGAAAAGAGCAAGCGCTTCCTGGAGTGAAGTTAAAAGTGTAAACCCTTCCACAGGACATAACTCGGCCTTTACAGACATGTCAGTTCAGATGAGAGATATGTTACTTAGAGTAATTCTACTTCTCAGATTATAGAACATTAAATACAGAGTAATATTTCAAGAATCATGTATGTGCAGATTGTAAAAGTATACAGACATTACATATTTGGACTGAAACCCCAGAGATACCCCGGACCGAAACCCCAGAGATACCCCGGACCGAAACCCCAGAGATACCCCGGACCGAAACCCCAGAGATGCCCCGGACCGAAACCCCAGAGATGCCCCCGGACCGAAACCCCAGAGATACCCCGGACCGAAACCCCAGAGATACCACGGACCGAAACCCCAGAGATGCCCCGGACCGAAACCCCAGAGATGCCCCCGGACCGAAACCCCAGAGATGCCCCCGGACCGAAACCCCAGAGATACCACGGACCGAAACCCCAGAGATGCCCCGGACCGAAACCCCAGAGATGCCCCGGACCGAAACCCCAGAGATGCCCCGGACCGAAACCCCAGAGATGCCCCGGACCGAAACCCCAGAGATACCCCCGACCGAAACGCCCGACCGAAACGCCCGACCGAAACCCCGGACCGATACCCCCGACCGAAACCCCGGACCGATACCCCGGACCGAAACCCCGGACCGATACCCCCGACCGAAACCCCGGACCGATACCCCGGACCGAAACCCCGGACCGATACCCCGGACCGAAACCCCAGAGATACCCCGGACCGAAACCCCCGACCGAAACCCCCGACCGATACCCCCGACCGAAACCCCAGAGATACCCCGGACCGAAACCCCAGAGATACCCCGGACCGAAACCCCAGAGATACCCCCGACCGAAACCCCAGACCGATACCCCGGACCGATACCCCCGACTGAAAACCCAGAGAGATATCCCGGACTGAACACCCAGAGAGATATCCCGGACTGAAACCCCAGAGTTACGCAGTGACACATGGCCCTCTCACATGCCTAATAGATTTATCACTTATGCAGCACAACGATTTTCACTTAATCAGAAAATTTTTACAGAGGCATCTGACATTGATGGAGGAATTACAGTTCCTGTTCATCACTAAGGTGAGAACTAGACATTTACATTTACGGCATTTGGCAGACGCCCTTATCCAAAGCGACTTACATTTTATTTCATTTATACATCTGAGCAATTGAGGGTTAAGGGCCTTGCTCAAGGGCCCAAACGTCACAGCTTGGCGGTGCTGGGATTTGAACTCACGACCTTCCGATCAGTAGTCCAACGTCTTAACCACCTGTTCTAAACCCAAATATTCCCAAAGTGATCCCTTTACCATCATGTTTGTTGAGTGGAACAGTCGCATCATTGATGTCACGTTTCGAGTTCCGTGCTCGGCCGCGGTTAGCGATCACACTAGGTGAGTACCGTGCCTGAGTCCAACTGAACCGTGCCCGAGCCCACCTCTTCAAGCAGGCCTGGGCACGTCTCCACATGGAAAACTAATCCCATTTGAATAGGGCCGTTCAGTGTCCTAGAGATATATTTTATTGAAGTGTGTTTCAGTGTGAGCAGCACGAACAGTCAGTTATGCTAAACTGATAGCCATGCTGTTCTGTTAGCCTTGAAGCTAACAGAGTTCAGGCTTATTTTGTGCTAAACTCTCGCCGGTGTCCAGCAGGATGTATGTAGTGTTTTCCTGTTATTGAAATTGTTGGTGTTTTTGTCCTTGTGTACTCCCTCAGGTTGGGATGAAGGCAGAATTCCAGGGCTCATCCTGTAAACCTGGTCATCATTAGCATGAGAGAGAAGCGTTTTCATCATCTCAGGGTAAGTCATAAACATACCAGTAAAATAAGCATACACCACAGTTTTGTAAATATGGACCAGTCAGATGATGAATGCTGGACTAGACATCTAACATCTAGAGGCCACGCTGATGCTCCTCTAATGCCTGAGTCACACTGCAGGTGTTCAGATATTTGACACCGTCTTAAACGACTATCCTGTGGTGTGTTGTTGTGTGTAAAATCAAATCTGAACCTCTCAGATCCACTCACAAATAATTTGAACAGCCAGCTGTACCTGTCTGTTCCACTCCGTATTTACTTTGATCTGAAGTCAGGTTCCCCTCCCTCCCCCGGGAGAACTTTAGTGAGATCTCGGCGAGATACTATCCTTCTTTAGAGAGAATCGGCCTCGCTGATGATTCATGAGTGTGAATTGCTCCCAGTTTCAGACATCTCTCTCTCTCTCTCTCTCTCTCTCTTTCTCTCTCTCTCCCTCTCTCGTTCTTAAATGATACATAAATGGTATTTGAATGAAAGGTGTTTTTTTTTTTTTTCAGAATATCCCTGTTTGTAATTGCGATTTAGCAAACCCCTTGCTGTAGTCTTGCGTTATGCCTCATCACAGGACAAGGTGAGGAGCAGCTGGTGACCGTGCGGTAGTGACGGAGACGAGTCCGGGCCTGTGTTGGACCTGTACAGACACGCCGCACAAAACTCAGCACGACTTATTTACAGAAACAACCTTTTTTACTCCAAAACAAAGGGGTGTGGCCCAAACACTAGTGTTTCACAGAGAAGATCTCATTACAGGTTCATTATAATCCTGTACACACTTAAAGTAAAGTAAAGGCTATAAACAACACTAACTTAACTAAAATACTATTGTGCTGGACTAAAGTGTCAACTAACTTGGTATAAATAAATAAACAGACAATGAAACAAATAAATATATATTGTACTTGTCAACTAAATCAGTTATAAAATTAATAAATACATTTTGTGCTTGACTAAAGCATCGGTTAATTCAATGTAAGGTAAATAAATCAATTTTCTGCTTGACAGTTTAGTCAGCTAACTTAGTTACATAAATAAGTAAATATTGACTAAAGCATCAACTGTTTCCTTTTAAAACATAAATAATTAAAATAAAATTAAATAGATATTGACTAAAGCCTGAACTAATTTGGTTTAAATAAATAAAAGCTGAGGCATCAATGAACTGTTATATATATATATGTATATATATATATATATACACTGAACAAAATTATAAACGCAACACACTTGTTTTTGCCCCCATTTTCCATGAGCTGAACTCAAAGATCTAAGACTTTTTCTATGTACACAAAAGGCCTATTTCGCTCAAATATTGTTCATAAATCTGTCTAAATCTGTGTTAGTGAGCACTTCTCCTTTGCCGAGATAATCCATCCACCTCACAGGTGTGGCATATCAAGATGCTGATTAGACAGCATGATTGTTGCACAGGTGTGCCTTAGGCTGGCCACAATAAAAGGCCGCTCTAAAATGTACAGTTTTATCACACAGCACGATGCCACAGATGTCACAAGTTTTGAGGGAGCGTGCAGTTGGCATGCTGACTGCAGGAATGTCCTCCAGAGCTGTTGCCCGTGAATTGAATGTTCATTTCTCTACCATAAGTCGTCTCCAAAGGCGTTTCAGAGAATTTGGCAGTACATCCAACCGGCCTCACAACCGCAGACCACGTGTAACCACACCAGCCCAGGACCTCCACATCCAGCATCTTCACCTCCAAGATCGTCTGAGACCAGCCACCCGGACAGCTGCTGCAACGATCGGTTTGCATAACCAAAGAATTCCTGCACAAACTGTCAGAAACCGTCTCAGGGAAGCTCATCTGCATGCTCGTCGTCCTCATCGGGGTCTCAACCTGACTGCAGTTCGTCGTCGTAACCGACTTGAGTGGGCAAATGCTCACATTCGATGGCGTCTGGCACTTTGGAGAGGTGTTCTCTTCATGGATGAATCCCGGTTTTCACTGTACGGGGCAGACGGCAGACAGCGTGTATGGCGTCGTGTGGGTGAGTGGTTTGCTGATGTCAGCGTTGTGGATCGAGTGGCCCATGGTGGCGGTGGGGTTATGGTATGGGCAGGTGTATGTTATGGACAACGAACACAGGTGCATTTTATTGATGGCATTTTGAATGCACAGAGATACCGTGACGAGATCCTGAGGCCCATTGTTGTGCCATTCATCCACGACCATCACCTCATGTTGCAGCATGATAATGCACGGCCCCATGTTGCAAGGATCTGTACACGATTCCTGGAAGCTGAAGACATCCCAGTTCTTGCATGGCCAGCATACTCACCGGACATGTCACCCATTGAGCATGTTTGGGATGCTCTGGATCGGCGTATACGACAGCGTGTTCCAGTTCCTGCCAATATCCAGCACACAGCCGTTGAAGAGGAGTGGACCAACATTCCACAGGCCACAATCAACAACCTGATCAACTCTATGCGAAGGAGATGTGTTGCACTGCGTGAGGCAAATGGTGGTCACACCAGATACTGACTGGTTTTCGCCCCCCCCCCCCGCTTGTTCAGTGTAGATAGATAGATAGATTGATTGATTAAAGGCTAAGGCATCAATTAACTCTTTAAAATAAATAGATAGATTAAATAAATAAATAAAGGCTAAGGCACCAATTAACTCTGTTTAAAATAGATATAGATAGATAAAATAAATAACGGCGGAGGCATCAATTAACTCTATTTAAAAGAGATAAATAAACAAACAAACAAATAAATAAAGGCCAAGGCATAAATTAACTCTGTTTAAAATGAATTAGCAAATAAATAAAGACTAAGGAATCAATGAACTCTGTAAAATAAATAAATAGATACTAAAAAAAAAAAAAAAAAAATGGTTTAAGACATTAGTTAACTCTATGTACAATACCTAAATAATTATAAATAAATAAAGGCTAAGACATTAACTCTGTTTAAAATACATAAATAAATTGTAAATAAGTAAATAAAAATAAAGACTAAGACATCAATTAACTCAGTTTAAAATGCATAAATAAATGAACAAACAAACAAATAAATAAATAAACAGAGAAATTATAAATAAGTAAAGGCTAAGGCATTCATTAACTCTCTTTAAAATAATAAATAAATAAGTAAATATTGTTCTTTACTAAAGCATCAAATAACTTAATCTAAATGAAATAGTTTTTGACTACAGCCTCAGCAGCAGTATGGGAGAAAACTAAAAAACCTTCCTGATGTTTATATATCGCAGTGTTTGTGTTATATCGTCATGGCACTCGACCCTCTGCTGAACACACACTGTTGCTAGGATACGGGGTTAGCCAAACAAATGAAACTCCTTGCGGATGGTTTTAATCGATTCTTTCTTCACTCTTTTATTCTTGTTTAAAAAGGTACAATGTAAATCGAGGTTGTTGTCGTTTAGGAAGTCCAGCGTGTGCTCTCCTGTGCCGTCCACGTCCTTTCCCCTTTCTCCTCCTGATAGATTCGTCCACTCGTTCAGCTCAACTTTGACTCTCATTCACACACATAATGACTTCCTGATGGCGAGGTCTCTGGTGTGATATTTCCAGAAGCTCAGGATGTGCAGGAATGCACAGAGAAATTGCAGCCACGTGTTCTCGCTAAGCCCTGACTTTGCTCCCTCTTTCCACGTAAAGGTCAAGTGGTGAGATTTCGGCGGCCGTCGGGCTTCGTGTCCAGACAGACGAAGGTCAAATGTCACGCGTGCTTACTCCTCCTCCTCCCCCTCCTCCTCCCCCTCCTTCTCAGGGAGAGATGAGCGGCGGCCCTGTGGCCGAGAGCTGGTGCTACACACAGGTAAGCACAGTTAGATAAAAATAAATACACGGTCACGTCCGATTTCAGTGCGGAAGAATACATTTTTTTTTTTTTTACCAAATTAAGACGGAGTGCACTAGATTCCTGATGAAACACCATTTAATACTCGGGCACAAATCGATTTATTAATGGAGCCTCCATTATAGTCATGGCTCCCTATTCACTACATGTGCTCACTAGGACATAACCTAGGTAGTGCACTAGATTCCTGATATCACAATATTTAAGATCCAGCCACAGAAAAAAACGACTTTTAACAAGTGCCTGTTTGATGATCGCTGTTTCCTTTTATCAGATTACCGAAGTGTTGTAAACGAGTTGATCAGATTATTGCCCAGATCTGATTTTCTTGCACTAATCAGATTACCTTGTACATGTAAATGTACTCGTGTGTGTCGTTTTTCTTCACTGCAGGTAAAAGTAGTGAAATTTTCCTACATGTGGACCATTAACAACTTCAGCTTCTGTCGAGAGGAGATGGGTGAAGTACTGAAAAGCTCCACCTTCTCCTCAGGTCCCAGTGACAAGATGAAATGGTGAGATTATTTATATATACAGTACATGTGTGTGTATGTGTGATATATATATATATATATATATAATCATCGCACAGTCCCCTCTCCTAAAGCTACTGTAACCAATCAGCATACAGTCCCCTCCCCTAAAGACACTCTAACCTATCATCACACAGCCCCCTCCCCTAAAGACACTCTAACCTATCATCACACAGTCCCCTCTCCTAAAGACACTCTAACCTATCATCACACAGCCCCCTCCCCTAAAGACACTCTAACCGATCATCACACAGCCCCCTCCCCTAAAGACACTCTAACCTATCATCACACAGTCCCCTCTCCTAAAGACACTCTAACCTATCATCACACAGCCCCCTCCCCTAAAGACACTCTAACCGATCATCGCACAGTCCCCTCCCCTAAAGACACTCTAACCGATCAGCACACAGCCCCCTCCCCTAAAGACACTCTAACCAATCAGCATACAGTCCCCTCCCCTAAAGACACTCTAACCTATCATCACACAGTCCCCTCTCCTAAAGACACTCTAACCTATCATCACACAGCCCCCTCCCCTAAAGACACTCTAGCCGATCATCACACAGTCTCCTCCCCTAAAGACACTCTAACCGATCAGCACACAGCCCCCTCCCCTAAAGACACTCTAACCGATCATCACACAGCCCCCTCCCCTAAAGATACTCCAACCGATCATCACACAGTCCCCTCCCCTAAAGACACTCCAACCAATCAGCACACAGTCCCCTCCCCTAAAGACACTCTAACCGATCATCGCACAGTCCCCTCCCCTAAAGACACTCCAACCGATCAGCACACAGTCCCCTCCCCTAAAGACACTCCAACCGATCATCGCACAGTCCCCTCCCCTAAAGACACTCCAACCGATCAGCACACAGTCCCCTCCCCTAAAGACACTCTAACCGATCATCACACAGTCCCCTCCCCTAAAGAAACTCTAGCCGATCATCACACAGTCCCCTCCCCTAAAGAAACTCTAGCCGATCATCACACAGTCCCCTCCCCTAAAAACACTCTAACCGATCAGCACACAGCCCCCTCCCCTAAAGACACTCCAACCGATCAGCGCACAGTCCCCTCCCCTAAAGAAACTCCAACCGATCAGCACACAGCCCCCTCCCCTAAAGAAACTCCAACCGATCAGCACACAGTCCCCTCCCCTAAAGAAACTCCAACCGATCAGCGCACAGTCCCCTCCCCTAAAGAAACTCCAACCAATCAGCGCACAGCCCCCTCCCCTAAAGAAACTCCAACCAATCAGCGCACAGCCCCCTCCCCTAAAGACACTCTAGCCGATCATCACACAGTCTCCTCCCCTAAAAACACTCTAACCGGTCATCACACAGTCCCCTCCCCTAAAGACACTCTAACTGATCATCGCACAGTCCCCTCCCCTAAAGACACTCTAACCAATCATCACACAGCCCCGACTTCCAAAGTCCAAAAGTTATGTAAGTAGGGAAAGTTCCTCGTATTCAGAACTGGGTTACGCGGGCCCTTAAGTGGATTTACTGGGCGGATTATTAAAATCACTTGTAGTTCACGTCTCTGAGGTTGGCAGATTTTTGATGAGTAGAAAACTGGGTCTTTCAAAAGCTTTTAGACCACTGAGCAGATTTGTCAGAATTTTAGAGCTCTAAGTAGTGAACTCTAAATATTTGTTGTGTGTGTTATTTGTTCCAGGTGCCTCAGAGTAAACCCAAAAGGACTCGATGATGAAAGCAAAGACTACCTGTCACTGTATCTTCTCCTTGTTAGCTGTCCAAAAAGTGAAGTGCGTGCAAAGTTTAAGTTTTCTTTACTCAACACTAAGCGAGAGGAGACTAAAGCTATGGGTACGAACCACTTCTGCTGTAAACCGCATTGTTTGTTCCTCAATATTTACATATTTCACTCTACACTTTTAGCTTGCATATTTATATTATGTATTATTCAATTGTTTTAACGACATAATCGTTGTTCCTCACCATAACCTTAGCTAATTAGCGTGTTTTACACATTCCTGATTATAATAAATGTTTTTGCTCTCTAGCAGATGCTGTAACCTGTACAGGAAAGTGATATTTATGTTATAATTTATGCATTTTCCTAATTGTAATTAGTGTTTTGGTGGGTAAATATGCAGGACTGAGATTTAGACACTGCTTTAGGCTGTGTACTAAGAGCTAGATTTTATGCCTGGTTAGAATTTTAGTACTAAAACAACAGCAATTTTTAAGTCTAAAACGTCTTGATATGTAAGTATCAGTAAGTAAGTAAGACCCGTATTGGCCAGAAAACTCGCATTGACCAAAGTGCTGTACAAGAAATGAAATAATAGCATAAGAAATATAAAAAAAAAACAACAACAATCAAATAACACAACACCCATAAAGCACAGCTTACATCAGTTCTAATAGCGATGTGTGTTTAGTATCTCTGTGCCTTGTAAAAGCCTGCCTGTTGTGTTTTTTTTTTTGTTTTTTTTTTTAATTTACTGACTTCAAATAACAATACCAGCCATTAACTATAAAGAGTCTTATTAAAATTTAAATGTGACTGATTTGTTCTCCTTTACAGAAAGCCAAAGAGCCTATCGATTCGTCCAGGGCAAGGATTGGGGCTTCAAAAAGTTTATTAGAAGAGATTTTCTTCTCGATGAAGCAAATGGCCTTCTTCCAGACGACAAGCTCACTCTGTTCTGTGAGGTAGAGTGCTAAACCGTGTGTGAAAATGATTTCTACTTAGTCTTCTTATTATTTCCAGATGTTCTTACTGTATTATTGGTGCTGTCTGTACTACCCATAATGCACTGTAAGCAACTTTAATGTGTGTTGCTAGAGGGAAGTGAGTCACACTTTTAAGTCAAGCTTAAACTTCCCCGTCCTGAAGACGTCTAAAAACTTGCAAAGCGCTGACACTGGAGACTCCTTCCATAAATGTTACATAAACGTCTCCTTACAGAAAACGTCACCATATTAACACCTTCTGACCAATCACAATCCAGAATTCAACATCGCTGTGGTATAAAGTTGCGATGTTGTACTAACGAGAGACTAATCGCTTTGTTTATTATGTAGCTAGCCGATAAATGACCTTCTCATCCTCATTGGGAAATAAATATATTTTTAATAATGTATCTTCCGTAGATTTCTAAAATGCCTTAGAGGAGTTGTCGAGACCAGACAGAATTGTTGGACCGCTGGCTTTAGTAGCTGATTAAGTTGACCGTCATTCACATGATCAGTACAGACTCCATCAGGCAGTTTAGTAACAATCTAATCAACATGAAACTGTCAAAAAATCTCTCTATCCATTTGCTTGAGTGAGTCGAGACGGCTGTGCCTTTCTGAATTTCTGAGTAAATGATCAGGTTGCAGTAGGCGTCTTATGTCTTATACAGTCCTGTCCTTCTCCATGAGTGACGAGCTTCCGCCCACTCTTATAGCGAAGCAGTCGAGGAGGGGGGAAAAAAGACGGCGAAGTGCATTTTGCAGATAATTAAGAGGATATTGTCTGGAGAGAGAGTCTGCAAGTCCCGATGAGATCTGCAACAAGGTTCAACGTTTGCTGGGAAATTGGCAATTTAATAAAGTAAATTAGATGCAAATTGCAGATAGGCTGTTTCCCATCATTAATTGGACAGCTCTCTAGATGAGGAAGTGAGAAACACAGTGGCAGTTAAACTGCTGCCGGTGGTTTTCTTTCTCTCTCTCTCTCTCTTTCTCTCTTTTTCCTGTAAAAAAAAAAAAAATAGGACTGTAAATATTGTAGCATGCTAATTGCTTAACCTTGTTGTATCAGTGTGGCTGTTTTGTCCAGTTATGAAAACTTCTATATCATTCCGGTTGTCCAATTAACAAGATTCAGGATAGTTTTATTGACAAATTCAGTGGGATACTTATTTGTTTACATGCTCAGATACATGCTCTGACTTTGCCAATATAAAGCACAATAAACACACAAAAAAACCCACATAAACACTGGAAAGGTGCTGACTGCGAACCATCGCCATTTTGCCAGCACTGGAAGTGAGGAATTATGGGATACGTGCATATCTGCTTTGGTTTGAAATAGAGCGACTGTGATGATGAGAGAAGCAATAAATGAATACTTAATGTGTTTCTGGACATTGTAAATGATAAAGAATGATACAGATAAAAGATTTTTTTTATCTAACATTTGGTCTATAACTCAAGATTTACATCATGCGGGACTTAAAGCCGGTTCCCAAATGGCCTTCTGTTACCACTGATACCACTTATGCTTTCCACATAGGGTGTAGGATAATATGACGACTAGAACATATATTTGGGGTTCAACCACAGAAAAACAAAACATGACAGAATATAACATGGAAACAGTATTTGCTTGAGTGAGATTAAAAATGACCCTTATTACAATTACGTTTGCACGTGCAGTTACGTATGCCACCATGTAGGACAAGTTCTACACAGCTTGGGACTGAGATGGTCATCTGTTGGCAAATTGCAGACATTCATCCGGGTTTCGGCACCAATTTCTCCTCACTTATAAACACCCATCTGTTTTAATATAATTGCAAAGCACAGTGTGTCTGATTGTCCATTTGTGTGTGCACGAGTTCTCTCTGTAGTTCTTTGTCTCTCCGTGGGCCAGCTCAGCATTCTCTGTGTGTCCTCGAGTTTTCCTGCAATCATTTACTATTTAGATGTGCTGACTCACTGCCTGGCCAGCCAAGCTCTAATCATTCGTATCTTTATAAATGACTAGTGAAAATGTTGCTTACAGTGTTTTAATTTGCATTGTTGTCTTTTTCTGGTGAATAAGTGCACTCTCAGAAAACCATTCATTTATGTTTGCTCCAGCATTTGGGATTCAGTCCTAATCTACTCTTTCTGTTTCTCCCCTGCCCCAGGTGAGTGTAGTGCAGGACTCTGTAAATATCTCAGGTCAATCTAACACAAACGTGCTGAAAGTTCCTGAGTGCCAACTCTCAGATGATCTGGGAAATCTGTGGGAGTGTTCACGCTTCACTGACTGCACACTGTGTGTGGGGGGGCAGGAGTTCAAAGCCCACAAATCCATTCTGGCAGGTAAAGACCTACAGCCATCCTCAGTTTAGTCTCTAGCAGGAGGCAGATCTTAATGTCTTAGATTTCATGAAGTGTAAGCACTGATCGGTCCCTTAAGATCTCAGGTAGATCAGGCCACCAGATCTCATGTGGATTGGTCCAGTAATATTTCAGATGGATTAATCCATCAGATCTGAAGCAAATTGATCTTGTAATATTTCAGGCACTTTGGTTCCCCAAGATCATGGGCGGTTTGGTTCCCCAAGATCTTGGGTGGACCGGTCCACCAGATCTCAGGTGGATTGGTCGCATAAGACTTCAGGAGGATTAGTGCACCAGATCTTTGGTAGATTGAACCCTCAGATCCTGGGCACATTGGTCCCCCAACATCTCGGGCAGATTTGTACCCCAGATCTCAGGTAGATCGGTTCTGTAAGATCTCTGCAGTGCTAGCTCAGTGGATAACAGACAGTCATGAGTTCAAATCCCAGCACCACCAAGCTGCCACTTTTCAGTTGTATAAACTTTTCAGTTGTATAAAATTGTATGTCAGTTGTATAAACGTAAGTGTAAGATTTCATGTGGATTTGACCTCTACGGTCTCTACCAGATTGGTTCTCCAAGATCTCAGGCATCCTGGTCCCTCAATATATTGGGCATATTGGGTCCCCTAAGATCTCAGGCAGATTGGCATTTAAGATCTTGAGCTGATTGGTCCTCTAAGATCACGAGCTGATTGGTCCTCTAAGATCTCGAGCTGATTGGTCCTCTAAGATCACGAGCTGATTGGTCCTCTAAGATCTCGAGCTGATTGGTCCTCCAAGATCTCGGGTGGATTGGTCCACTAGATGTGTGTTAGGTTAGTCCTCCAGTTTTGGAGGACAACCCCCCATGTTTGGTTCAGTCCCCCAAATCTGCTTAAACAGTTAATAAATAGATCCATTATATTATGGATTCTTTTCATTAAGCATGAACTGAGTAAAATTGTTTATTAGATTCAAGGTTACAAACGTATTCTTCGATATAAATTAGGAAAATGTTTTCCATCTTGAACTGTGAGTGAGCTTAACCAGACAAGATAAAAAAAAAATGGACTCTCAGCTTGCCTCAGTAATCTTAATCAACCGTCACAATAACAATAGAGAGGAGAGAAAATAAAGAAAATAAGCCATGTTTTCAGACATTCCTAATATATAACTGATGTATTTATTGCTTCCTTGACAGCGAGATCACCGGTTTTTAATGCCATGTTTGAGCATGAGATGGAGGAGAGCAAGAAGGTACATTTTTACTGTGATTACTAGACATTTGCAGCAGCTGTTTTATCTGTACTTACTTTCTCTTTATTTCCTCACACACAGAACCGTGTGGACATCAGCGACGTCGAGCCAGATGTCTTTAAAGAAATGATGGGGTTTATATACACAGGGAAAGCGCCAAATCTGGAGAAAATGGCCGACAGTTTGTTGGCAGCGGCTGATAAAGTAAGTGATGAATCAAGGTGGTCTTGTTTTTCATTATTATAAATTTGATTTTAAGTGTTGGTGGTGTAAGACTTCTACGATTAATATGATATTTCTGTCATTTTTATATATTTATCTTTTATATAATGCTGATCATGCTTTTAGCAAATAGGATTGTATGTGCTATTTAGCTGTATGTAGAAACTGTATCTGTGTACACTGATTTTTTAAATTTTCTTCACTGACATCGTTAATAATGTACATTTGTGACAAATTGACTTGATAAACATATATATATATATATATATATATATATATATATATATATATATATATATGCACTTATATATATATATATATATATATATATAAAAGCACTTACAATTAAACTATTAAACCTATATTAATAATAAAATCTCCCTTTTACTGCACCTTATGGTTTCTGTTACTCACTGCCTTTAGGCATATTGTTTTGCTTATGTTTACTTTGATCGTAGCGTTTTAATTAGACATTGTTACTAATAGATCACTTTCAGATTGCTCTCGTTATAATAAAGGACAGAATTTCATCTGTGTTTCATTTGAGATGATAGTACCCTTCTAAAAGTCATACACTAGAAGGTAAAGTGCATAGTGTAAGTGCATAGTACATCATGTGGGACACATAACTGTCTGTACTCTCCGATGTGTGTCTTTTCACAATAGAAGTAACGCTCGTGCCGGTCTCAGACCAAATAATCGATAGAAATTCGTTGACAAAGATTTTCATAATCGATTATTATAGGTTTTATCTATTAGTCGTTGCAGCTGTAGTCATGTATATGTGGTAATGATAACCTCACGCACAGCGGCTGCAGAAAGCCAAGGCTCCAGCTTCAGACAACATTTTTCACGTTCGTATAATAAAATCTCACAATGTAGTGAATGGATGAATAAGACAAAGTTAAGCTGATCTAAACGTGACCAAGGATCACTTATTTTGAAGAGACAAAAAAAAAAAAAAAAAAAAACAACCCGAAAAAAACATTGCATGGAAAACAAAATGGAATTTTTTTTTAAAAAGGACTAATCCTTTTCCTATTTTCATCTCTCACACGTTTTTGTATCTGATTTTTATGTTTAAGATATCCTATGCATTATAAAAAGCAGAAAATTTCAGATAACCTGCACGTTCCTATAAAAAAAAAAAAAATTAATTAATTAGTTAGTTAGTTAAAAATTTTCCCCGCCATTACTTGCGTGGTGACGTAGTCAAAACTCAACAGTCATTTAGAGGCATGCGAAATCCTTACATCTGGAAAGAAAAGTACAGGAATGTACGAGTTTTTTTTGTTTTTTTTGCTTTTTGTTATTAATTCTGATTATTTTATAATATTTTAGCACACTGTGGACACAGGGACACAAATTAACATCAGCGTCTTTTACTTGTTAGCAACATTATCCTTATAGCTTCAGGTCAACACACACACACACACAAAAAAACTTCAAAATATAGCTTAGATGCTTTTAAGTGTGAAATAGTGCATTTCATTGTGTTTTTTCCCTTCCACTTTATAGATTCAGTGAACTTTTAACGTCTACATTGGACAGAAATTCATCTCAGGTTTGTGAAGAAAAGTAGTTGTCTTGACAGAGCTACAAATTGCGTGTGTGTGTGTGTGTGTGTGTGTGTGTGTGTGTGTGTGTGTGTGTGTGTGTGTGTGTGTGTGTGTAGTATGCTCTGGAGCGTTTAAAGGTGATGTGCGAGGAGTCTCTGTGCAGCAGCCTGTGTGTGGAGAACGTAGCCGACACGCTCATCCTCGCCGACCTGCACAGCGCCGAGCAGCTCAAAGCTCAAGCCATCGATTTTATCAACAGGCAAGTGCGGCTCCAGAAAAAACCGCACCGCTGAACCGTGGCACTCGATGATAAATCACTGCTGCCATCGCTGTTTACACACGCTGAATGTTAGCTAGCTCTGTTTTCTTCTTTTTTTTATCTCCTCTGTAGGTGCAGCGTCCTCCGACAGCTGGGGTGCAAGGATGGAAAATACTGGAATAGCAAGTATGTAATTAGCCTGTGTGTGTGTGTGTGTGTGTGTGTGAGAGAGAGAGAGAGCGAGAGAGAGACACACATACACAAGATTAATAACAAGCTCTTATCAGCACCAGCGAGCTGCATTAGAATTCATTGTTTTGGGTTTTGGCTGCTAAAACCTCGTCAGTCTCTGCTAGTTTTCTCCATATCTCAGAATTTATGATGTTAATAGACTTTCAGAAACAGTTTAGGAATATTAAAAACACCCATATTGCACACTTCTCATTTGTTTTATTTCTCCTTCCCTGAAGTCTTGTTATAATGTTTGTGTCATCGTTCATTCGTACATAACCATTTTCCAGCCATCAGAATTAAACAGGCTGTCTGTTTCTCTACCTTTACCATATATATATATATATATATATATATATATATATATATATATATATATATATATATATATATATATATATATATATCACTTTCTGGCAAATAAAACACCCCATGCTCCATCCTTATGTATCCTAAATCACGCTAATATTACAAAATCGAGGTTTGTTCATACCTAGCAGTGCTTTGCTAGATAAAAGCTGTCGGTGTTGACATGATAACTGAAATTAGCGAACGCTACACCCCCCCGGACACCCCTCCTCCCCTTCTGTGGGTGGGGGGTATGATGAAAATGTCAGATCACGATACTTTAAGGCATTTCTAAGATATATGTCACAATGTGCAGTAAAAAATAATTTCTACAAAATTAAATCGGAAAAGGCTCAAACTAATTAATTCTAAACAGTAAACTTTAAGGGTTCAGTGTGAGATGATAATGAGATGATAATGAGAGAATGTAATGAGAATAAGTATACTGTGCTGCGAGTTTGAATCTCAACAATGCCACAGGAGTCAAGAGAGCGAAATTGTCCGTTCTGTCTGGGAGGGCGGAGCATACTCTGTCTCCCCTGTCAATCACAGCAACATTAGCCAATCGTGGACATCAGTGAGACCGTGTACGTATGCGGAAGATGTGTTGCTGTCGTGTGTCGGCTGGTGTCACGTGGAAGTTAGCCTTCACCCTCACTTGAATACGCCCGTTTTTGAACATGCTCGTCCGGCATCCAGTTGATCGCCTAGCTGTTGCCTAGCTGTTGCCTGGTTACGCAGACCGTCACCATGAACAACCTCCTCGCTGCATTTCAGCTTTTCTTCATTCATTATTCCTTATATAATGTATACTCCTATCGTTTAATTTCCCATTCCCTTCATTTATTTTTATTTATATTTATATTTAGTGCTTAACATTTTAAGTTCTTACACTTAAATACCGGAGACGCGTCACCGACTTTACGCTCGTCCGCCAAGTCTGCAGGTTGAATTCGGCGAAGCAAAACCGTCACAAAACTCCTCCCCCCTCCCTCCCTCCCTCGCGCAAGGAGTTGTGGGTAATGTCAGCAGAAAAAGTGTCCACGGATCCACACTTCGAAAATCTACCGGAAATAGAGCATCCGAGTACCTTCGGATACTCATTCAAACACGCTGCCATTTGGGACTAATCTATTTTGACGGATAGTAGGCGAATTGGGACGCAGCAACTATCTGCTGTTTGGTCTTTAATTAAAAACCGCAATCAGGAGTGTTTGTGTTTCTTACAGCAGTGTGTTTATAAAGCAGTCACTCTTAATCACTGTCTCCGTCTCACCCGTGATCTCTGCTGAGCGTTAGATTAAAGCACTCCATCGATTCTGACCGTGTGTGGTGTCAATACTCTGATGTCTTTGTGCTCTCTGTGTCACAGCCACGCCGCGGATATAATGGAGACCCCAGGCTGGAAGGCAATGATCCAGTCTCATCCGCACTTAGTAGCCGAGGCTTTCCGCGCCCTCGCCTCGGCTCAGTGCCCTCCGTTCGGCCTGCCCAGGAAGAGGCTCAAGCAGTCCTGATCTCTCTCTCTCTCTCTCTCTCTCTCTCTCTCTCCATCTCTCTGTTTATCTGTTTCAGCTGGAGGAAGGAATGGAGACAATGGGGGGGGGGGGACATGAACTCGTACTGCTCTCACTGAGTCATCGCTTTCAGCTTCAGATACACTCTCACTCTTTTCCTTTCTTCCTTTCTTTTTTCTCCCCCCCCCCCCCCATCACTGTTATTTTCTCATCCTCTTTCTCTCATTAATTGGCATTTACGCTCTCTTTCTTTTCCTCCATCTCCCTCTCTCTGATCCTCTCTTTTTTCCACACTGTGTCATTCTCTTATCCTCTTTCTTGCTTTCATCATTTCCCCCTCTCTTTCCTCCATCTTTCTTTCTCTCTTTGTCCCACTTTATATTTTTCCATTCTCTCTCTCTCTCTCTCTCTCTCTCTCTCTCTCTCTCTGCCTCACTTTTTCTTTCTCTGTCTTATCAGTCTCCTTTTCACTTTTCGTTTCATTTTCCTCCTGTCATTCTCTCTCTCTCTCTCTCTCTCTCTCTCTCTCTCTCTGTCTCTCTCTCTCTCTCTCTCTCTCTCTCACACACATACACACACACTTTCTCTTTGTCTATCATTCTCCCTTTCACTTTCTCATTTAATTTTCTTTCCCATCATTCTCTCTCTCTCTCTCTCTCTCTCTCACTTTCATTTCTTCCCTTAATCACTCTTTCTCTTTTCTTCTTTCATTCTCACTTGCTGTCTTCTCTTCAGTCTTTCCTCCTAACCGTTCTCACGCTTTCATTTTCTTACAGTTTTTCTTTCCTTCTGCCTTCACTTCTGTCTCCTTACTTATCGTTTCTTTCTCCCATTACACCTTTGTCTTTCTTCTCCCATCCTCTCTCTCTCTCTCTCTCGCATATCTTCTCACTTTTCCCATGTGACTTTTTTTTTTTCCTCATCTGTTTCTCTCTCACCGTGTCTCTCTTTGGCACTTCGTCTAAATCCAGAGACGGTAACGAGTGTGTGAAATTCTTCTCCTCCTTCGGTGAGAGTAAAAGCCGTAACAATTGTTCCAACGTTTCTCACACAGTATGTTCAGTCTCTGAGCTTTATTTTTCCTGCCTGAACACATTTTTTAATTTTATTTTTTATTCTCTCTCTCACGCGCGTGCTCTCTCGCTCGGTGTCTTTATCTCTTTTCCACTCCGGCTCAAACCGTCTTTTAAAAGAAATATTTTTAGACATTTTGGCATTTGAGTGAGAACCAGTCGATGGATGTGTATTTTTTTTTCCCCCCTCCTTTTTCCCCCCCCCTCCTTTTTCTTTCCTTCCTCGTCGTCTCCGATGGCCGTAAAAAAGATCAGTGTTTCCTTATCCTGTGTGCCTGCCTCGTCCCAAACAGACCAGGCCGTTCATTCCTCCTCACCTTTTGCACTAGTTCCCTGCGTCCAGCCGTTGTTTTGATACGACGTGTAAAAGGTTTGTTTAAAGCAGAAAATGTTCTGATGTTATATAAATGTTTGGCCCGTTTTCGCGACTAGACATTTGAGACGATCAGTGAAACAGATCATGCCCCATATTGATGGCACTATTTCTATGTAAAGGATTTACTTGACTTATATTTGAAAGGCGAATACTTTAACGTTTTTGTTGGGGGGAGGGGTCGGGGGTGTTGTGTAAAGGAGGTATTATCCGTAGGTTTCTACACTTATGTCACTCAAACGTGACGCGACGTTACACTGTGAGAGAAACGAGGGCTAAAAAGTTTGCCAGTTTGGCTCAGATTGATATAAAATGTACACAAATGTACCTTGAGGTATTTTTCAGCCAGGCTATTCTTTTCATTTGGTCTCCTTTTTCACTAAACGAGACACACAAAAAAAAAATGTTCCAAAAATAAACAACAGTCCATAACCCAACACACAATGGTGCTTATACATTGCCAATGTAAAAAGAAATAAGGGATGCATCACATTATTGACGGATAATTAAATGAAAAATGAGTCGTCCAATAAGTTCTGGCACCGTCCTTTCTAATGGATGCTATTTAAAAAATTTTTTAAAAATGTTAACATGAAATACAAATGAAATCAGTACTGGATTTTTCTGCTTTTTATTGAAGCAGACTGCTACTGTTGTTGCTTGTGGGTGTGGCCTGTCCAGCATGTTTAAATATATATTAAAGCTAATTAGTTAAACGAAATATTACGCTAATCAGTTGTTTGATTTACATGTCAAGTGCTCGGCTTTGTGCTAGCTTCAACGCGCTAGCAGATTAGCAAAAGGCTAACTATTAGCTACGTACACTCACAGGTAGCACCAACGATTTTTCTTTGTAATGTCTATACACGTTTAATGAGAGGTCAGACGGTAAATGGGAACTAATCGCTACGGCAGCATGAACTTATATCATGGAGGATGTAATTTATTGGACTTCGTGGCATTTCTACAGAGAGTCCCAAGAACTTTGTATCATCTATTTATTCAGTTATCAAGCACGGTTTTAATAAAATTATATAATAATAACACGTTTAATCCTAACAGCATTAATTAACACTACAATTATCAGTACATCTCTTAGCCTATAATAACACACTCTGAATATTCACAAGCGAATTTATTATTTTTTTCTTTCCATTTTTTTGTTTCCCTCCAGTCTGATGGCGGTTTATGTTAAGATTCCTACAAGTAACGTTATTTACAGCAAATTTCATCATCATTACACCATATGTAGTACTAACAGTTAGCACCATCTCGATTAATTAACATTTACTTATTCCATCCATGACTACAAATAAGTTCTCATCAGCTTACACTGTTTTTTAACAATTTTAGAGGTTTTATTGGCTGAATAACGTGCCCTGATTTATCAACATCTTTCACATGTCACTTAATTTATGCTCATTTATGCTAATTCATGCTGGCTGGAATAAACTGCTCATTATATAACATCATAGACTTCATAATAGACGTTACTTATTGTGTAATAATACCGAAATACTAACTAATGAGGCAAATGATGTTAAAGTATGCCAGTGCTTTCCTTCCAGAAATTTCCAGAAGACTTTCAAAGAAAAAATAGTCGTGCTATACCTCACACATCTCCTATATATATATATATATATATATATATATATATATATATATATATATATATATATATATATATATATATATATACAGGTGCATCTCAATAAATTAGAATGTCATGGAAAAGTTCATTTATTTCAGTAATTCAACTCAAATTGTGAAACTCGTGTATTAAATAAATTCAATGCACACAGACTGAAGTAGTTTAAGTCTTTGGTTCTTTTAATTGTGATGATTTTGGCTCACATTTAACAAAAACCCACCAATTCACTATCTCAACAAATTAGAATACTTCATAAGACCAATAAAAAAAACATTTTTAGTGAATTGTTGGCCTTCTGGAAAGTATGTTCATTTACTGTACATGTACTCAATACTTGGTAGGGGCTCCTTTTGCTTTAATTGCTGCCTCAATTCGGCGTGGCATGGAGGTGATCAGTTTGTGGCACTGCTGAGGTGTTATGGAAGCCCAGGTTTCTTTGACAGTGGCCTTCAGCTCATCTGCATTTTTTGGTCTCTTGTTTCTCATTCGGGTGCAGTGACTTTGGTTTTCAAAAAACACAATGGACCAACACCAGCAGATGACATTGCACCCCAAATCATCACAGACTGTGGAAACTGAACACTGGACTTCAAGCAACTTGGGCTATGAGCTTCTCCACCCTTCCTCCAGACTCTAGGACCTTGGTTTCCAAATGAAATACAAAACTTGCTCTCATCTGAAAAGAGGACTTTGGACCACTGGGCAACAGTCCAGTTCTTCTTCTCCTTAGCCCAGGTAAGACGCCTCTGACGTTGTCTGTGGCTCAGGAGTGGCTTAACAAGAGGAATACGACAACTGTAGCCAAATTCCTGACACATCTGTGTGTGGTGGCTCTTGATGCCTTGACCCCAGCCTTAGTCCATTCCTTGTGAAGTTCACTCAAATTCTTGAATCGATTTTGCTTGACAATCCTCATAAGGCTGCGGTTCTCTCGGTTGGTTGTGCATCTTTTTCTTCCACACTTTTTCCTTCCACTCAACTTTCTGTTAACATGCTTGGATACAGCACTCTGTGAACAGCCAGCTTCTTTGGCAATGAATGTTTGTGTCTTACCTAGTGAACCAAACTGAGAGACCATTTTGAAGGCTCAGGAAACCTTTGCAGGTGTTTTGAGTTGATTAGCTGATTGGCATGTCACCATATTCTAATTTGTTGAGATAGTGAATTGGTGGGTTTTTGTAAAATGTGAGAATCACAATTAAAAGAACCAAAGACTTAAACTACTTCAGTCTGTGTGCACTGAATTTATTTAATACACGAGTTTCACAATTTGAGTTGAATTACTGAAATAAATGAACTTTTCCACGACATTCTAATTTATTGAGATGCACCTGTATGTGTATATATATATATATATATATATATATATATATATATATATATATATATATATATATATATATATATATATATATTCACACACTCCTGTTAAACAGTGTGTCAGAACTTAATAAACGACTCAATTTATCACCTGGAAGATCGGGCCAGGAGCGAGGAGACCAAAGCGCTGCAGATTTTAGAGCTTTTCTTTCTCTAATCACCCTCTCCTCAAGTCTTTTAAGAGCCGCGATGTGTGTTTTCAGCAGGGATTTGGTTCTACTCCGGTCTCCATCCACTGACTCGGCAAATACATGGTGCTGAGCATCGAACATTGGCATTATTGCACTGTGTGTTGGGAGATTTACGTCATATTGTTTTGGTATAGTACTGGTGTTCTGATTGCATTGGAGGCATCTGTACGATGTTTAATGTTACATTGGTTGAATTGTTCTGTTTAAGGACTGTTTAAAAATGTGTTGTCATTAAAAATATTTTTTTCAGCATAAAGTGTGGTGTTTTTATTCAAAGCAGTGCTTGCTAACTCTGTTCTGTGTTAGTGACAGAAAGGTTTTGGGTTCATTGAGAATTAGGTTTTTTTTATCTGCCCGACTGGAGTCTAGGAAACACTCTTCTAGCTCACTCGGATCTAGGACACTCGTGTAGGAGTCTTGTGTCAAGGAGACACATCTAGGGAATCCCTTCTTGCCAAGTCGTGTCTAGGAGACTCTTATGGCCAACTTGCATCTAGGAGACCTGAATAGGGGAAGCCCTTTTCATGCCAGCTTGCGTGGAGGAGCCTTGCATCTAAGAGACTCTTGTCCAGCTCACGCATCTAGGAGACTCTTGTCCGGCTCACTTGCATCTGGTAGACTCTTGTCTGGCTCACTCGCATCTAGGAGACTCGGAACTAGCCGACTGTCATCAGGCCAAATGTTCAGTTGATTCGTTGTCTAGCCAATTTGCATCCGGCTGACTCTCATTGTCTAGCCAACCCTCACCATCCAGCCGACTTGCATCCGGCTGACTCTCATCTAGCAGACTTGCATTCTGTCAACTCTCATCATCTACCCGACCCTCATGGACTAGCCAAGTCTCTCTGTCTTTCTGACTGTCATTGTCTAATCTCATAATCTAACTAAACCCGAGTCTCGCTGTCTTTCTGTCATTGTCTAATCTCATAATATAATTAAACCCGAATCTCATCATCTAGCTGACTCGCATCCACCCGACTCTCGTCGTCTATCTGACTCGCATCCACCCGACTCTCGTCGTCTATCTGACTCGCATCCACCCGACTCTCGTCGTCTATCTGACTCGCATCCACCCGACTCTCGTCGTCTATCTGACTCGCATCCACCCGACTCTCGTCGTCTATCTGACTCGCATCCACCCGACTCTCGTCGTCTGTCTGATTCGCATCCACCCGACTATCGTCGTCTATCTGATTCGCATCCACCCGACTCTCGTCGTCTAGCTGACTCGCATCCACCCGACTCTCGTCGTCTATCTGACTCGCATCCACCCGACTCTCGTCGTCTAGCTGACTCGCATCCAACCGACTCTCGTCGTCTAGCTGACTCGCATCCACCCGACTCTCGTCGTCTATCTGATTCGCATCCACCCGACTCTCGTCGTCTATCTGATTCGCATCCACCCGACTCTCGTCGTCTATCTGACTCGCATCCACCCGACTCTCGTCGTCTATCTGATTCGCATCCACCCGACTCTCGTCGTCTAGCTGACTCGCATCCACCCGACTCTCGTCGTCTATCTGACTCGCATCCACCCGACTCTCGTCGTCTATCTGATTCGCATCCACCCGACTCTCGTCGTCTAGCTGACTCGCATCCACCCGACTCTCGTCGTCTAGCTGACTGGCATCCACCTGACTCTTAATGTCTGACTCTCATCGTCTACCCGACCCTCATGGACCAGCCAAGTCTCGTCTATCTGATTCTCATTGTCTAATCAACGTTCATCCATGGCAACATATAAAATTGTATCAATATTTTACATGATCTCAAACCATTGCATGTTTTCACAAATTCGATCGTTTGCTGCACTGACATGCTGCAGGTCTGGACCATAGAACTGGTGATTTCAGGCACCTAGGTTCATTGAGACAAATCAGGAAACGATGTGGATGTGAATGTGAATGTGAAAAGTGTAAATGTGAAAAATCGTTGTCGACAACCTGAATATCCTATTCACTTTTTTTTTTATCCCAGTTAGAACAGACTGTTTCATGAACAGTGATTAGGTTAATTGTATAAAATATTTTTATATAACTGGATAAATGAAAGTAGACTGCAGGAATGTACTGTGTCCTCATTAACGCTGAATAAAAGTGGTGTGTAAACGGTGCGTGTTTGCGAGCACAGCCTGATTTGATCCTGAATTAGCACTACAGCTGCGGCACTTTGCTCTATTAAAGCACGGCGCTTTCATGTGCTCCCTAATGCCAGGGCTGATTAAAGTGAACAGCAGGCACTAATCCGAGATACGAGACGGTCGTTTCCCTCGGAGCGTCTCCGTATCGGCGCTCTCCTCTTTTAGAGCGAATGAGGAAATACAGCCTCATGAGAAAAGCTGCTATAAACCTGAGCTGCCTTTTTTTTTAATAGGCCTAAGTGTTTGCTCTGAACACCAGAGACTGTTTATTCCACGTAGAAAATAGATTATAATGAAATAAATTGAACACAGTGCATCAGTTAGAACCGATACAGGTCTCCACATCATGGGTGTGGGAGTGTAAGTAGCAGATTTTCTCCATGTAGATATAAAATTGATTTATAAATGACATAAAAGGTCATGCATTTGAATAAATGTATTTGAGAAGTATTTCCTTTGTGACGTGGTGACAAAATTGATTTCTAACCACTCATGATGCAAAGATCTGGAGTCTTTTCAAAGATTTGTAGAAGGAAATGTAGAACATTATGCAGTTCTCTGGGTTTTACATGTAGTCCAGAAACGAATGTTCTGGATATTTTCTTTGACCTGATGAATGTCATGACTTTCTGAAAAGGGTCAATTAATTAATTAATTATTATAAGAAGAAGAAGAAGTTGAAAATTTGTATTTTAAAATATTTCCTTTCTTCTGAAAAGCTAGTTTTTGTTCTTCTGAAAATAAACAGGTGATTGTTACGGCTTGTATATCGCACCGTAGGAGGCAGAATCACAGCGTTTTGTTTTGTTTTTTCAACTCGTATGTTATTTACATCAGTGTCTGTTTGTCTGTTGATAAAAACGTGTTAATTCATATGATTTTCAGTTCATTTGTGCTACCACTAGTTACCACACCCTATTAATAATACACCATCAATACCTAATGGATATATTGTGAACTATAGTTATGAACATGCTTAACATTATGATTCAATATAAAATGCAAATGTTTTTAAGGGCGGTCTTGAGAATGATTTAAGCCCGTTCAGGGGTTTAGTTCAGGAACATTAACAAATATTCGAAGCCTAAGTAAGGAATAAAACGGTGGGGGTCGTGGGGTTATGATAAAATAGTCAACAAGTCAATTACCACCCTAAAGTCATTCACAGCTAGTCATGTTACAGAGAAACCACGAAGCGTAAACTGTCCGGAAAGAAGTCGGAAAACTTAAAGTTACAGCTTTAACTCTGACTGTTGCAAAGCGCTGACACTGGAGACTCCTTCCATAAATGTTAAATAAGCGTCGCCTTACTTAAAGAATTTATCTGGAGCGTCCGCTATGTGAATGAGCTGTTACTATAGAAACGATAACGTAGTAGAATAAGCGCGTTGATATAAACCGTTCGAGAAGATTCCTCAACACCTTCTGACCGATCATCATGATCCAGGATTCGACAGAACTGTGTTTTTTTTTAAAAAAATTAATTTTAGAAATTAATCTAACTGAAAATGATTTTTCAGCAATAATGCAGAAAGTCAGTCTGAGATTAAGGATTAAAAAAAAAAAAAAAAACCCTAAGACAAGCAAAAGCAATTAACACGAGTGTGCACACAGAGGAAGATTTTATTTTCTTTAGCTCTTTGAGGAGCCGTGGAGTGAATCATCATCCATCATCATCATCGTCATCATCATCCTGAAGTCTGAATGCACTCATGATCACTGTCCTTTCAAAAAGTCTGGCATCGGGATCTGAATAATGGTAAAGTATTAAAAGCAAAGACGACACGTTCAGTCTAAACCGTACCTGCTACATGAACATCGATGACTGGTTTTTTTTTTTTTCCTTTGTGTGTTATTGTACAGAGAAATCAGACGGTACAGGAGGAAAGTGTTGAGAAATAATCCTGCAATAAGAGGAAGTCCATAGTCAGGCCGAACAACTTGAAGTTAATTTACAGTCCACACCAAAATGAGGTAAATATCTGTTTTATATCTATGCAAGGAGATGGAATAGAAATTTCAATACAAGGCAAACAAAAGTACAGTTGTGTTATAATTAACTCACTAAAAACGCACATTGGGAAAGTATAAACAATTTCAGGTTGGAATATTTTTGGATTAAGGGTTGTAAATCGTTTTTTTTTTTTTTTTTCAGTCATATTTTCTTAACCCAAGGATCCGAATTATGTTGTGTAAAATTCATGTTTGACTGTTTCAGTATTCATATTATCACAATAAAAAAGGAACATACTCAAAGCATTTTTTTTTTTTTTTTAAATAAGGTCCAGCCGACATATTATGATTATCACCATTTGGGTAACTTGACATACTAGCTCTTCACGATACATGAAAGTTTCTAAAATTTTAAGGATTCATAAATCACCAGTTTCATTTCCTGGTATAAATGAAACGAACTGAATTGTTGTGCAGTGATGTTACACTGTTCATCAAGATTGTGGTATACATTTCTGGCCACAACCACGTACTGATAAATAACGTTTGCAGTTAAATAACGTTTATTCAGGATAACTACTTAAAATAAATCCTGATAACAAAACGTGGTCTGTAACTTTGAAATGTATCTCCAGTTGTTATTTTTCTCCGAGACTGCTGGCATGACTGACAGGTTCAATTTCATTTTTTGGCTTCAGTCCCTTCATTTAGTGTGTGCAACTGAAATTTCCCACTGTAATTAATGATAATTAGAGCCTGGAAATGCGGAGCACTGTGGCAAGACCATGACAAAGTGTCGTTAATTGGCTGCCAGATTCACTAAACCCACCTGTCCGATGAATAGAGCTCTCATGGGGCAACCTGGAGTTTCATTTTTACTTTTTCTTTTCCCCTGAAAGATGATTTAACCAGATCACAATACTAATCCTGGCAACATTGCCAACAACATCACATGTTCTCTTTGATTTACAACATTACTACAATAAGCAGAATTACTGATGGGGTTAACACACTTTCACACAGACACATACACACCAAAAAAATTCTACTTATTTTCCATGTCTGTTTTGTCCTTGGTAGCTGGTTTGCTCTTTATTTTCCGAGCAAACGTCAATCTGGACTTCATCCTCGAGCAGCAACGGGTTCTTGGAACAACTTGTCCAGCCTCAGTGTGGCACGTGACGCCTTCGATATAAACAAACCTTGAACTCGATTCTCTCTTAATTAGAACTCACCATGTGCCCACCATTTCACTCACATGAGAAGCAGAAGTTTGTCCAAAGCACATGCTACTGGTCTTGCCTGATGTGGAACATCTGGACTGGTTTTTAATTGTGCCCGATATACACAGAACATGTGGTATAGATGAGGAGCTCGGCGCTGCAGGGTGAGTCAGTTTGGGCCAAATCTGGGAGAAACTATGATATGAGTTCAGGCCAAGTTTGGTTTCTGAGATAAATAAATAGTTTGGGCTGTGATTTTCAGCCAAGCTTAGGACTGAGTCAGCCCATGTGTTTGAGCCAAATGTGGTCTCTGAGAAACGTAAAGTTTGGGCTGGGATTACGAGCCAAGGTTGGGAACGAGTTAGCCTGTGAGTCCGAGCCAAGTTTGGTCTCTGAGATGTGTAAATAATTTGGCTAGAGATTTAGTGCCATGACAGAGTCATGCCTGTGAGTTTGGGCTGAAAGACATTTTAGGCCAAAGTTAGGAGTGAGTTCTTCCATGTTTGGTCAGAGTTTGGTTTCTGAGATACATAAATAATTTGGGCCATGATTTTGGGAGCAGGTTAGCCTGTGAGTTCAGACCAAGTTTGGTCCATGGGTTTGGGCCATGATTTTGATCCCAGGTCAGAGCGAGTCAACCCACAAGTTTGAGACAAGATTTTAGACCGAAGTTGTGATAGATTTAGGCCTAGAGTTCAGGTTATTCAGTGGGGGTGAGAGCTTTCCCTGTGGAGGAGATGTAACACTGAGTTTAGGAGATGGTTTGGGTGGTGAGTAATGGGCCTGGTTTGGGCTGCATATTTGGCCCAGGTTGGTTTGAGTCAAGTTCAGGTGGTGAGATTATCCTGTGGAGGCATATGGTGTGTCACTGTGGTAATTATAATCAGGACAGATTTTCTGCACCAGTTTATAGTCGATGCTGTAAAAAGAGATGTAGATGCATATGACCTTAAATGGTTTGGAGCACAGCCACGAGACATGGCTCTGTGTCTGCTCCTGGTAGCACGTTTTCGAGACATCAAAGCCACACATTCCTGATTTTTTGTTCCGGTCTGTTTTTTCGTACTCGACTCGGCAGTTAAAGGATTTAGTGTCCTTGGTTTCCACTGTGTTCTGTTGTGCCATTTCAAACTCCACCACTTTGGACGGTGGTACCAAACTCACCGAGACGTTCCCTAAACCAGTGGAGTTGTGCCGGAAGTAGACGCTGAATGTCCCATTTCCGTGATCCACTATCTTCCCCGTGATCAGGAGGTTCAGCTTCACCGTCTTGATGTTGGAGTTGAAATCTCCCCAACCAAACATTTTCTTGAACTTTCCCGTCTTCACGATGGGTCTGCGTTTAGTCCTGCTTTGCGCCTCCCCAACAGCTGTCTGGTTAGATAACCAGTCCCATGAGTCCTCCATTTTTTCCAAATATGTCATCTGTCTCATGCTGCTCTTGAGAGCACGATATCCTCTAGAGAACAAGCGCAGAGGGTTTGGCATGCGACTGCTTGGCCCTTTGGGGGAATCGTTGCCCTCGTTATCACTCTCTCCCCAGTCCATAATGCCCAGCTCGGGAATCTGCAGACGCCTGCATGTGACCTTCACAAAAAGAGAGAAAAGAAAAAAAAACAAGACACAGTAAGCGTTAGAGCATGAACTCCCAGTAGAAGCTATTTATTTTTGATTCAACCATGAAATTAACATAATAAAGGGTATGGAGCAAGAAAATCCACTGTTCAGGTTTTCTGTTAGAAAAACACTTTAAAAAAAAAAAAAGAAAGTATTATTTAAGGAATAATGAATTAGGCAAGTGCAAATAAACAACATGAAGAGGTTGTCATTTTCTGATTTTACTGCTAGGGGCAAACATTAGCTCACTTGGTCACTATTTTTTTGCTCTCTCATAATGGAGTGATGTTAAATCAGCACACTCCACACATCAATAGGATACCATTACACCCTGGTTGTTATAGATATGTTTGTTCTTTTAATTAACACATTTCCACTCATTGTAGCCTAAAAATCGTTCCTTTCTGCATAAAATCATTAGGACTTCCAAGATAATGACTTGCAACTCTAGACTAAAGACGTTTAGCCTGACTAAAGCTTCAGAGCTTACAACTCACAAATTAACTCGGGCGTCTTATTATTGGAGTGGAAAAAAAGGTAATGTGCCAAACGTAGAAGTCTGAAAGTGTCCAGTCAGAAATGTGTTAAGGGAAAAAGCTACTACCTTTAATTGTACTCAAGTTATTATAAAGAAAAAAGTCAATATTTTTAGCTGATGAAATGAAGTTGGTTGTGTTTCTACACTGATGAATTTGATTTGATATCTGTTTTAAACCAAAATGTGAATAAAATGCTCCAGAGTCCGTTCTGTTGACATGTTCTGTACAGTCATTGACTGGGTGAGAGGAGAAGAAGAGACCTGTGAGATTTGTAATGAGAACTTAGAAGGTCTAAATAAAAAATCTAAGGAGTAAAAAGTAAGGATTTTGCTTGGAAGTATTTTGCACCCCTGCTGTTTACTGACCTGTGACCCAAGTAACTCAGCATGCAAAAGGAAATATCAAGTCCTGCCTCTTCCATAAATTGTGTGTCAATGTGAAAATCAGAAAAAACCTAAATTATTAGTTACATTTCAATAGCAAAGTGTAAATAAGCCATTACTGTTTAGCCATTTACTGTTTACATCATATCACAACCATTAGGCCTCATTTATTGTTCTGGACACAAACAAATGTATTCGTAAATCATTCGCAGGAGTTACTGCAAAGCCAAATCAAAACAAATCTATGAATTAAAAGTAATGGCACCCTATAAAAGTAGGCAGCATTAGTGTGTCTGTGGTAGCCAATGTGCTGCAATGGCTGAGCTGCATTACTGGAAGATTTAGCACACAACGCTCTTAGGAGCCACTCTTTCACCGTTTGGTCGTCATTTTGTCGTTGTCAGCTCATTCTGAGCTTTGCCTTTTATTGAGATTTGTGGGTGTGGCTTAATGCTATAAAGTGTCAGGATTGGCGTTTATTGACAAATAAAGTAAGTCTGTATTACTGAAAATTTTGTAAATCTGGAAAGTATTTTTAGTTCAGTTTTCACCAAAAACCTACACACACCTTTACTAAAATATTGAGTCCCAATGATTTAGCACTAAATTCCACACATTATTAACACATTATTTGATGTTTTACTTTGTGAATTTAATTTATTTTTGAAAATATACACTCATTTCAAATCTGATGACTGCAACACACTCCAAATTGTTGGGACAGTCGACTGTTTCCTGCTGTGTAACATCACCTTTTCCTTTAATAACACTTATTAAGTGTTTGGGACTGAAGACACCAGTTGGTTAAGTTTAGCGAGCGGAATTTTCCCCCGTTCATCCATTATGCATTTCTTCAGCTGCACAACTGTACACGGCTTCATAATGCGCCACGCATTCTCAATGGGAGACGGGTCAGGACCGCGGTCAGGCCATGCTAGCACCCGCACTCTCTGCTTACGCAACCATCCGGGCAGAATGTGGTTTGGAGTTGTCCTGCTCTGGATGGCAGCATATGTTGCTCCAAAATGTGTACATATCTTTCTGCATTTATGATGCCCTCACAGATGTGCAAGTTACCCCTGCCATGGGCACTGACACGCCCCCATACCATGACAGACGCTGGCGTTTTGACCTGATGCAGATAACGGCTCGGATTATCTTTTCCTCTTTGGCCCGGAGAACACGGCGGCTGTTTTGTCCAAAAACTATTTGAAACGTCGACTCGTCGGACCACAAAACACCATTCCACTGTGCTACTGTCCATCTCAGATGAGACCGAGCCCAGAGAAGTGGGCGGAGCTTCTGGACAGTGTTGATGTACGGCTTCTGCTTTGCATAGTAAAGCCTTAACTTGCATCTGTGGATGCAGCGGCGAATGGTGTCGACTGACAAAGGTTTACCAGAGTATTCCCGAGCCCATATCAGGATCTCCATTACAGACTCATGAGGGTTTTTAAGACAGTGACGTCTGAGGGATCGGAGATCACACGCATTCAGAAGTGGTTTTCGGCCACGCCCTTTACGCACCGAGATTTGAGCGGATTCCTTGAATCTTTTAATTATATTGTGCACTGTAGAAGGTGAAATGCCCAAATCCTACTGATTTGTCTTTGGGGAATGTTGTTCTCAAAGTGTTGGATCATTCAGTTGGCAGATTGGCGAGCCTCGACCCATCCTTGATCTTGAAGGACTAGGCCTTTTTTTGGAGGCTCCTTATATACTATGATTAGACGATTGCCTCACCTGTTTCACATCACCTTCTTATTTCAACTCGTCACATCGCTGTTAGTCCTAAATTGCCCCTGTCCCAACTTTTTTGGAACGTGTTGCATGCATCAATAAACCTTTATCTTCAAAAAACTATGCAGTTGATTAGGTAAAACATCAAATACCTTGTCTTTATATGTTTTTGTTTAAATACAAGTCAAAGTACATTTACAAATCACTCCTCTTTGTTTTTATTAGCATTTTCCATACCGTCCCAACTTTTTCAGAATTGGGGTTGAACATCCTGAGGCATCCTGATAGAAGAAAATAAGGCACAGCAACCAGCCAATAAGAAACAAATTGGTGTTATTACATACTGTATATAATAATATGTATACAATCTATTAAACACTGCTTCGGATTTATTGTTGGATTTCTTTCCCCCAAAATCATTCCAGAATCCCAGTATTTAAAGGCACTAAATAATTCCTCACTCTATCTGTGTTAATAACTGTCTCTAAACTCATTACAGAAAGTCTGCAAACCACAAATAGTCGGACCATAAGCCCCTCCATCATGCTGCAGCCATCCCATGCACCAAATAACCTTATTTTTTTGCTCTGGGACGTCAAGTTCTGGTCCACTTAAGATAAAGTCTTAATAATTTGTAGAAATAATCCAAACTTAGTTTTATTGGTAATTAGCGGCGGCTGCCATCCCAAGGCACAGCGGAGGGGATCATTTGCTGCGGCAGATGTGAAAGCTTTAAGTAGGGCTGTTTGAAATCACACACACACACACACACACACACACACACACACACACACACAAACAGTGCTGTGCTAATTACACATTTTGCTGTAAGCTTAATTGAGTCATATGTGAATTCAGTCTGCAAAGCCGTACGCTCGTTGCAGACATTACCCTGTAAAATCATTGGAACAGGGGCAGAACTCTGCAAAAGCAAGATAACAAAACGTTAGCATGTAATGTGTGTGTGAGAGAGAGTGTGTGTGCAAGCCTATAGTCGCTTATACGTTGTGGTTTTATCACAGAAAGCCTTGTTCACCTCAGACACACCTGCGCAAATGATGCAAACAGGCCATAATGACCCAGCAAATTGAGAGCTCTGTGTTTAATGTGAAATCGATGAACTGAAGGGTCGCATCATTTATCAGTCCCCACACAGCCTAATTAACCCACCGTGTCCGTGGAAATAAATAAAGGGAGAAGATAATGAAAATGTTAGTTGTTTTCTGCCTGAAAAAAAGCAACAACAACAAAACATTTCAACATAAAATTTTGCCCCCATGAAATGGCTCGTGAGCCGTGAATCGATTCCATATGTTGACGTACTTCCTTTTGAGAAGGGGAGGTCGGTACGTCGAAGTGCTTAACTGATTTACACAACAGGAAATAGTGTAGGAGATATGCCACACCATCACAGAACCTAAACGAACTCGACAGTAGCTTAGTGAACAAGATAAATGTGGTGAACTGTGAGGAGTTTAATGAGAGACAAACTCCACCCTAATTCAAATGAATAAATTCCAACCATTTAGACTCCGCCAAGGGATGGTTCAAAACGGGACTGTGTGGAAAACCTCGCAGCCAAAAACTCATTGATGAACCATGTTTAATGCGATATGAGGCTGGATATGTTTTATTATACAGTGAAGACACTTGGGTTTGAGCTCAAATGATGAATAGGAAATGATCGATTAGAATTTCAGCTTTCATTTCTGGATATTTACATCTAGACGTGTTAAACAACTTAGAACGTGGCACCTTTGCTGGCAGAACACACAATTTTTAGTTGAGCAAAAGTATTGGAACAGATAGCCTTAATGTAAATTACACTTATTATTAATATCAAGTCTGCGACTCATTGGCATCACCAAACCGTTGGTCTCTTCTTTTGTGATGCTTTTCCGGGTTTTTACCGCAGCCTCTTTCAGTTGTTGTTTGTTTCGGGGGGGGTTTCTCCCTTCAGTCTCCTCTTCAGGAGGTGGAATGCTGTTCAGTTGGGTTAAAGTCTGGTGATTGACTTGGCCAGTCTAAAACCTTCCACTTTTCCCCCCTGATAAAGTCCTTTGTTGAGTTGGCAGTGTGTTTTGGATCACTGTCTTGCTGAATGATGAAGTTCCTCCCAGTTAGATTGGATGCGTTTCTCTGTAAATTGGAAGACAGATTGTTTCTGTAACCTTCTGAATTCATTCTGCTGCTACCATCATGAGTCACATCATCAGTAAAGATTAGTGAGTCTGTTCCAGAAGCAGCCGTGCAAGCCCAAGCCATGACACTACCTCCACCATGCTTGACTGATGAGATCTATGTTTTGGATCATGAGCAGATCCTTTCTGTCTTCACACTTTGGCCTTTCCATCACTTTGGTAGAGGTTCATCTTGGTTCCAGAACTTTTGTGGATCATCTCTGTATTTCTTTGCAAATTCCAATCTGGGTTTCTGATTCTTAATGCTGATGAGTGGTTTGCATCTTGTGGTATGGCCTCTATATTTCTGCTCTCAAAGTCTGATTCGAACGGTGGATTGTGATACCTTCACCCCTGCCCTGTGGAGGTTGTTGGTGATGTCACTGACTGTTGTTTTTGGTTTTTCTTCACACAGTGTATCTGTGATCAACTGCTGTTGTTCTCCTTGGTTTGGCTTGGCTCTTCACTGGTTACTACACCAGTGGTTTCTTTCTTTTTCAGGACATTCCAAATTTGTGCAATGGCTCTGACAGAATTTTCTCAGCTTCAAAATGACTTGGTTTTTCTCCTGTAGACAGCTCCTCTGGTCTTCATGTTGGTTTATCCTTTTTAATAACAAATGCAGTCTTCACAGGTGAAACCCAGGGCTCAAACCATGAGTAGACATTCAGAATTCTTTAAATAATCAATCTAACAGGGCACACCTGGGTGCCATGGTTTAAGTTGGTAACACATCTGGATGTAAATATCTAGAAAATCTAGAAATCTCACCTTTCCACATTTCACCTTTCTGAATCAAAGTTTTCCAAATCTTGCCTTTCCGTATCTTATCTTTCTGAAGTCTACAAATGGACAGAATTCGATCTGAGCGAATGTTTCTGTTGGTTGTGTTTCTGTGCAGTTGTGTTCCTCTGCTTGAATTATTTTAATTGCCCCCAATTCAATGGTGCTGATGTTGCTGTGAGGTGAGGAATTATGACTGGAGGCGTCAGCATACGGATGAGGTGTTATGTCGCTCCGGCTCGGAATTTGTGAAACGTCCTGTCAGACACTGCAGAGTCCCGGTGTGAGTCTTTAGTTCCCGGTTGACACCGGGTGAGACATGAGGGGAAATAAAACTCTCTCACCCCGTCAGATAAGCAGCTCCTGCTATCTAACATCTAACATAGTGTGTGCGTTTGTGTGTGTGTGTGTGAGAGAACAATCAGTGGAGAACGGCAAAGTTTTTGTTATCACACACACACACACACACACACATACACACTTGTACATACACTCAGTGGTGTATAGGAGGAAGGTTAGACACTGACACAGCTTGTTTGGATAAAAAAAAAAGGTAAAGCTCGGCAAGGTCTGTTAGAGGAGACCGGCGAGAGAGATTAATTAAGACGGCTTTAGTTAATCTGCAGCGCTGGGCTGCGGGCGAATTCGACTTTCCTCAAAACAGAGAACATTTCAACAACAACCTTGTAATTTTCAGCAAAAAAAAATAAAATAACAGCAGATGACATTTCCACTGCGCAAGCATGATCATGACCAGACTAACGACGGGAGATAAAACTAATAACTGTAAAAGTGCGGCTGTAAGGACGTTATAAGTTCGTCTGTAAAAAAATAAATAAATAAAAAATATCTGCTGCACCAGTGCAAAACTCTTTTTATTTTTTTTTTTTTATTAATTAGCTTTCTTAATTTGCTTAAACATAATTACTTCGGAATGTTAATAAATATTATTTGGTGGCACTGCGATCTGTTTATCATTTTTATTCGTTAACTTTTTAAGCCAATTTTACTTTTGCTCATCACAGGAAAATGTCTTTGTTATTTATAGCGCGGGGTTTTAATTTAAAACGTATTATATATCATTCATATATCATTTTAAATAAATGAATTAATTTTAAATAAACGAACAATTTATTTTTAAAAAGTCGATCTGAAGTGTAGGGATGTGAGCAAACATGAATGAATTATTTGTACTGAAACAGATCATGTATTATACGAATACACACGTGCCAGAAAGGTCACAAGGGTATCTGGTTAAGACTAGAGGTGTGTATTGGGACAAAAAAAAAAAAAAAGTTATGAGAGCAGGAGGTGTTTACTTTCGTGGAGGACGGACAAACAGCAGCGTGACGCTGTGTGATGCATTTACTGCATATTAACTGTGGCTTAAATTTGTTTAATTTAATGGTAAATTAAAAGTAAATTAAATTGAATGAGCGGTGATATATATGCTGTCTGACTGCAGGAAGAGACACGTCCTCTCCTATACACTGTTAAACACGAGCACGTGTCCGTCCAGTCAGTCCGATCAGGATCAGAGATCAGAGTAGTATTACATCAGTAGGAATGTAAATACACTTAATGGGTTGCCAGATTGGATTGATTTGGGCCTCAATATCTGTGAATTGTAGTGGAAATTCTTTTTCTGCATGATTCAACATGATTATGTAATGGAATTAATAGGGTAAACTGCATAATCTGGCAACCCTGACTCTTATTTTCACTCCGCATTGCTGCCAAGAGGATCCCCGAGTATTTAATGCAACTTTAATATCATCAAGTTTAATACCAGGAATAATAAAATGATACTTTTTTTTTTTTTACTTTTTTTTTTTAGCAAACTCTACAGGGTAGCGGGACGAAACGCTCCGTCTCTCGAATGGACAGGTTATTTTACAGCCTGGCAGTGAGAGGTCATCGTCATGGCGACCTGCCCCGGCCCAGGAGACGGTTATTAAAAGTCGGCGTGGTCCCGCAGGCAGAGAAAAGGATGATGCCGCCGCAGGAGTGTGTTTTTCGTGCTGTCGTTTCATATCAGCCACAGGCTACAATTTCTGTTCGGCGATCAGATCAGCACAACACACTCTCTCCCTGTCTTTCTCCGTTTCTCTCCTCTGACTTCCTGAGACGAGAGATTCAGTCAGAGTGTTTAATTAATGATGGGAAATTCTTCTTGATTGAAGCTGCCAATAAGGTCCTGACTGATTTATGGAAAACATTCCGCAATCTCTCCATAGGAAAGATTTAGAAAAAAATAAAACGTACACAAGTTTTATCTTTACGACAAATGCAGCCAATCAACACGTGTTTGGTGCGTGAGCTACGAGGCTAATGTAGCTAATGAGCAGTAGAAATCTGCCACATGCAGTTCTTCACTGATGTGGTTTAGGACACAGTGTGACTTCTTGTGTTTTTTATTTTTATTTTAATGTGAAACAGCTTGATAGGGAACTGCACAATGAATCTCACTGTACTTGTACAATGACAGTGAAGGCATGCGTACTGTCATCTATAAGCAGAGCTGAACTCCGGAGCATGATTTATAGGGGCGGCCATGTTGTTCCGGACGCCTCGTAACACTCGCTGTGTCTTAAATCATTCCCTTGTTCACAATTTGCTATATGGACAACAGTGAGGGAGACGGTGAGGGCGGAGTGTGGCTAGAAAGTGTTCTGGAAACATCGTCGTCACCCGTCATTACATAAACGATCAAAACACTACATTCAAAAGTACCTAAAAACAACCTGAAACCATGAAAAGACTATTTAAATATTAAAGTATTTAAAGTGCTTTTCTGAATTAAATACAACAATTCTTTAGTGGCATTAAACAACACTCTTTACTTACATTGATATATGAAGTGACTTTTTTTAAGCAGTGTGGTATAACTCCACCCCTTAGTCCCCGCCTCTCAAAGTTTACGAGTTGCAACATGATATAAGTCCGCCCTTTAGGTCCCACCTCTCAAAGTTCAAAGGTTGTACATGGTGACTTTTTTATATATATAAAACGCCTCTCATTAGGCCCCGCCTCTCACAGTTTAAAGGATGCAACATGGTATAACCTTGTCCCTTAGGCCCCGCCTCTCACAGTTTAAAGGATGCAACATGGTATAACCTTGCCCCTTAGGCCCCGCCTCTCACAGTTTAAAGGATGCAACATGGTATAACCTTGCCCCTTAGGCCCCGCCTCTCACAGTTTAAAGGATGCAACATGGTAAAACCTTGCCCCTTAGGCCCCGCCTCTCACAGTTTAAAGGATGCAACATGGTATAACCTTGCCCCTTAGGCCCCGCCTCTCACAGTTTAGAGGATGCAACATGGTATAACCTTGCCCCTTAGGCCCCGCCTCTCACAGTTTAAAGGATGCAACATGGTATAACCTTGCCCCTTAGTCCCCGCCTCTCACAGTTTAAAGGATGCAACATGGTATAACCTTGCCCCTTAGGCCCCGCCTCTCACAGTTTAAAGGATGCAACATGGTATAACCTTGTCCCTTAGGCCCCGCCTCTCAAACTTTAAAAGTAGTACACTGCAGCTTTTTTTCTTAAACACAGTGTGGTATATCTCCACACCTTAGTCCCCGCCTCTCACAGTTTAAAGGCTGTACACTGTGACTTTTTTTTTTTCCTTAAACACAATGTGGTGTAACTCTGCCTCTAAGGCCAAGCTAGAGGGGGCAAAAATGTAACACTGTCTTCAAATAAACATCATTGTTTGTTAAATAAACATTATTCTAAGCTTTCTTTTCGCTAATCACGCTTCATTTACGCTTTCAAACTTCAAACTCGTTTATGCTCTGCAAGTTTACATTCACCATTCTGGCACAAATCTCGTGTGGGCGGGGCTTAATAGCGCTTTACTATCATTGGCTAGTGAGATTTGGCTTGACAGCTCGAGTGTCTAGCTGAGGAGGAGGAGGATGATGTTGGCCAAAAAAATCTCCAAGGATCACAGCTCTATCAAATATCAACAGATATTAAATGAAAACCTGACTGCCTCTGCCAGAAAGCTTCAAATGGGCTGTGGTCGGATCTTCCAGCAGGACGATGATCCAAAACAAACATCAACATCAACACAAAAATGGTTTACTGACCACAAAATCAAGGTCCTGCCCTGGCCATCCCAGTCCCCTGACCTGAAACCCATAGAAAACCTGTGGGGTGAACTGAAGAGGAGAGTCCACCAGCGTGGACCTCGAAATTTGAAGGATCTGGAGAGATTCTGTATGGAGGAATGATCTCAGGTCCATTACCATGTATTCTCCAACCTCATCAGGCATTATAGGAGAAGACTCAGAGCTGTCATCTTAGCAAAGGGAGGTAGCACAAAGTATTGACTAAAAGGGTGCCAATAATTGTTGCACACCTATATTTAACAAAGATATATTTTTAATTTTTCTTTGATAAACCTGTGTTTTGTTTGCAGTTTGTTTATCCATGAGAGCGGAGGAGTTTGTGATATTTTTTTTAACCAAGGATCAAAAGGTTAAACAATAAAGACAAATTTTCACAGCCTTCTTTGCTCATATTTACCGAGGGGGCCGATATTAGTGGAGGGCAGTGTAGTTTCTCTCCCTCTCTCATGTCTGTGGTACGTCTGTGTTTGAGGCCATGTTTCCTCAACAGTGGATTTGGGATGAGGTTCAGGTGCAGGAGGGAACACGAGGCGTCGGTAATTAATTGGAGCTCTGACGGCTGAGAGCAGGATCACGCACCGAAACCATCACCATCACTCTTCATCAGTGGTCTGACACACTGACTGAGCTCAGTGGACTGCAGCGCTCACGAGCCATGTGTGTGTGTGTGTGTGTGTGTGAAATCCTAGTCGTCGTTAGCGCTGCTAACACACCGCACCATTAACCCTCCTGTAGCTTTCACTACTTAACAATGATTGCTGTGTCCCATCACCCCGGCCTGTCTCTTCACATTTTACAGCTGTAATATTTACCACCAAATAAAATTTCTACTTCAATATAAAGAATATCGGTAACAGAGCACTAATGAAGCATCAACACCTGCCTCATGCCACGTCTCATGACGGGAGTAGAAATAAGAGACGCCCTTAAAGTACGTGATAACAAGAACCAACTTTCCATAACAGGAACGTTTCCCAACATTAAATGTAACTATAAACAGATAAAAATATGACATGGTGTTCTTTAAGGAATAAAAAACTTTAATTATTGCTGCGGTATAAAAGGATTAAACCACTTTGAGACTTGCTGTTATTGGGATTCAGGGCGGTAACAGTAACTACACCACCATGTTGTTGATTATTTTCCTATAACAGCATGACACACAGGGGTTTGTCCTTTAAATGTGCGTAATAGCTTTGTGAAGCTTCCTGAATTAGTCGTTAAAGCTTATGAGTGTTGAACTATGTAGTTCTACATAGTATGGGGGGGGGGGGGGCAGCCATAGTGCGCCAGAACGCCCACCACACGCCAGCTATTCGTGGAGAGGAGGGTGATTATTAGGGGGCCATGACTGATAAGGGCCAATGGGGGAATTTCACCAGGGTTAGGGTTGCTTAGCTGAGTTGCTAAGCTGCTTAGATTCAGTGGGGAAACCAGGTGAGAACTGCAGGGTGATATGGCTCTGGCACGTTTTGTTTTGATCAGATCACACACTCGTCCCCTGAGACAGGAAAAGGTTTCACTACTTGTTTTTGTTTGCTTCTAGTTTTGTTTGACTCAGTTCCCAAAATATCAAGTAAATCAACAATTTCTCCATCATTCCACTGAATACAGTCACCACTATTACTGTCTGCCACTGCTGTTTCGTCACGCTGCGGTCACTAGATGATGATGATGATGATGATGATGATGATGACAGTGATGTGTTCACTGGGGGGAAAAAAAGCCTCATAAATTCCTAACCTGACTGTCCTGCTCATCCTGAACATCCTTTCTAGAAACTCAGTACTGCTCATCTATACATTCTACACCTGTACACTGTAACGATTTATAATCCCACTATCGGCCGACACACACAACAGGACAGCTTCCATTTTGAGTCAAGGTTTTTTTTTTCCTCTTGTTGTCGCAGGGATTTTTTTTTCTGCTTCAGTCATAAGGGATCTAACGACAACATTTTCACCTAAAAACTGAAAACTTTTTACACGTTTTGGCTGTTCGTTTACACGCCGGTGGTGTTTTGGGCCCTGAAAACACCGAAAACTTTTGAAAATGGATTTCAAAGTGCAAGTTTTTGAAAACGATACCGTTATCGTCTCAGCGTAAACGTACAAAACCGTGAAATTTGTGAAAACGATGACGTCATGCGCACGCGTATTACGTGTTCAGTCTATAGGCATGCGCGCGAGTACTTCAAAATACCGCGCGAGACATTCAAAACTACAATGGCGGACGCGCAGCGTTTCTTTACAAAGTGACATCGCCAACTACTGGCCTGGCATGCGTAATACAGCGTTTTAAGTCGTTTCCGTGGATCCGTGTGAACGGGGATCGCGAAAGTCAAAGTGTCCAGAAGAACTGTGTCTGGTTCTGCAAGATGCTCAATAAAACTTACCAGCTCATTTCCTTATAAAACTGCACACATTGTACCGGAGACTACTATTTTTATTATTATTTTTTTGTCACACCAAATATTGACTTTGTTTCATTTACTACTGTTTACTGCTCTTTACGGTATATTTTTTAATGTAGAAACATTTAATTTCATTATTTTGAAGGCATCTTTGATCTACAGCATTTCTTTGCGTGTGCCTAAAACTTTTGCACAGTACTGTATATAATTAAGAGTTTCATATAACTAAAATTGAATTAAGTGGAATTTGTTATGAGACTCCATTACCTGTAGCAATAGGGTCAACCCTGCCATTTCTCTTAGCTTAAGAATTCCTCTCAGCAGTTTAGTTAATATTAATAATAATAATAATAATAATAATAATAATAATAATAATAATAATAATGTTTTAAGAAGAAACTCTTTACCATTAATTCATTTCTAGCAAGAAAACTAACATGAATAAAAATAAACACGACACAAGAACAGCACATACATCACTATTGTAAAGACAAGACACATCTACAGGTTGCGCAGTCCCGACATGTGTTGATTATGATTTTAAATGAAGTTGACAGTGTACAGAAAGTGTGATGTAAACAGTTTATGCGTCAGCTACGTGCACAGGTGAGGAAATAAAATAGACGTGAAGTGTAAAATAAATGCAGCACACTTCTAATGCATCCCTGATGTGTGGATTGAAACACTCGTTAAAATGAGACGAAATGAAATGATAAACGCTTTATAAACACATCCCGTAAGTGGTAAGATACAATTCTGAATTAATTTATTAGTATATTAGGAGTAAAACAATGATGTTTTTATTTCATAATGCGTTTTTTTTCTTTTCTTTAATTCTCAGCCCCTGCTTCTGTTTTTTTCTTCTTCTTTATGAACCATTAATTCGACAAGTTTATCATATCACAGTGTAAGTGTCATGCTGTAACACCGCAAGGGTACGGTGATGACGGAGAAATGATTTATGAGTGAAGTGTCCAAGAATCGCACGTCTTAATATGTTAACAATCAAAACCAGGACCTGCTAATAAGGACATTAAATAACTGCTTGTTAAAGTGCTGAGCTGTCGAAAGATCTGGCATGATTATACTGTGTGTGATAACGAGTTAATGAAAGCATCTGTATGCTGGGGACGTGTGTGTGTGTGTGTGTGTGTGTGTGTGTGTGTGTGTGTGTGTGTGTGTGTGTGTGTGTGAGATGTTCCAGCTCTATCCTCACTCAGCAGGTGGAAGCTATCAGCACGTCAACACCTTCATAATCCCATTACAAAGATCTGACGCGTGCTGTGGCTGAGGTGTTCGACTCGCGCTCAGATGGAATAACAGCCGGCAGAAATGTGACGATGCAGCTGAAAAGAAATAACCATATGCTCACGTCGTTCTCATTGTCAGGACTCAATTTTCAGTGCGGACGCCAAAATGCCTTTCCTACCATTGTTGAATTCTGGAACCTGATTGGTCAGAAGGTGTTTTCTGTAACAGCAGCTCTGACAGTAGCGCGGCAGCAAATAAGAGGTTTATATTAACGCGCTCGTTCTAACGCATTATTGTTTCCATAACGTATCGTTTGTACGTCTGGAGGATTAAGAGCAACACCCACTAGACGGCGTGTCAGAGTGGAAACTTCCCCTGTCGGTCAGGTTTCCATGTCAACCAGTAAAATGTTGAGCAACATCCTGTGACTTATAACTACAGCAGCGTGAGCGTGAGCTCTGTTAGGGTCTCTTTAAACCGTTCTGCCGTCATTGTGATTGTTGTCATGAGCTGCGTCTCAAATTGAAATCACTGACTTCACCTTTAAAAGTGTTTACTCTGGTTCTGGTAGGTAAAGAATATTTGTGAAGACTTTTCGGTAGGTTTGAAAGCTACATCGGAGTTCAACCGATGTGCTGAGTGAACACGGTGTTTTTGAATATGCAGCGAGTATAACCCCGTCCTTAGGGTCATTTCACGGCTTCCTTATTCGATGCAGACCAACCAAACACTTTTATGTTGAAACCGATATAAACGATATAGTGCCACAGGACTAGATATGACCTCTATCGAGAGTGCCTGGGTGGGAAAGGTCTTTTGAAAGCTTGGTAGTGAATTCCAGCGAGAACATGTGGAAACAAGGTGACGCCCATCATCTCTTCTCTCTAAAACCAATCTGTACTGGTCAACGTCTCGAAAATACGCATGGAGTATGGACAATATGGACCTACATCACCTCAACGCTGAATGTGATGAGATACATACAATTTCCGTACAAGTCATACGGCAACAATTCGATATCTGACCGTAGCACTGAATCTCCTTATGATACGACATGAAAAAAATGTTGCTTCTTAAGACATCGATGATATTTACCACTGATACCACTGACTCTGCTTTGCTATGATATGAGACCATTTCAATTCATAAGGCAATAATTAGACAATTAATGATACCTCTGAATCTGTTTACAGTACAGTACGATATGATAAGATTTTGTTTATCGATGCAACGAGTCAGTATTTGACGATACCACAGAATCCGCTACGATACCATGTGATTTACTCGCCACTTTGTTCGAGCTCTGCTGACAAGACTCATCTTTCACTAGCAACTTTGTCCTCCATGTCTGTTTGTCTTATTTGTACACCAAACTCACAAGCTCAGGAGGTGACAAAGCTTTGGTTGTCACTTTTCTGAAACGTTGAACTGTGATAAAAAAAAACAAAAAAAACAAAAACAAACACTTTAATTTAAGGGTTAAAACGTGTAAAACTGGAGCGCTGGGGGAAACAAATGAGGGAGAAAATGTCAAGTGTGAAAGCAGCCTTCAGGTTTAAATGTTTAGATGATTCCACTGACTCTCAGATATTTTTGCAGCACAATAGAGTATCATTTTTAATATCGAGTATAATTTTGAGTGTAATGTGAATTTTCTTGCAGTAAAAACGTGTGTCAATACAAAAACAAACAAAAAAATTTTAAATAGTGATAGTATTAAAGTGTCAGATTTGTCAGTGGAAGTGTGTGTGTGTGTTTTGAAGAACATCAAGCAGAAGAAGAAACCCTTTCTAATCTGAGAACCAGTGCTTGAGGACTAAGAAGTGTGTGTATGAGAGAGTGTGTGTAAAAAAAAAAAAAAAAACCATAGAGGGTGTGAATGGAAGAGACGTGGCGAAAGAAATGATGATTATGTGCAGAAGACAGCAGATAATTAAGGAAAGCGTACAGAGTTTATTCCTCTGTTATCTCCACTCCTGCTTTTCCAGGTCTGAGAGTCAGAGATCTAATTAAGAAGGAAAGATATTTTGGTCTTATCAGCCTCTACACACACACACACACACACACACACACACACACACACACACACACACACACTGAGTGCTACAGGAACATCGCTCTTTGTGAAACGGGAGTAAAAACGCTGCACTGCTACTTCATTAAAATAATTAATTAATTAATTAAAAAGTTTACAGAGTACACCTGATTAAAATGTAAATTTCTACTAAAATATATATATATATATATTTCAAATATGCTGAGAATAACAACCTGAAATAATAATGTTTAAAATGTTTCTTTGGGTTGCCAGATTGGCACGTTCCACTCTCAACACTCATAAATTTGCTATTAAGCAGCTGTTAAGCTTTCATTTTTATTAGTTTTGTTAGGGCTTAAGCACTACGAGTTGAAGATTATCCCCGCCTACTTCACCCAAGATTAGCCCCGCCCCTATTCCAATTAAGTTCTTGTAGACAATAATCTGTGTTCCTTTAGGTGTTAAACTGTCGCCTCAGTAATTAGCTTTCTAACTAGCAGCGTAAGAGCCTGAACGAGAAATATTCCCACAATGCTCTCTGCCTGATCACATGACCCACCTGACCTGACACACTGTAGCTGTATTTACACTGCAGATTTATAACTCTGCTGTGTCCATTTCAGCTCCTCAGACGCCACTACAGGCCATCAACCATGTGTTATTGATTTTAATATTAACGGAGATGAAGGTCATTGACAGTGACACGGATTTAGACACTGAGATCAATGCGGTGATGAATATTTCCTGCAGACTGTGAAATACAGAACGAATCCAATTTATAAGGTATAAAGGAGAGCAGCCTACACTACAGGCTGAGACACTGTGCTCACATTAGAACCAGTCATGTGATTTGTTTTATCTTATAGAGTGTTTATTTTGATGAATCATCTGGAGCTTACTGGATTTTCCAGACTAAGGAATATTTTTTACTCTTTTTTTCCCCCCTTAACAAACTAAATGCAATAATTTTTTCCCCCATTAGCATCATTTGCTCTTATATTAGTGTATTTATGGTAGAACTGCTACTCCAGAACTTATAGTAATTTGCAGTACCATTGGTGGTAATATAATATATCCCAAGGCTGCGCTAGCGGAGATTATAAATAAAAGACATTACAGAAGGCAATCCTATCTTAGGAAATATTGTATATCTTAACGTACAACTCATCTCATCTCAGGTTAGGAAAAAACCTGGTGATGAATTATCTGTTACCTAGCAACTAATGAAGTGCATTCACTGTAAATTGAACACTTCAGACATATCCAAATGTAAACACAAATCCAAGTTGAAGCTAAACTGCTAGCATTGAAAAAACAGAACAACACAACTGAAAAGTATAATTGCAGCACAAATAATCTTTGCAACCTTAGTGAATGAGTTTTAATTGACATTAACATGCTACAACTGACGTTAACATGTTACGAGTGATGCCGTTTGGTTCATAGATCAGTTTTTGTCTGCCATCTTTGTCAATGGTGTTCATGATTCCAATTTATTTAGCTGCTTTTAATGTCTCTGGTGGGGGGCAAATGTGTTTTGGGATGGATGTGGATGTTAGACAAAACTTCGACAACGATGTAATCAAGAGGCGGGTTAGTGGAAGATTACAGACAGAGGAGAATTTTGTCATTTTAACCCTTTCTCACGGTACGCTGGCGTTAGAAATCGACTTAGAAATCGGACATTTTCCATCAGTGTAAAGAAATTAATAATTTTATCGCCGCAAGCCTGTATTAAGATTGATCAGGACACTGTTGGGTTTCTGTGTGTAGAGTATCGTGACTCTGTTTTTAGCTGCTGGTGAACAGAGTGATGGGAAAGGGCAGGAGTGTGAGTGCCCTGCTGGGCAAACAAGTCACATCTCTCCATAAGAACACTGCTACAGCGATATAACGGACAGCGCAACTGAAGCATTTTGGATAGTTAAACACCGTATACAACTGCCACAATACAGTTATAACATTTAAACCTATTAGGCTAGGTTAAAAAAAAAAGAAATACAGAAAAACTGTGTCTACTTTCAAGTGAGCCATTAACCACTCCTGTCGAGTGTGACATGACAAATACATTTATGGCATTTGGCAGACGCCCTTATCCAGAGCGACTTACGTTTATTTCATTTATACATCTGAGCAATTGAGGGTTAAGGGCCTTGCTCAAGGGCCCAACGGTGGTGGTTTGGTGGTGCTGGGATTTGAACTCATGACCGTCCGATCAGTAGCCCAACATCTTAACCACTGAGCTACCACTGCCCTTCAATTCAATGCTGAACACGACATCTGAATTGAACATCTGTTTAGGTTTTGTTAATGGAAGAATGTCTTCCCAATAGTGACGTAGGGCCTACACATTACATATCACATGAACAAATACATTGCATTATTTCCTTTTTCACATGACAATGTAGTCACAGTTAACTGGTGTGTGCTATCATTAATATAAAGCTAAATTGGTCTAGCTCAGTGGTTAAGATGATGGTCTACTGATCAGAAGGCTGTGAGTTCAAATCCCAGTGCTGCCACTGTTGAGCAAGGCCCTCAACTCTCAGATGTATAAATGAAATAAATGTAAGTTGCCCTGGATAAAGGTGTCTGTCAAATGCCATAAATGGATCAGGGTGGAATTATTAGAGCATACATGGTGGTAATGGAATAGCAGGATTCCCCCGTCTTGGGAAAGTGGTGGAGACTGTAATGCATCAATATATGAGACAGCAAATGTCACAATCAACATCTTTTGAGGGATTATTGAAGCCTCTGGCAACCCAAAATGACCTCAATATAGGACCAGATACGCATCAGTGGTGTACAAAGCCGTGCGCTGATAATGCCACTGTAGAACAACACACTCACTTAAATCCGTGTGCAATCTTTCCCAGAGAAGTGTGTGGGCTCCTGCTAACACTTTTAGCAATTTCACTCCTGCTTTCCTTTCCTCTATTTATTTTTTTCTTGTCCTGCTCCCTTGCTTCAGACTGTGTGTTTTGAGTTTGAGTCTGTATGTTTCACGAAAAAGGCAAACCAAGCGAGAGGGCTTTTTGATGGAAACACTCCGATTCTGAAGAATACACACAAGCGTCGTATTGTCCAGCGGGACGAGTGTGTGAAAAGCAGTGAGCCTCTTATCGGTGCCCAGCAGCTCTGGAATTCAGCACCATGATAAAGTGGCATGGCGGGAAAACCTTACAAGGCTGGCATGCTCCGAAGAAGGATTAGGTTTATTTTTTTTCCCTTGTTGACATAAGCTTCCTGGAAAAAAACCCTAATCAATCAGGCCGGCGTTATGAGAGCCGTGAGATTAAACCACTCCTTTTAATCCTGAGACTGGACCATTTATTACGCTGGTGAAATGTACAGCATTTGTGTGTGTGTGTGTGTGTGTGTGTGTGTGTGTGTGTGTGTGTGCGAACATCAGAGGTGGAGCTTTATGTCTTAGCGAAAGGGTGCAAGCAGAAATCAAGCAGGTTTACATGACCATGATGTAGTCCGGATCAAAATCTTACTATAATCATGTTACAGTAAAATTAGCAGAGTTTTATTATTTATATTTGATATCTATTTATATGTTCAGAACTTTTCTTTATAACCCAGGGCTGTTCTGGATTCTAATTTGTCAGATTAATTTTCTATAACAGCAGCTCTGACAGTAGTGCAGCTGCAAATCACAGGTTTATATTAATGCACTCTGGGGACAGTGGGACAACGGATGCGCCACGTAAACAGTTTAAAAAATGTGTGTAATCATTGATATGGTGAAGTTTTATGGAAGGAGTCTCCAGTGTCAGTGCTTTGGAACAGTAAACAGTGCTTTTGTAAAGCCGTAACTTTCAGGACAGAGGAGTTTATGGAGTTTTACAGTTTCTCTGTAACTTGCAACGTTCATGCGAATTTATGCAGAATGTTTGTCTGTTTAAATGAGGGTTTATGTGTGTAGGTGTGTGTATGTCTGTGCCTGCATCTGTGCTATTATGCATGTGATTGTTTGGAAATCAGTGTGTGAGAGTGTGCATGCATTGATGTCTCTCAGCAGATGTGTGTGTCCCCTTGAGGATCCATACAGAAGTAATGCCCAGCTGGAAGTCCCCATTGGAGAATAAGCGGTATAATAAGGACACTGGTCTCTTTAGAGTGTGGACGAGGGATGAGGATGGTCCCTTTGGGGCATGGAAGAGGGATGAGAATGATTCCTTTAGGAGTGTGGAAAAGGGATTTTGATGGCCCCTTCTGAGTGCAGAAGAAACATGAGAAAGGCTGATCCCTTTGGTGAGGGCCAGAGATAACCCATCTGAGTATGGAATAGGGATGAGGAGGACACACTGGAGTATGAGGGAGGGATAAATATGGTACAGCAGAAAGAATGTGGAATAAAGATGGTGACTGCCATTTATGAGTGTGGTAGGGAAGTGAAATGAGGATGGTTCATTAAAAGAGCAGAAGAGAGATGAGGACAGTCCCTTCATGGGTGAAAGAGGGATGAGGATGGCCCTTTTGGAGGAAGCATCAAATTGTTTGGTGCATAAATAAGAATGGACCATTCAAAGTGTGAAAGAGGATGCACATTTCACATTATGAGAGAGAGATGAGGATGGACCTTTAAGATTATGAGACAGAAACGAGGAGGAACCCTTGAGTTTGTTAGAAAATTATGGGGATGGAGCCTCCATATTGTGAGAGAGGGATGACCATGGACCCCTCAGATTGCAAGAGAGAGATGAGGGTGGACCCTTCAGATGGAGAGAGAGGGATGAGGGATGTGGCTGAGGGGTAAGTATGGTCTTTGAGTGTGCAAGGGGGATAAGGATGGACCCTTCAAATTGTGCAAGAGATAAAAATGGACCCTTCAAGATTGTCCAAGAAGCTTGAGGATGGACCCGTCAAAGTGCAAGAGAGGGATAAGGACCCTTCTATAGGTGCAAGAGGGGTGAGTATGGACCCTTCATATTGCAGGGTAAACAGGCATGGAAACAGACCCTTTAGAGTGAAGACAGACCCTTTAGAGTGAGAGAGACATGAGTATGAACCTTTCTGAAAGAGGAATGAGGATGGGTCCTTTTAGAGTATGTTAGAAGTATAAAGGTAGTCCCATTGGAGTCTGAGAGAAGGATGATCTGTTTGTCTGATGTATGTTGATCTGATGGTCTGTTGTCAGTATGGAAGGAAGAATAGAAGAAGAAGAAGATGACTGCCATTTGTGAGTGTGGTAGGGAAGTAAATGAGAATGGTTCCTTAAGAGTGAGGAAGAGGGATGAGAACAGTCCCTTCAAGGATGAAAGAGGGATGATGATGGCCCCTTTAATACAGTATGTGGAAAAGAGATTGAGGATGGTTCCACCCTCCAAGGGTGATAAGGATGGTTCCAATGGAGTGTAAGGAAAATGGATGAAGATGAGGATACAGTGTAAAGAGGGATAAAGATGGACCACACAGATTGTGAGACAGGGATGAGGATGGACCTTTCAAACTGCAGAATAGAAAATGAGGATGGATCCCTCAGATTATGAAGGATGTATGAGGATGGATCCTTCAGATTCCGAGACAGAGATTAAAAAACAAACAAACAAACAAAAAAAAAAAACATGGACCCTTCAGATTGCAAAAGAGGGGTGAGGATAGCAAAAGAAGGAGGAGGATAGACCCTTCAGATTGCAAAAGAGGGTTGAGGATAGCAAAAGAGGGAGGAGGATAGACCCTTCAGATTGCAAAAGAGGGAGGAGGATAGACCCTTCAGATTGCAAAAGAGGGAGGAGGATAGACCCTTCAGACTGCAAGAGAGGGATGAGGATGGACCCTTCAGATTGCAAGAGAGGGATGAGGATGGACCCTTCAGACTGCAAGAGAGGGATGAGGATGGACCCTTCAGACTGCAAGAGAGGGATGAGGATGGACCCTTCAGATTGCAAGAGAGGGTTGAGGATGGACCCTTCAGACTGCAAAAGAGGGATGATGATAGACCCTTCAGACTCTTTCAGATTGGAAGAAAGGGACAGAGATTCCAAGAGAAGGATTAAGATGTGAGGATGATGATGACAGTGGATGGAAGATGAATGAGGTGGTTCTTTAAGAGTATGAAAGAGGGACAATTTCTTTGGTGGACTAACTTTTTGAGGACTGTTTGAGGAATTAGGTCCTATCAGAGTATGAAAGAGGGAAGAGTGTGGAAAACCATCCATCATGTAGACGATTGGTCAGGATAAAAAAAAAAAAATAGTTTAAACAAATAAACTATTAAATAAATAGATATGGTTCTGCTTTTTTAAAGAGCACCTAAGCAAAAAATATAATTTTTGCTGTCTGATAAAGGGCTCTTTGTTACCTCTGCCACCGTTAAACTCAGTACGACATGCTTCATTTAGATACAATTAAGAAATTTAATTGCATTCTGCGTGTTAATTTGGACCGTGACATCGTCCTCGCTGCATGCTCCAATAAGACCAAGGTCTTTCAACTGGACTGAGACTACGATCCACCATGACTGTCCGCCTAATTACACGCTAATTATCATTAGTATCTGTAAAGTGATATTTCACATATATTTAATATTTTTCCAGCTAATTATCATTGTCATATCACGTCATAAAATTAAAAAAAAAAAAAGGTAATGTTATTCCATATAGAGCCAAAATGTGAAATGAAAACCACACAGAATTTGCAGCAATGCGCTCACCTTGTGCAAACACAGCAGCAGCAAGATGGTTTGGATTTTTCGCATCTTGGATGCTTTTGTTTTTCTCCGGAGTCTTAGACGAGGAGGAGAAAATCCAGATTTTTTACATGCCCATTAGAAAACTCCATTATTGGAATGACCTGCATAGAAAAGGTGTGCATATTTTTAATTGAATTCTACATAGATAAAATCATTAAAACGCTGACACTCCAGTACTGGCAACGAAAATGCTTAATAAATTTAACACACATAAACATAATCAATTGGACTGATTCTAAAACAACATTAACGGTGAAACATTCACATTCCTGAAACATTCATATTGAAATAATTGTAGTTTCTGTAATTTTGTCTGAGGAGGTAAAGCATTGACTCTGCAGCGCATATATATATATATATATATAATGAAAGAAAAACAACACATTTTAACACTATCTTCTGAATATAACCCTTGAAGTGGAGCATTAAAAAACATCAAATTAATTAATTGTGGTAAATAAATATTTAAATAAATACAAATTACTTAAATATAAATAGTTAAATACTTCTATAAAATATTTAAATACATTAAAACATTTAAATATACAATAATTCTAATAAATAAATGAATGAGTAAATAAATAAATAAATAGATACATATTAAATACATTACATAGACAGGCCCTTTTACCATTAAAGCATTGAAATATTCATGTTCAGAATGAACGTTCAGTATGTTTGGAAACTTCTGTATCGACTTCCTGGTTTATTACTTACTATATCATAATCTTTTGTAATATTGCAACTCAGTGTCTGTCAACATTTCAAAGCAAGCAATAAAATCAACCCCAAGAAGCAACAATATATCAAACAAATCATCAAATACTGCAAATAAATGCAATTCTCAAAGAGTTCATGCTCAGATGTTGGAGAGTTCACAAAATAGTTATATTTACACACACACACACACACACACACACACACACACACACACACACACACACATATTATATATATATATAGCTTTATCTAACGTTCATTCTTTCCCAGGATATATGATTTCAGTAGTTTATAAAGTTTTTCATCCTACATATTCCTTAACATGATCAATAATAATAATAATAATTATTATTATTATTATTATTATAATAATTATAATAATTATTATTATTATTATTATTTATTTATTTATTTTAAAAATAAATTAATAATAATAATAATAATAATAATTATTATTATTATTATTACTATTTATTTATTTATTTATTTTAAAAATCATGATAATAGTAGTGAAACATTAACAAATTTAAGCCTCATAGTGGATTCTAAATGAAATTAACAAACTATGAAAGAACACACACACACACACACACACACACACACACACACACACACACACACACACACACACACACACACACACACACACTAAGCATGAAATGTCCACGAACCAGAAATTAACAGGTCCAAACATATGTAATTTCTGGTGGAGATAACCGATTAAAGTCAAAGTATGTACCATTACCCTTATAAACAAACAGTAAATAACACACAAATGTATATATCTTAAAGCACTGCAGCTTAGGTGATGATGTAAGTACAAAGCAATTTAAATTTACAATCCATGACACGAATAAAACTCTAAATCACTCGTTCCTCATTAAATGTTGACAGGATTTAAACATGAACACATGCAAGATATCTGGACTGTGTTTAAGAAGCTAGAGCATGTACACACGCGGTTAAACGTATGAAATGTCCATGCAGAGAGTAAAAAAAATAACTTCTAATAATGTTTTTAAAAACATACTGATGTCAAGTTAAACTGAGGTCATGTCAAATTTCGAAAGAAAATCACTGGGGATTTTCTATAGTATCAAGTGTGTCAGAGAAATAGTATATAAAATATATAAAATATTAAATTATATAAAAAAAATGTTAATAATATAAGAAATATAGTATTAAGAATTAACATTAAATTGAAAAAGAAGCCATGTGAGAAAGTAAAATGAAAAAACGCTTCTTAAAGAGATTGTAAATATCTCTGTATGTGTGTATCAGGTGTAACGTCAAGCAGAACTCACCTTCAGAGCAGTGAAAGATGTTAGGAAAGTGTTTCTGACTCCTCACACAGGTAACTCTTGGGGGAAAAAAAACTTGAAGAATAAGCGATGCTGAGAAAGAGTAAAACCCTGTGACAGTGAGTTTCAGCGTGGTGGCATTTCGCAGATGTCGGATCATGCAGAGCACTGTGGATGTGAAGTGAGGAGATGTGATGTGAGTTCTCTTTACTGTTCCTGAATGAATCCTTGGTGAAAAAGTGCCATGATCTGCTGTTACAGCTCCAGTGATGCTCGGTGGAGAGCTGCGAGCTTCCCTCTGTGGAGTCTTCACACTCGCACAGCAGATTTGGTGCTCAGCAGCACTGTTCAGGAGTTTAACTCTTTACAAACCTCAATCCTGGGTTGCCAGATTGGCCCTAATGCTTCTGTCCTAATAACTACAGTACTGTCCAAAAGTTTTACAGTTTTACAGACAGCAAAGATGCCTTCAAAATAATGGAATTAAATGTTTCTACATGTTAAAAAAAATACCATGAAGAGCAGTAAACAGTAGTAAATGAAACAAAGTCAATATTTGGTGTGACAAAAAAATAAAAATAAAAAATACTAGTCTCCGGTACAATGTGTGCAGTTTTATAAGGAAATGAGCTGGTGAGTTTTATTGAGCATCTTGCAGAACCAGCCACAGTTCTTCTGGAGACATTATTTCCCTATATCAGCATGTCCTCAAGTGATCTCTTCCTCTTATGGAACAGAGATATGCCAAATATTACAAATTAAAAATTATTAAAGAATGACACATCGTAGGTTTTATCCATTTATAGTTACATTTAATGTTGTGGAACATCCACAAGACAAGCGAAAGCATAAAGCGTAAACTCCTCTGTCCTGAAGGTGCCAGAAACCTTAAAGTTACAGCTTTACCTCTGTCTGTTATAAAGTGTTGACACTGGAGACTCCTTCCATACATGTTTAATGTTAAATAAACATCTCCTTTCAGAAATCATCACCACTTCATTATATCGCCATACATTTTTATTTGTTAAATAGCATGTTTTCTTACTTTGTTTATTACTATGCTTAGATTCTATGGAGCGTCTGCAGTACAAGTCCTTGTGAATGAGCTGTTACTATAAAAACAAGAATGTATTAGAACGACTGCATTAATATAAAGCTGTGATTTGAGTCATAGCCTACTGTCAGAGCTGCGGTTATAGAAATGCATCACTTGGTGTTAATGTGATACTGTAGGTGTTAATGCATCATTTGGTGTTAATGTGATACTGTAGGTGTTAATGCATCATTTGGTGTTAATGTGATACTGTAGGTGTTAATGCATCATTTGGTGTTAATGTGATACTGTAGGTGTTAATGCATCATTTGGTTTTAATGTGATACTGTAGGTGTTAATGTGATACTGTAGGTGTTAATGCATCATTTGGTTTTAATGTGATACTGTAGGTGTTAATGTGATACTGTAGGTGTTAATGAGATACTGTAGGTGTTAATGAGATACTGTAGGTGTTAATGCATCACTTGGTTTTAATGTGATACTGTAGGTGTTAATGAGATACTGTAGGTGTTAATGCATCACTTGGTCAGATGATCAGAAATGTAACTTTTAATTAACTTTTGTCTTTTAGAATCAAGAATAGATTTGTTGTTGAATTGTCATTTAAAATGTATTTACTAATATATCTTTTAAGGAATACAGGTTAAAAAGCTATATCACACTTGCTTAATCGAGCCTAAGATTTTAATTTTTATTACTTAAAAAAAATATATATATATCATTTGGGTTTGTAGTGCAGTCACGTTACATTAAACATGTGTGAACAGCACCATCGTGTGGCTGAAGCCATCACTACATCTACATTCTCCTCCACCACCACTACTACTGCTAATAATAATAATAATAATAATAATAATAATAATAATACACTGAGGAAAACCGAATCATGATTTATTGCATTGTATGCAATTGGAACATCTCTAAATCATGTTGTATTGAATCAGTGGCTGCTTTAAATGCATCTTTTATACATCAGATCATATGGAAATGCAGTATATTTCAAAATATATTAATAGAACATATGCCAATATTAGTACATTTTAGGAAACATCTATTTCATATACTGCAAAGCAAACCGTTTCTTTTGTTGTTCATCTTTCATTCTTTCATCTTGTGTAAGTGCTTTATGATTCGACATATGTGAAATGTATGGCTATGTATTTACAATCACAACCAATTTCATGTTTATATTTCAACATTTCCTCCCCAAAATACAAGCTATTATTTGCTATTTTATGTTAGGAACTAATATACAGTATACATACACACACACACACACACACACACACATATATATATATATAATGAGCTATAACATTAAACCCACTAACAGGTGAAGTGAATAACACTGATTATCTCATTACAATGGCAACTCCCAGACCAGCACAGATTTTCTTTTGGCCGCTTGAGCAAGGCCCCTAAACCTCTCTGCTCCAGAGACTGTATCATGGCTGACTCTGCATTTCCTAACAAACTGGGATATGCAAATTAAAGAATTCAACTGTGCAGTAATGTATTTGTGACAATTGATGGCTTCTTCTTCTACCTGTCAAGGGGTGGGATATATTAGGCAGCAAGTGAATGGTAGATGGTAGCTATGATAGAAAGATAGAAAGAGTCAGAACCCACAGTGCATCACAGTTTGTCCTGCGTATGGGGCTGCGTAGCTGCAGACCGGTCAGTGTGCCCATGCTGATCCCTGTCCACTAGGGGCACTTTGGGAAGAAGGAAACTCGGTGGAGGTATTTGCTGCTAACGTCTTGGTGCCAGATACCACAGCACACCTTCAGAGGTGTTGTGGAGTCCATGCCTCGACGGGTCAGAGCTGTTTTGGCAGCACAAGTGGGACTTACACAATATTAGGCAGGTAGTTATAGTGTTATGGCTGACTGGTTTATGTGTGTGTGTGTGTGTGTGTGTGTTTTGGCAGCAGCAGTGTTTTTAAATGTTAATTATCTCAAAATTCTAATTAATTATCTGAAATTCTTGCCATATATTGCAAGAATAAAGAGTTAAAATTTTGACGTCAAATTTTTTGAGATAATCATTTAGTATTTTTAGATTAAAAAGTCAGAAATTTGAGATAATAAGGAAGTTCATAGGCTTCAACATTCAACACAATCATCCCACAACAACTGATAACAAAGCTAAGCCTGCTGGGTTTAAACACCTCCCTCTGCAACTGGATCCTGGACTTTCTGACCAGGAGACCCCAGTCCGTCAGGATCGGCAACTCCACCTCCACCTCCAGCACCACCACACTGAACACCGGCGCCCCCCAGGGCTGTGTGCTCAGTCCACTGCTGTGTACCCTGCTGACTCATGACTGTGTGGCAAAGTTCAGTTCTAATCACATCATCAAGTTTGCTGAAGACACTACAGTTGTGGCCTTCATCAGCAACAATGATGAGTCAGCGTACAGGGAGGAGGTGAACCAGCTCACAGAATGGTGTAGAGACAACAATCTATCTCTTAATGTTGATAACACTAAAGAGATGATTGTCAACTTCAGGAAGACCTGAGTGGACCACTCACCACTGCACATCAGTGGAACAACTGTGGAGAGAATCAAAAGCTCCAAGTTTCTTGGTGTGCACATGACTGAGGACTGGACTCTCAACACCACCTGCCTAGCCAAGAAGGCCCAGCAGCACCTCCACTTCCTGCAGAGGCTGAAGAGAGCCAAACTTCCCGCTCCCATCCTCACCACCTTCTAAAGAGGGATAATGGAGAGCATCCTGACCAGCTGTCTCACCATGCGGTACAGGAACTGCACAGCCTCCGACCATACATTTACAGCATTTGACAGATGCCCTTATCCAGAGCAACTTACATTTATCTCATTTATACATCTGAGCAATTGAGGGTTCAGGGCCTTGCTCAAGGGCCCAACAGTGGCGGCTTGGCAGTGCTAGGATTTGAACTCATGACCTTTGATCTGTAGTCCAACGCCTTAACCACTGAGCTACCACTGCCACACCATAGGACCCTACAGCAGATTGTGAGAACAGCTGGAAAGATCATCAGGGTCTCTCTATCCACCATCGACACCTTCTTCAACAACCTCTCACCCCACTCATGGATTATTCACCCTCCTGCAGAAGGTACTGTACAGGAGCATCCGTGCCACCACCAGCAGGCTCCTCAACAGTTTCTTCCCTGAGGCAGTCAGATTACTCAACAGCCTCCCAACACTCACCTGAGCTATGACGCAATACCACATCACACCTGCACTTTACAAAGCTGCATCAGTTACTTTTTATTGCGTAATTCGTTTTTGCTGCCGACATTGCTGCTATATTTATTGCTGACACATTATACAATAGTGTCCTGTGTTTTTATTGTTCTGCACTCGTCTCACACTGTAGATTCCCAAACATTAGTTTTCTAGCATAAAATGAAACGTTACAGAAAAATGTTTGTACGTCATTAAAGAAAGCAGCAGATTACATAAGAGACACTTTTCAGACAGTAAACACAATGAAGGCTGCTGGGTTTCACTGCAGAAATAAGAAGCGAGTGCAAAAGTCAAAGTGTCCAGAAGAACTGTGTCTGGTTCTGCAAGATGCTCAATAAAACTTACCAGCTCATTTCCTTATAAAACTGCACACATTGTACCGGAGACTACTGTTTTTATTTTTTTTGTCACACCAAATATTGACTTTTTCATTTACTACTGTTTACTGCTCTTTACTGTATTTTTTTTTTAAAAATGTAGAAACATTTAATTTCGTTATTTTGAAGGCATCTTTGCTCTACAGTATTTCTTTGCATGTGTCTAAAACTTTTGCACGGTGCTGTATCTGATGTATGAATGTAAAAGGGTATTTTTCCACACGAAAGGCCTGTGATCACGGACAGACAAACGGCTTTTCTTCCCAAACTGCGCATGATCGTTGACCTATGCAGATTCTCAAAATAGGCCACGCCCACTTGATGACGCAATATCGGTTACGCCGTCCTGAACCTCCTGGAAAAAAGTGTTATCATCCCCCTGTTTCCCTCGACAAAAATCCAATAGGATTTTTCCATTGGCTTTTTGGATTATTGCAGAATAAAAGCTCTGTGACCAACAAACGTTTATGATTCTTACATGTTATGTTCATCAAGATAATCTTCACAAATGAACACAACTTTTATGAATTTTGAAGCCTAAATACGATCGGCAGAAGTAAAAAGCTAAAGTCAGGCGATAAACGAACTACACCACGGTCACATGACTTCAACATCAACACCACTAAGTTTCCGACAGCTCTTACAATCTTTATTTTAAAAAAAAACACTACAATTGGAAAATACTATAACTTGGGAAATTTGAGTTGGGATAGTTTGCAAGAGCGCGAGTACAAACACAAACGAGGCTGAGTTTTTCCTGTTCGGCATGATGACGTTTAATGTCCCCGACAACCTCCATAGTCCCATTTGGCCACTTGTTAGCAACCGTCTTTTTCAAGACACGTAAAAGCTTAACAAAATCACGAGTGGGGTTTTACTGATGTATTTTATGTCGTAGTATAAACGTGAACATATCCTGAGCTTGTGCTAACCACAGACCTTATTTCAGTCATTTAACCAAAAACCTATTCAAAAAGCCCATTGACTTCAGGACGATGGATGTCGAGTACACAGAAAAATTAAGTCGAGATCACGAGAAAACAAGAAAAAAATAATTAATAATGCAGGGCTTCTGTAGTTTTTGGCATGAGAAAGCCTCTTTCCTTTTCTTTCCCTTCTCCTTTCTACACAGTCAGCAGGAAATATGAGGCAATGCTGTTCCTGCCCATGCACTGGAGAGGGAGAAAAGTGTTCCTTCTGAGCCTGACTGTTTTTTGTTTACACAGAGACATGAGCTCATTAGCTCAAATGTCTGGTAAAGAAAATGAGAAGAATAAGTGACTAGATCAGTGTGGAAGAGTGAGTATTGTGTCTCTGTGTGTAAAAAGCTGTCAGACTGGCTTTGAAAATCTTTAACCCACTTTCTGGACTTTGTAGTCTTAGACCACTGGATTACAATCTGACGTGATTGGAGCTCGAGGCTACACACATGCACACTTTGCACGCAACCACACACACACACGTGCGCGCTTTGCACGCAACCACATACACAAACACACACAGGCACGCAACCTTGTACACCCCCACAAGGCCCCTCCTTTATCCCAGAGTCTCATATTTCCTGTTGTGCCTGAGAGAGGCTCAGTAGGAATGCTAAGAGCTCGAGTGCCGGGCCTGTTCTTCTCACATTCCTGCTCCTTGTTTTACATTCTTCTACACTTTTTACAAAATCTGAATCCTCTAGACCGTACTTAGAAACTTTTGAAGCACACCATTCTAAAAATGCCTCGTCTTCTTGCAGCTCTCTGGCTTCAGCTTTATCTTTGCAGCTTTTTAGGACCAGTGGAAGGAGGGAAGGTCCTGGTGATGCCTGTGGATGGCAGCCACTGGCTCAGTATGAAGATCCTGGTGGAGGAATTGTCTCAGAGAGGACATGAAATGGTGGTTCTGGTTCCCGAGACCAGCGTGTTGATCCATGGCTCTGATGCGTACACCGCTCGGAGCTTTAAGGTTCCCTACACCAAGGCTGAACTGGATGGCAGCATGAATAAGTTGAAGGAGGGCATCACGAAAGCACCGCAGATCTCTGACTTATTGGAGAACGTCATCGGGCTTGTCAGCTTCACTAACATTCAGGTGAAAGGATGCGAGGCGCTGCTGTATAATGAGCCTCTGATGCAGAACCTGCGTGAGGAACACTTCGATCTCATGCTCACCGATCCCTTCCTGCCTTGTGGCCCCATCATCGCCGAGGCTTTCTCTCTTCCCGCGGTTTATTTCCTGCGTGGACTTCCCTGTGGATTGGATCTGGAAGCCGCTCAGTGCCCATCGCCTCCGTCGTACGTCCCGCGCTTTTTCACAGACAACACCGACGTCATGACGTTTCCTCAGAGGGTCAGGAACGTACTCATGATGGGATTCGAGAGGATCCTTTGCAAAATATGTTTCGCCAGCTTTGATGAACTCACCGGCAGATATCTCAAGAAGGATGTTACATTTAAAGATATCCTCGGACATGCTGCAATTTGGCTTAACAGATATGACTTCACCTTTGAGTACCCGAGACCTGTAATGCCCAATATGGTGAATATTGGGGGCATCAACTGTGCCAGGAAGAAACCTCTGCCTGCGGTGAGTCATGATAATTAATTTTGCTTTTTTTTTTTTTAACCTTGAATTGGATTTCAGCTAAAGATTTGATTAATAAAGCAGCACCATGGTGACATCAGATGATGTTGTTCACAAAACAACATCATATTTGTCTAGTAGGATAATCATACATTTCGGCTTAATTACATTAGCAACGATGTTTTCCTACAATATTACATCACTAAGTGTTTGATATCTCTTATACCATAGCAAGTTACCAACTGTTCAAGCTAATAAGACAAAAAAAAACAAAACAAACACAACGTCATTTTACAGAGAAACCACAAAGCGTAAACTCCTCTGTCCTGAAGATGCCAGAAAACATAAAGTGACAGCTTTACCTCTGACTGTTACAAAGCGCTGACACTGGAGACTCCTTCCATAAACGTTAAATAAACATCTCCTTACAGAAAACTTCACATCAGCGTTCTGTAAAATCTGTTTATGTGGAATGTCTACTGTACAAGTCCCTGTAAATGAGCTGTTACTATAGAAACGATAACGTATTAGAACCAGCGCATTAATATAAACCTGCAGTACTGTCAGAGCTGCTGTTATAGAAAATTAATCAACACCTTCTGACCAATCAGAATCCAGGTTTCAGCTGCACTGTGGTGTAAGCTTAGATAATGTTTCTATCAAAGCTCAATATACAGCATGCCTTTGGAGTAATAGGAAAAGTTTAAAGAAATGTATGTGATTAAAGATATAATTTGAAGGAATAACATTATGAATACTGCTGAACGCTGATCAGCCATAACATTAAAACCACCTGCCTAATATCGTGTAGGTCCCCCTTGTGCCACCAAAACAGCTCTGACCCGTCGAGGCATGGACTCCACAAGACCTCTGAAGGTGTGCTGTGGTTTCTGGCACCAAGACGTTAGCAGCAGATCCTTTAAGTCCTGTAAGTTGCGAGGTGAAGCCTCTATGGATCGGACTTGTTTGTCCAGGAAATCCCACAGATGCTCGATCGGATTGAGATCTGGGGAATTTGGAGGCCGAGTCAACACCTTGAACTCTTTGTCATGTTCATCAAACCGTTCCTGAACAATTTTTGTAGTGTGTCAGGGACCATTATCCTGCTGAAAGAGGACACTGCCATTAGGGAACACAGTTGCCATGAAGGTGTGTACTTGGTCTGCAACAATGTTCAGGTAGGTGGTACGTGTCAAAGTAACATCCACATGAATGCCAGGACCCAAGGTTGTCCCAGCAGAACATTGCCCAGAGCATCACACTGCATCTGCCGGCTTGCCTTCTTCCCATACTGCGTCCTGGTGCCATCTCTTCCCTAGGTAAGCGACGCACACGCGCCCGACCGTCCACAAGATGTAAAAGAAAACATGATTCATCAGACCAGGCCACCTTCCAGTTCTGATGCTCACGTGCCCACTGCAGGTGTACAGGGGTCAGCATGGCCATTCTGCAGCTACGCAGCTCCGTACGCAGCAAGCTGTGATGCTCTGTGTGTCATAGCCAGATTAACTTTTTCAGCAATTTGTTCTAGAGGAGCTCTTCTGTTGTATCAATGAGTCTTGGGAGCTCATGACCCTGTCGCCGGTTCACCGGTTGTCCTTCCTTGAACCACTTTTGGTAGGTACTAACCACTGCATACAGGGAACACCCCACAAGACCTGCTGTTTTGGAAATGCTCTGACCCAGTCGTCTAGCCATCACGATTTGGCCATTGTCAAAGTCACTCAGATCCTTACGCTTGTCCATTTTTCCTGCTCCCAACACTTCAACTTCGAGAACTGACTGTTCACTTGCTGCCTGATATATCCCACCCCTTGACAGGAGCCATTGTTATTCACTTCACCTGTCAGTGGTTTTAATGTTGTATAATTTTTGAAACATTTTTTCCAAATACTATTTAACCTTCGTGTGTGTGTGTGTGTGTGTGTGTGTGTGTGTGTGTGTGTGTGTGTGTGTGTGTGGAGGTTAGTGTCAAGTTTAATGTCCACATAAGGCACGAGATAATCACACTATTGCTGGGCCACTCTGAGCTGTGATACTCCTGATAATGTTTCAGTTTCATCATCGGTGAAATCAGGGTGAAGGTTAAATCCTCCAGGTCAAATTTTCTTGTTGGAGGAAAATAATTTTATGGAAAATCAGGATAAAGAAATCAGATGGAAACAACCTGAACAGTCACAATTTTAAATCTCCGTTATAGGAAGTAATAAATTATATACTTAGGTTATTTAAGAAATGTTAGAAATATACAGTACAGCTCTATATATATGGCACTCACATGTAAAAAATCTGATCATATCTCAGTTTTTATCCGAGGTCCACATATTCACACGAAGCTCTCTAGTTCTCTTCAGAGCGGCAGAATGAACGTGTGTTTGATTAGTCGGCATTACACAGCATTTTCCTCCTGACCTTTACACAGTTAATCAGGGAGCGCTCACGTGTTTTTATCAGCTGCCGCAACCTTTTAAACAGATAAAGTGAGATTTGAATGCTGCAGACCCTCTCATTTATCCACCACTACTCAATGATGTAACGAAAAAAATCGTTAAATCGGTGATCTTTTAATCCCTTCTTTAAATATCTGCACCATGTAAGCAGATACAGTGACCAACATCCCTGATACACAGTATATGCTTATATGATGATTATTAATATTCTGTAAACCTGAGATCTGCAGCTGCACTGCTGTCAGAGCTGCTGTTATAGGAAATGAACACCCTCACGTCCATTATGTTTTCACTTATAGCTCTGAGATCTAACCCATCTCAAGAACTCCGACTCTGGTGTCTTCAGATTAACATGCGATCTCTGGTAGAGATTTGAAGAAAAATCACCACTAGATTACAAATATTTAGTTACCGAAGATTTATTTATTTATTTATTTTCCAATTAGTTCTGTCCAAACAATTTTGCTGATACAGTACCACAGCTAATCTCTGAGTGTTGCGTTATTACAGGAACGCGTACAGATGGTCCACGTCGTCATTACGGTGATCATGAAGCGTGTGTGTTCATGACTTGTTGAACGATCTTCGCTCTCAGGTTGATTCTGAAGAACGGTACACTGATTGCTGTTTCCTGTGCAGGATCTGGAGGAGTTTGTGGACGGCTCTGGAGATCACGGCTTCATCGTGTTCACTCTGGGATCCTTCGTGTCCGAGCTGCCAGAGTTCAAAGCCCGAGAGTTTTTCGAGGCTTTTAGACAGATTCCTCAGAGGGTGAGGAGAAAATACATCTTATACATCATCATACAGCAAGTGATAACTGACTCCTGTCTAATCGCTTCCCGTGATATTTATTGAGAAATGGCGTAAACATGACAGTAATCTCTGAGGACTTTATTTAAAAATGGATTAAGGAATAAAACACTTCATGTTGTGCCGTTATAGTAAAACAATCAGCGCCTGGGTGGTGTGATGAAGCGGAGTCACCGTTACTGATTTGATTTTCAGGTTCTGTGGCGATACACCGGGGTCATTCCCAAAGACATTCCTGAAAACGTCAAAGTGATGAAGTGGCTTCCGCAGAACGACCTCTTAGGTTTGTTTACACGTCCACGTTGAAGATAAAAAAGTGAAATGTGTTATCTCTTTCCAACCCACAGCGAGTGTCACTCGTCCTCTAACTGTAATAAACATAAGTTTGAACACTCGTTCACCATTTTCTCTCTCTCTCACACACACACACACACACACACACACACACACACACACACACACACACACACACACACCTATCACACAGGTCACTGGTCTATGATTATTGATTGTACTTTTCCAGCTAACAGCGATACTGTGGTCAAAAACTCACACTGAAGATCATTAACGCACACTAAAGGTGTCCCTGTTTCGAACGGGGGACGCTGTTAGAATTTAAATCTGAAAGATTAGAATAAATATCATAACTAAGATAAATGCTCTTTTTCTTTTTATGATTTTTCTGATATCACGCACAGCCACATTCCAAGCCAATATTACTCCTCCTAAATTTTTTACTACAAAGCAATTGTTGTTATTTACAATTAAGGACAAATTTATCAAACCTTTTGATCAGTGGTCAGTTTAATGCTTTAATGGTTTCACCAAGAAAAAACGGGGGGGGGGCATGAAAAATGACTTCTTTGCATATATTAGCCTATTATTATTATTATTATTATTATTATTATTATTATTATTATTATTATTATTATTATGTTAAATAAAAAAATAATATTTAAAATATTAATTAATGTAATAAAATATGTGTTTAGATGTGTATTCATAGTAAAAGTGCATTTTACCATCCTGTGTTATTGGAAAATTCTGGACATTTTTGTTCCATAAAAAAATCATATATATATATATATATATTTTTTTATAAATTAAAAACTACATAAAACATTTTTCAAAATATGACTGAATATATTTTTTAAAGTCTAAAACATATGCAAGTACTAAAACTTGATGAGACGTGCTTATTTGGTAGTGAACAGCAGCACAGTAGTTACATTTTCTACAAAATATATTAAAATTAATTTTATTATTATAATTATATAAGTAAATTTGTTTAGTTTAAGGATTTGAAGCACGAATAGAAAAACTGTGTTTTAACACATCAAAGTTGAGGTATTTTTATAAAATATATAGGTATTTTAACTTAATAATTTAAACAGGATGTTATTTTTATTTTTATTTTAATATACAGAACCATGGTGTTCAATTTATTTCTAAATAATGCTGCTGAACTTTTACACTTTAGGGTGCATTGTTAAAACCCGTGAGTAAATTTAATGGTGCACTTTTGTCTTTAATTACTGTGTTAAAAGCACACCCCAAGGCCAAGGTGTTCATCACACACGGAGGGACCCACGGGATCTACGAGGGCATCTGTAACGGCGTGCCGATGGTGATGATCCCTCTGTTCGGAGATCAGACGGACAACGTTCAACGCATGGTGGTGCGCGGAGTCGCAGAGAGCCTGACCATGTATGACCTGACCTCAGAGAAACTTCTGGGGGCACTCAGGAAAGTCCTCAACAACAACAGGTAGCAACAAAAGACGTTTCAATCAACAATAGTTTAGACGCTCCACATAAATGGATTGAAAACTTGTGTAGTCGTTGACATGGTGAAGTAAGGAGATAGTTATTTGACATTTATGGAAGGAGTCTCCAGTGTCAGTGCTTTGTAACAGTCAGAGGTAAAGCTTTTCAGGAGACATGAGTTTACACTTAACAGTTTCTCACTAACATGACAAGTTGCGTTTTTTTTTTTGTCTTATTAAATTCGAGAGAGAGAGAAAGAGAGGTTTATAGCTGCTATAAAATTTGTAATTATTGTCATAAATGATTCAATTGTGCTCTTATAGGAAATGATCAGCTTTGGGTTGGTAACAGTAACTCTGCTTCTCTCACGGTCATTGATTATTTTCCTATAACAGCACAACACAGAGTGTTTTATATTAAACAATCGATTCTGTGCTTCATACTGATGGAGACCGTGTTGTTTTTCCCTTTCACAGCTACAAAGAGAAGATAACGAAGCTGTCTGTGATCCATAATGACCGTCCGATCGAGCCGCTGGACTTGGCCGTGTTCTGGACCGAGTTTGTGATGAGACACGGAAATACTGAGCACCTGAGACCGGCCGCTCACCACCTTAACTGGGTTCAGTACCACAGTCTCGACGTCATCGGCTTCCTCCTGCTCGTTCTAGCCATCGTCATTTTTATAACCGTCAAAACCTGTACGTTCTGTTTCGGGAAGTGCTTCAGGAGGGCTCAGAAGAGCAAAAAGGAGTGAAATGGCCAGTGAATGATCAGGAAACTAATCAATTTGGTGCTGTCTTTAATGGTGATGATTTACGGGCATGACGTTATACTGTGAAAATCTGAAATAGTTATGCTGTTATCATCACCATGTTCATTTTAATATTCAGAGGTGCCAACATTTATGTTTTAGCCTTTGCAATTACAGTTAATAACTTGCTGCTATGATGACATTTTATATATATATATATATATATCTTTCTTTCACTTCACAGCATCGTTATCTTGGTGGAATGAACTTTTCTTGTTTTAAAACCCAATTTAAAGAATAAGTATCTTGCATTTCTGCGTCAACAGTGAGGTCGTTCAGTGTCGAATAATAAAAACGCAGGATCGGATTAATTACATACATTTTGTAATAACTGTATAAAATAAGTTTACATGCTATGCTTTATCATTTTTGCTGTCCGTAGGATTCATCCCGTCCACGTAAGGGTGTTCAAATTCGTGTTTTTTTTTCTCTCTACAATGCAAATTTTCCCGTCAGCAATGTCGGCGCCTCTGAATATGCTACAGGATTTCTAAAAAAAAAACAAAAAACAAAAAAAAAAACATGTATCTTACTTTTTAAAGAGATAAACAGAGATAAACTACTGAAGGTGTCCATCTTAACATGGTCACATTGACCCATCTTCTAATTTCCCCTCACGTATAATTTCATTCTGTTCGAATATACAAAGTTGATGTACTGGGTTGGACGATTATCATATCCCGTGAATGTATGATGCTGTTCTACCTCTTGAACATCGTTACCTCCACCCATCCTTACATGCTACAGATGATTAAAGCAGATCAAATTAATTCTAGAGTTAATTAGTGTATAAACTTACAGGAAGAGCAGATGAATGTAACTATGGATGCATTTAGCTTTGTCCTGATTCGTAAGCGTTGCCGTTTGTTTACCGAGTAGATAAGATGCTTAGTTTTATATTACATAAGCTATCATTAGTGTAAATGCAGTGTTCATATTAAACTGCAGATTTTTAACACAACTGAAAGCGGGAATTTCGTTTAGCTAGCTCTAACTTTCCAACTCCATCCAGCTGACCAGCTAAATGATTAGCTGAATGTAACATTTGAAAGAACTAACAGATGTATACGACTTATAGCACCCTTTTATTTCTTGAATCTGATAGGTCAGAAGGTGTTGATTAATTTTCTATAAGAGCAGTTATTCAGAGGTTTATAATGACGCACTCGCTCTAACACGTTATCGTTTCTATAGTAACGGCGGTTTCTCTGTAACATGACAAGATGCATTTTTTTTTTTGGTCTTATTAACTTCACGAGAGAGAAAAGAGAGGCTGGTGAGGGAACGTCTGTTTACCGATACTGTAGCATTAAATGTAACTAGAAACAGATAAAAAGTATGACGTGTTTACTAAAATAAAAAACAGCAATCGCTGTCGCATGGGAGGAATAAAACTGACGTGCTGTTATAGGAAACTCATCACAATCATTATTTTCCTCTATCAGCACAACACGCACTGAGTGTTTTATTCCTTACTTATTAATATTTTAACATACACACTTTTAAAAAAATTTTTTTTTTACTTGTGATAATGAAGGAAACGTCTGTGAAATCCAACATAATAGAATTGTCATTTTGTTCTAATGATGTACAAACTTTTGCACACAGCTGTACTTGCTGAAATCTAACGTCAGTTTAAAGCTAATAAGAATGGAAACAAGACAAGTCGAACAGTGACGCTAAACCGGACTGTGATTATTGGGTCTAATATGCTCTATTATATAATTTCACACATGGATTTAAGATTTGGCAATGTTTGTTTTGTGTTAGGTTTTTAAATTCTTTAAAAATTGATGATGAAAATAGTGTAAATCGATTTTTTAACTGGAAGACAGAGAAGGACTTTTTTCCTTTTCTTTTTTTCTTTAAATAATCGGCTGTATGTGATGTGTTATAAAATTGGTTTTATTTTCGGTTATACATGGAACAGGAGGAAAATATCCCAGATGCTGTTTAATTAATTAAAAAATTTTTTTGTTTACTAATTGCATTTCATATCAGTTGTGTAGAAATGATCCAGCAGAATTTATTTTCAAAAATCTTCCAAAAATGTACATTTTGATATTGATTCCACTGATAAAATTATTATTTTTTTGTTTGTTTTTTTGTTTTTTTAGTACACACAATCCAAAAATAAAAACATAAACAGCTTTAAATACAATAAAAAAGCTATGGAATGCCATTTAAGGCCATTATTAAAACACACAAATATAAAATATAATGGGATGCCAGTCCACTGCAGGGCACCATGCATACACTCATTCACATCTAGGGGCAATTTTATCTGAGCCAGTCCTCCTATTGACATGTTTTTTGGGAGATGGGAGCTTTTCAGCATGACCTTCTGACTGAAATATATTTACATTATACAAAAAAAACTTCCATGCAAAGTCTTGCATACACACTATGGCATTCAGCACTATTATTTATTCTTTAAATCACTCGCTCCTTTCTCCACGATTCCCTCCTCCATTCACACAACACTGATAAACCACACAACACTGATAAACCACACAACACTGATAAACACACCCCACTGATAAACACACCCCACTGATAAACACACCCCACTGATAAACCACACCCCACTGATAAACCACACAACACTGATAAACCACACCCCACTGATAAACACACCCCACTGATAAACACACCCCACTGATAAACCACACAACACTGATAAACCACACCCCACTGATAAACACACCCCACTGATAAACCACACCCCACTGATAAACACACCCCACTGATAAACCACACAACACTGATAAACACACCCCACTGATAAACCACACAACACTGATAAACCACACCCCACTGATAAACCACACAACACTGATAAACCACACAACACTGATAAACCACACCCCACTGATAAACACACCCCACTGATAAACCACACAACACTGATAAACCACACCCCACTGATAAACCACACAACACTGATAAACCACACCCCACTGATAAACACACCCCACTGATAAACCACACAACACTGATAAACCACACCCCACTGATAAACCACACAACACTGATAAACCACACCCCACTGATAAACCACACAACACTGATAAACCACACAACACTGATAAACCACACCCCACTGATAAACCACACCCCACTGATAAACCACACAACACTGATAAACCACACCCCACTGATAAACCACACAACACTGATAAACCACACCCCACTGATAAACACACCCCACTGATAAACCACACAACACTGATAAACCACACCCCACTGATAAACACACCCCACTGATAAACCACACAACACTGATAAACCACACAACACTGATAAACCACACCCCACTGATAAACCACACAACACTGATAAACCACACAACACTGATAAACCACACAACACTGATAAACCACACAACACTGATAAACACACCCCACTGCCACAGGATGATGAATTCTTTTCCGAGATCAATAGTCACTTTTTAAAATTCTTTACATGTACCAGTAACATGGAAAATACGCAGAACATAATTATCCATTGCCTCAGCATGAGTGTATAATGTGGCTAAACATTTGAAAACTGCAAATGCATTTCACTCTGGACTGGAATTGTTTGGGTGGGCCTTGTGTCAGTCATTTTATAGACACTCCCCAACGCCATTTCACTCCACCCCCAACACCACAGTTCGTTAGGGCGAGAAAAGAAACATGGCCGAAAGGCGAGCTGCTGTTCTTAAATGGAAACATTTCTCCCCCACATCACACGATAGGACGATCCGGGAAATTTTTGCTTTAAAACACTCGAGAAGTTAAGATGCTCCATCTCAGGATCCCTTCAATCTTTTCATAAGACCTAGAAGCCTTCATCAAAGGCTTACCCTGCTCTCCTGATACTAGTGGTAACGCACTCCTAATCATACCTAATGGAAAGAGGGAAGACACAGTACCTACTGGAGAGAGTTTTGAGTAGGCGGTTGTGGGAGGGTTTAAACTGAGAATATTTGCTGTTGATTTTTACTTTCCATTGAATGTACCAGTACTGTCTTGCTTAATACTAATAAGAAAAGATCAGGGAAAAAAAAGAAACATGACTGAAGACATTAAATGCGATAACACCGGGATAAACACCACCTTGAAATATATGTCATGTTAGATAACTATGTAGCTATGCTAACAATGATAATACTAACAGCTTCATGTGAAATGCTATCTTGACTTTCAATCGCTTGAATGGTCAAATGGGCAAATGCTAACATCAGCCAGCCTTTATGCAGCTCCGTGCTACTTCACTAACATGACTAGATGATAAGTCACTCAGAATAAGTGAAATATAATTGTCATAAATCATTACGAGTGTGTTTTTAGTGCTATAACTTGGATTTCAATTATGTGAATGCCCGCATGGGGAAAAGCTAAATGCTATCATTAGGTATTTTGCTGTAACAAGCAGAGTACCTGAGTAACATTTTGTCTCTTAGGATAAGCGAAACCTAATCACCATTAATCATTATGAGCCAAATTCTGCGCGTTTTAAATGATATGACTCGGCTTTTAAGCTAGCCTTTATACAGAGCGCCGTTGCTCGCCTATCGAACAAGCAGGGTACTTCTGCAGCATGATGAGACGAAAAGTTTACTCAGGATAAATGAAATATAATTGCCAATAATCACCAAACACAATAAATCAGCAGCTGCTGAGAGGAAATGCTAATCTAAGAGCTAAGTCTCTGAGCCATCCTGTGTATAAATTACCCTAAAGCCATGCTACTCGCTGTTGCTTACAGCTAGTTTTGTCCGGTATTGATGCTAAGAAAAATGTTAGTTGGAGAAAGCTTCTGGCTTTATCAACTGTGTAAGTTTAAAGCATAATTAAATATAATTAGTCACTTGTTGTAAAAATAAAGCGCCATAGTTCCATATTCTGCATTTTGCAGTTCCTTACATTTTCCCCACTATTCTGTTATTCTTTTTCATTATTTGGTATTTATATCATTTTATCACCTATATCTAAACAACAAAGTAAGGTTTCAAGTGTATTTGTCATGTGCACAAAATGTCAGTGACAGTAGTTGTACATTGAAATGCTTGTTGTGAGGCTCAGGTGCTCTACAGCTGTGCAATACAAAATATATATATATATATATACATCAGAAGATAAAGGGGGAAAGAGTAACGACCTTATTAAATAAACACCCTACCCTGTTATTTGAAAGGCGTGCCATGCTAATGATAACGCTGTTCTTTATGATAGTTTACTTTCCTTGGTGTTTTACAGCAGTTGGCATCCAAATTGTTGCAATACTGCCACCTATTGACTTTCTTTAGCTTTGTCCTTGTTAATTAGATTTGTCCTTCCAGTCCCGTCCTCCTTAGGGAGTTAATCAAATATTTTCTTCCTTGATAATTATTTCCGTTTTCTATAATACTTTTAATATTGTACTCTCCTATATCCATTCTCCTTTATCTCTTCCCTTTCTTGTGAATATCTCCTGCATGACATAAAGATGTGTTTAACTGTCTCCTCCTCCTGACATAAGTCTACTTATTATAACTTGTTCTTTCCCTTTATTTCCCCTCTCTCTTACCTACTTTATTTTGGATCCTGTACTGATGTCTCCCTTTCTTTTCATGATCTCACTGATGTTGCCATTTTTCCATTATCTTTTTCCATACTAGATTTTTATGATAGTTTAACTTTGTAAACTCAAGCTAAACTTTACCCTACAGGCCACCGTAGGTCATGGGGGCGGAGCTATGTGAACATGGGCGGGAATTGAGGTGGACTCAAGGAGTAAAAAAAAAAAATTCAAATGTTGAACCCACCCACTTAACCGTTAGAAACCTACCCTGCTGAAAAAAAACAATAGAAACCATCACAAACGTTCTAATGGTTTCCACTACAAATACCATTACAAACCATCCACTAACCATTAAAAACAATACCATTACCATTGCTGGTCCTTAATGGTATCCACTAGACACAACATAATATGTCACCAATAGAAGGCAACAAATTACCTGTCTTCTACTTTTCCTTTCGGCTGTTCCCTCCTGTCGCCTGTCATCACATTACCATCTCTATCTTTAATCACTCTAACCTGCTGCACATCCTTACCATCTCTATCCCTCTGCCTCGCCAACCGATACAAATCCCTCTCACCTTCCTTACTATCTAACCTTGCATACATGTCCTCATAAGCTTTGTTTGGCCTTTGCCACCTCTATCTTAACCTCACGCTGCATCTCCCTATATTCCTGTCTACTTTCCTCCATCCTCTCACTGTCCCACTTCTTCCTAGCTAACCTCTTCTTCTGGATACTCTCCTGAACTTCCTCATTCCACCACCAAGTCTCCTTGTCTTCTTTCCTCCTTCCAGATGACACACCTAGCACCTTCCTGCCTGTCTCCCTGATCACTTTGGCTGTAGTAGTCCAGTCATCTGGAAGCACCTCCTGACCACCTAAAGCCTGTCTCAACTCCTCCCTGAAAACCACACAGCACTCTTCCTTTTCCAACTTCCACCACTTTGTCTTCTGCTCTGCCTTTGCTTTCTTCATCTTACACATCACCATCCTATGCTGTCTAGCAACACTCTCTCCTACCACTACTTTGCAATCGCTAATCTCCATCAGATTACAGTGTCTACATAAGATATAGTCCACCTGGGTGCTCCTGACACCACTCTTATATGTCACCCTGTGTTCCTGCCTCTTCTGAAAGTACGTGTTCACCACAGCCATCTCCATACTTTTAGCAAAGTCTACCAACCTCTGTCCTTCTGGGTTCCTTACCTGAAGACCAAACCTGCCCATCACTTCCTCATCCCCACTATTCCCTTCACCAACATGTGCATTAAAGTCTGCCCCTATCACCACTCTCTCACCTCTGGGAACACTCTGCATCACTTCCTCAAGCTCGCTCCAGAATCTGTCTTTCTCCTCTTGCTCACAACCTACTTGTGGAGCGTAAGCACTAACAACATTCAACTTCACACCTTCAATTTCCAGCTTCAGACTCATCAACCTATCTGACACTCTCTTTACCTCAAGAACATTCTTTACAAACTCGCTGCCTTTCCACCTGGTCTGGACACACAGAATGTCGACTTTCCTCCTCTGCATCATATCTACCAGCTCTCTGCCTTTACCTGTCATCGTACCAACATTCAAAGTCCCTACTTTCAGTCCTAAACTCCTGCCTTTCCTCTTCTCTCTCTGCCTACGGACACGCCTTCCTCCTCTAACACACCTTATACTGGATAGATATTTGGTTGTGTGTGTGTTGGGGGGCGTATGCATGGAATATTATAGATTTCATCAAATCAGTGGAATATATAAACAGCACATTTACTGTTATTATAGTGTTTATATTGGCTAATTCATTGACTCACAGTCAGAGACACTAACTGGGAAAAAAACAAAAACAAATATTGCACAAGAAAACAGAAAATGTGTGTAATTTCTGTCAGCCAGCTGAAAAAAAATCCTATCTTTAAAATATCACTATAAATCTATATATAAAATCTTATCTTGTCATGACAAAACTGTCACTGTGTTGAGTCACTGATGCTAATAAATAATTTTTAAAGGGAATAAGATTATCTGATCTGATTGGGTATCTCAGCAGCACACTCAACCACACCCCTTAATGTATTTATTCTAGCCACGCCCCCTTTTTTACAATTACACTGATCTTGTACATTTTTTCTGTGCTTGTGTTGTGATGCAATAAAATCAGCGCAAAGATCTGAGATCTGAAAACTGCAGTTTCCTTTTAAAACGCTGAAACATCTGAAAACTCTTACATCACTATACTGTGCGTGTGTAAAAACACAAGAACATACTGTGTGTGTGTGTGTGTGTGTGTGTGTGTGTTCAGTGTATTGATCTGACCTCAGTATCTCCAGTGTACAGTGTGGATTCTCCAGTCCAGAAGAGAGCAGCTTCACTCCTAAATTATCAGATTTTCAGTCTGATAAGAACTCTCTTCAAACATTTATATACACTTTGTTAGTATTTTCATGTAACAGCACATCACAAAGTGTTTTATTCCTCTTATATCACAGCAACTTACCAATGATTACAATCTTTTATTTATTAAAGAATGAAATGTAATACTAATTATTTGTTTGTAGTTACATTTATTGTTGTGAAACATCCGCAAAACGAGATTCCACTCCCTGTAATCACTTATGTTACAGCAGCTATAAACAGCCTCTCATTTCTCTCTCAAAGTTAATAAGACAAAAAATAATAATAATAGACGCAGCTCGTCATGTTACCGAGAAACCGCACATTTTTACGCACAATTTTTAATCTGTTTATGTGGCGTGTCCTCCGTACACATCCCTATGAATAAGCCGTTACTATAGAAACATATTAGATCACGTATAATACTGCCGGAACCTACAACTTGATGATTTCCAACATTTGAAACATTTTTTTTTTCTCTTAAAGTTTTGAAAGAGAGCTCGGAAGTCCTTTAAACCTTCGTTGGATTCATGAAGATGCGAACTCTCCTGGCAGAATGCCAGAACGTGAAATTCTGAAAGTGTCAGCCGTTTATAAGGAGTTTTTCTCTTTCTTTCTTTTTTTTTAGTGTGTGTTTGTGAGGGGTCGGGGTCTAGTCTAGTTTAAACAGTGAATGCATGTGCATATATTTATTCGTTTTTGAACCTTTGGGGCATTTTGTGTCATTATTACTATCTGGAACACCCAGGATACCCCCCACCACACCCCAGACAGAGACGGGTTTATGAAATCTACTACGGCAACACTTTCCTTTAAATTTTCACCCATGGGGAACACATCAACTTCCCATCACCATTATAAACAGGATAATGTGAGGTCAGGTAAAGAAAGCATTGGGTTATGGGACAGGACAGAGCAGCTTTAGCTAGAAAGGTAAAGAAAGTGTGTGTGCATGTTTGTTTCTGTGCATACGGGGAAAAGAAAATGTGCTTTTTGTGTCTAATTGAACACCTTTTGGAATGAGAAAGTGGTGTGTGTGTGTGTGTGTGTGTGTGTGAGAGAGAGAGACATTCCTTTACTCATTTAACAATTGTGGAACACATCAGGTTTATGGTTTTTTAAAACAAGTGTGTGTGTGTATTATATTTTGCATTTAAAAATCACAAATTAAAACTCAAAGACAGATACAATTAATGTATTATTTATTCAGAATGAACTAAACCTCAAAGGAAAAAGTTGCATTGAAGCCGAGAGAGAGAGAGAGAGAGAGAGAGAGAGAGAGAGAGAGAGAGAGAGAGAGATGTGTCTTAATACCATTCTTATGTATAATCTTTTGTTTTGTTCATTTTTCATTATTTAATTTAATTATAATAATTACTAACTAAATGATGATAACCAAAGCAGAAAAGCATGACATTAATAATGGCTAATAATAAGGTTAAATCAGTATTATACAGAGTATTACATTAAATATTCTGCAATAGGCGTCATGAATTATGTTTTAGAAATTATACAAAATAAAACAAGGTTCTGGTCAAATAACTTTGACAGCAAAAAACACTAAATAGTTCATTAATAGGTGTAATAAATGATAAATAATATGAGTAATACACTAAATAGTAAAACACGTTAATGATGCAGAGTGATTATCCTCGGGCTCCGCCACCCCCGGTGCTCTCCTGCTGACTGTCCCCGCTCTGCAGGCGCTCTACCTCGGCCATGTCGCCCCCTGAGCTCCCCGGCTGGCGAGCAGCGTGTAGCTGCTGTCTCCATGTTTACATTTAAAACTTCATCTCGGATTCAAACATAAAACATAAAAAACATAAAAACAAACATAAAAACATGTCTAGGAAAAGCCAGGACGAAGTTTCACTGCCATGCGGGAGGCAGAGTAGATATTCTCACAGCTAGCCAGCTCTCTCCCAGCACCTACAGCACCTGCGCTCCACTCCCCGGTACACACCTGACACCATGCCGGAGAGACAGCGCCTCCCAGCCGGCCTCAGACACCATGGCGTCCCGCTCACAATCACTCGCTTTTTACAAAGTTACAACTACAACTTGTAACTTACAAAGTTACAGCTACAACTATTACTTCTTATTTATGACCGTCATTTCGCTCCTCTTTCAGGAAAAGAAGACAAAAAAAACTCTGCGCATGCGCAGAGAGAGAGCGAGAAAGAGAACGAGAGAACGTGAGATGGAATGTCGGAATGTGACGTGAGGGACCCGGAATGTGACGTCACACTATACCACTTGTATAAAAGGAGACAGCAAGCAGGTCCCACTGTCACAATTTCCGACTTGTGAATCTGTCGAGTGTGGAAAGAGAAACACGATGCTGAAGATATTCAGAAGGATTAGAGAACGATTTCGACGCTGGAGGCCGAAGAAATCGAAGGAGGATCCTCAAGTGCAGGTGTTGCGGGAGGAGTTGGAGAACGTAGCAAGAGAGATAGAGAAATGGATGATGATCTCGAGTAAAAGAAAGGAAGAGATATGCACGTTGTTGACGACGGTGGCAGAGCTGGAGGACGTTTTGGTTTCTGAGCGAAATCACTGGCAGCGGGACATGGAGGAGAGGAACGCCAGACTCCAGCAGAACATCACTGACCTGCAGGCTTATCTGATACTCTGTGATGAACGGGAGAAGACTGCTGAGCTGGAGAGAGAGAACTTGATGAGAGAGCGAGAGTTGCTGGAGAAACACGTTGTACAGCTGAACGCCATGATTTCTGAGCAAAATGAACGTGAGCAGGAAGGAGAGAAGATCAAGCTGGATATGGAGGAGATGAACACTGCACACCTCCAGAACATCTTCGAGCTCCAGGCTTCCCTGAAAGTCCATGAGGAACGAGAGAAGACTGCAGAGCTGGAGAGAGAGAGCTGGATGAGAGACAGAGTGCGACTGGAGAAACGTGTTGCAGAGCTGGAGGCCAGTTTGGAGTCAAAGCCAAAGCACCAGAACCAGAAACCGGAAAAGCCAAGCAGGAGACCTGCAAGTAGAGCAACCACCTATGTTTGCTAAAACCCGTGGAGAACGAGTGCTCATGTGCCAGTGATGAGGTACAGATAAAAGGAAAAAAAACAAACAAAACGCCATGATTTACCCACAACTGGGGTAAAGGAGCAGGAGCAGTTTAAAAATGACTGAACTTTTCTTCTTTCAAAACGATCAATAAAAATCTTAAGCATGAACACGAATATGTGTGTGTGTGTGTGTGTGTGTGTGTGTGTGTGTGTTTCTTTTATTAAAGTGTTACACATAATAATAATAATAATAATAATAATAATAATAACAACTTGTTTTTGAAGGTCACATTAGCTTGGATACTCTAAATCAGTGTTTCTCAGCTGGTAGGTCATGGATTGCTGATAAGGAAAAAATAAAACTTTGCGAAATGCAAATGATAAACCATGACAGAATGGGAAAACGTGGAAAAATATGACAATAAAGCAAATTATAGTAAAGTAATAATAATAAAAAAGGAACGCTTGTGGAAAGAATGAAACCAATGAACTTCAAAAGGCATTTAGAGATGAAACACTCGAGCACTCGAACACCATGAAGACGAGCCTGATGAGTTTTTCAGAAGAAAGCAACGGGATCTGGACACATCTCAAAAAAATGATCAAAAACGTGTGCACTGTTCAGGAGCAAACACTCCGCGCAAATCTGCACCAAATCAGCTGAACGGTTGTGAAATATGTCTGAGTGAGGACATAAAGCCAACATTAAGCCAAGTGACTGTGATTTATTTGTTAGGCTAGGTACATTGCACTTGCTCAGGATTATGTGTTTGCATTTATAAAGTGAATCATTTTTCATATTAATGTCATGTGAATAAATCATTTTGCACTTTATTAAGCACGTGATATTTTCCATTGTTAATACTTATGAGGTACAACCTCAACAACTCAATAGACTGTATACGTTGATTTATTTCCTGTTATCTGAGGTAGGAAATGATTATTATCCAACTTTATTAGGCCTATGCGATGGATAAATGCATTTCTTTGTTTACTTCCATGTGATAAACAAATTTAATGTAGTGTTGGGGTGCGACCCGATATCCAACATTAAATGTGTGTCCAGAAGCAAAACCAGTTGAGAACCACTGCTCTAAATTACAGATGGATACCTTTTGATTATAGATTTACTGATGCATTAAGGTGCCCACTGTCTTGTCCATCAATGAATTAAGAAATCCAAGCTGTGTCATGGGTCAGTCTGCGGCACCAATGTGGCGTTTGTTGACATTCCTTCCTGTTATGACTTAAAACCAGCTGACGGCAAGCATTGGGAGCTCTTGATTGTACTTCTTTCTTGTATGGAATTGATATTTTCTCCCTCCATAACTCCTGAAGCCACAATATACCTCAGATGTCTCATTCAAGGCCATCATACACTCTCTCTAGAAATGTTCCCTCATTTGCATCTAAAACCTAAACACCATTCACCATTTTATAGTTCGTTACTCAGATGCTATTAGAAACATGTGATTTGAGGCTAAGCTTAGCTTTAGAAGTGTGTCATTTTACAAATGTCACTAAAACAAGGGCATACAGGCACCAAATGATGCTGTTTTCAATTATTGGCAGGCGAGCTGGTCAGCAAAGATATTGAGATTGGTTCAGGCCAGATTTCATGTCTTGAATCAGTCGAGGGTGTTCAAGATATTGTCAGTGGCTTGGAGAACCTTTCCTTCTTCAGTGAGGTCTGAATTAATGGCACAGTGTACAGTACAGGCAGTCCCTCCAGGATTTTGCGATGGCAGAAATGAAAGCAAAATCAAGGAAACTCTGGAATATTCGCAGGAGCTTGCGATTTTTCAAAATTACCGCAGATTTGGGCCGAGACGCGTCATGTGATGTCATCACAACACACATTCAGCCAAAGCCCTCTTCGATTCACGAGTGTCGAACATGAGTACAGCTAAAAGGTCTCATTTATTAACAAACATCACTGTGAAAGACCGCGTAAAACAATTTCGTGCAGTTGCTATTTTGCCAATCCGTAAGTTGCATCCAAACTGCAGCAAAATCAAACTCCTGAACAGGCCTCGAATGACTGTCTTTACATCTTGCTCTGTATACGGAGAGCCTCAGTTTGGCTCCATTACATCAATCATCATCAAATCAAATCTATTTTAAAGTGAACTTAATAGTGCAGAGATGTTTTTTTGTCATCATTACTTTGCCTATGCTGTAATTCTTGACCATTTAGTGTGAGTGAACTACATAACTTCCATCCATTACGTGTACTACAGTCCATTACGTTATCAGCTCTTATAGAGTTCTACAGCATTCACCAGCCTATTTATTACAAACTTATACATTATAAGAGAGAGAATATATTTGGTATATTTCGTTAACTCATCTTTTGGCAGGTGTATATCCTAAAAGTGTCATCTTCAGTGTCATCATCATCAATCAAATTAATTTTGACAGGTCTAGGTCAAAGGTCAAAATCAATTTAATTTTGACATGTGTACGTTATTGTTTAAGAATTTAGATTACACATGAAATCACCCTCTGTATGTTACTGCTTAAATGAAAACGCCATTCTCTCTCTCTCACACACACACACACACACACACACACACACACACACACACACACACACACACACACACACACACCAGCAAAACCAGAATCAAACCATCCCTGTGAGTCCACAATATTTTCTAATGGCCCTGCTCTTAATCTGGAAAGTTCAATGTAGTTGTCATGGCTCCCAGGAGCTATATACTGATCTTTGACCACTAGAGGGCACCCTTTATCCTAGTGCAGAACTTTTTCTGTTGTCTCCTTCCATTTCCTGTTTCAACTACCCTCATGTGTTCCTGATTTTCCTGATTGATTAGTGCTCTCTTTAATTTCCCTGTGTTTTCTCCTCAGTTGCTGGAGCATTAACTCATGTTAGGTTATGTTTGAGTTTTGGTTTCTTATATATTTGTGTGTGTGTGTGTGTGTGTGTGTGTGTGTGTGTGTGTGTGTGTGTGTGTGTGTGTTATTTGCACTGTGTTTTGATTATTTAGTACTTTTTCTTAGGGTTTATTTTTCTAGTTTTGTCTTTGTTTCTGATAAGGCCGGTTCTTAAGGTGTCTTTCCTCATGTCTGTTTCCCTGAGCCTGTCAGTTAATTGAGAAGTTCTGCACATGCATCTGCCTCCATGGACTCTCCCTCATGACAGCAGTATGGAGTTACTGTAGCTTCTTTGAAGGAATGTTCATATAGATATCACAAGTTGGAAAAACGTACTCTTTCTCTGACTTGATAAAGCCGTACAGGTCTCCAGTGATGTTCAGCTTATTGTTGGCACCAGACTGCCTGCTGAATATTAACATGAACAATTTCCACAAACCTTCCTACTGGCCTAAAACAATTAATCTACTGAACAATCAGGTGTCCATGGAAAGAGAGGAGGTTGATGGCCTGGAAATTGATTAGTTTTGTAGAAAACTGAATTAGTAAGTTTTTGGTCTATTTTGTCCATAAGGAATCGGAGAGGAGTCTTCCACTTGCCCAGTGCCAGAAGACATTTATATTTATATTTACACTTAAAACTTACAGCTTTACCTCTGACTGTTACAAAGTGCTCACACTGGAGACTTCTTCCATGAATGTTAAATAAACATCTCCTTACTTTAAGAAAACTTCACCATATCAGTGATTACACACATTTATTAATCCATTTATGTGGAGTGTCCGCTGTACAAGTCCCTGTGAATGAGCCATTACAAAGCCATATTGGAACAAGTGCATTAATATAAACCTGTGCAGCTGCACTACTGTCAGAGCTGCTGTTATAGAAGCACCTTCTGACCAATCAGAATTGAGAATTCAACAGCTATGTGGTATAAGAGGTTATTACATTTTGTACAAAATTTGAATTGTCTATCTAGAGTCTGTAAGCGATGGGCTGATTGGAATGTCTAATCAGTCGTTATCTCTCACCGGGACTTTGTTGAGGTGTGGAGAAGAGGTGAAGGTGCTTGGATTGGTGCAAATGACAGAGACAGAGAGGGGGTCTGGAAATGGGTGGATGGTACAGAAGTGACCAATGGGTGAGAGATCAGTATATTGAACTGAGCCTGCTTGTAATGGATTATGATTGGAATTCGTATTCAGTTCCGTTAAATTCAGTTTTATTTGTATAGTGATTTTAACAATGGACAACATTTTAATTTTAAAAATAGAATTTTAAATAAACAGTTTTCACAATTTAAATGAGTACACAGTTGTCTGATTCCCACTCAACACCATGAACAAAGAAAAAAAAATAGTTTGACAAAACAATTTCTACACCGACAATTACTATCAGCTGCACAAAATGTACAAATGTTAATCCAACACGTGACAACATTAGTGAACATGTGAGCATGCTTAACCACATAAAAGTGTCTAAATATGTGACATATCTCATAATACAACATCTTTTTCACTCGTTTGCATTTACATTCTCATGGATGATGCAATCATTCAATCGAAAGCAGATTAGCTAACGTCGTACACCAATTAATTAACTCTATACCAAATTAACCTTCTGAACATACAAAAATACATTCTTAAACATCATATATAACTGATTGGTTTTTATGACACATGTAGAGAAAGATGAATGTCAGTTAGTTCTCATAAAAGAAAAACCCGAAATCAAAAGCATTGACCTTTTTTTCTCTCAAAGACAGAATGAATTGACAGTCTTAATAAAAGAATATACCAAGTTTACCGCCCTATAGGGGTTAATCATAGTACTGCACCAAATACCCAGAGTTGTTTTGTGGTATACAAATCAAAAGAAGTTACAAAATAAGTTTACTATAGAACTAAAAAAAAGAAAAAATGTAAATGTACAACTCAAAGGGGTTACTGTAGGAATGGTGTTATTTGGATGGTGAGCTGTATTGGATTTCTGCCAGACATATCGTTTGGTGTTGAGGCCAAATAATTCAATTTTAGGCTCATCTGACCATAACACCTTTTTCCATGTGGCCTCAAAGCTCAGTTATGACTGCATGTGGCATTTCTTGAGGAGTGGCTTTTTTCTTGCAACCCTCCCATACAAGCCACATTTGTGGAGAATCTGTGATGTTGTTGTCACATGCACACAATGACCACTCTTTGTCATAAATTCCTGCAACTGCTTCAGAGTTGCTGTAGGCCTCTTGGTAGCCTCTCTGACCAGTTTCCTCCTGGCTCTTTCATCCAGTTTGGAGCGACGTCCTGATCCACGGAGGGTCTGTGTTGTACCAAATACCTTCCACTTCTTAATAATAGACTTCACTGTGCTTCTAGGCATTGATAAAGCCTTTGAAATATTTTTGTATCCATCTCCTGACTTGTGCCTGTCCACAACTTTATCCCGGAGATCTTTTGACAGTGCCTTGCCACCCATAGTTGATTGTTTGCTTCAGTTGCTCTACCAAGGACTGAAAAATGCTCCAGGAAAGCTCTTTTCATGTTGAGCTAATCAAAATGACCACAGCTGATCACAAAAGTCAAATGGCTTTGTGTGCCATTGAGAAGGTGATTAGCTACATTGAGCTTACAAGTCATTTTTAGGAGGGGGGTGATCCCTTTTCCAGCTCAGTGATTTTTTTTTGTTGTTTTTTTTGTTTTTTTCCCCTTACATGTTGGTATGATATCTTTCATTTGGATGTTACAAGTTGCACTGAGTAAACAGAGCTGGATAAAACCATTTTCATTTTAGGCTGCAATGCAACAAAATGTGATTATTTTAAAGGGGGGTGATTCTTTTCTATACCCAATGTATTAAGGGTGTTGCATTACTTTGTTGTTTAGATTATACACAAATCTAATGTTGTTAACATTGTGGCTGTGGGCTAGTTTACAGTACATCATGGAAGTTAAGCATAAACTGAGGGCTACAGCACTGTTCTCCCTTTAGCAGATTTGCTTTTATTGCACTTGGCAATTTAAGATACCATTACCTTCACTTATTCAGACAAACTCATTGTCTAATCCTGTTAGCCAAATTCTCTTAGTATTGCAGTGTTTTTACTGTAGCGTTGTTAGAGATGCATCTGAGGTCTCAATCCATATACTCCAATCCAATCAGTGTTTAGATGAACTTTATTTATTTATTTTTTTTATTTTTAAATTGCATCTGACGTATCAGTCAGATCATTAACAGATTTGTAGGTTTTATGTAAATGTAGCTAATGACAGAATGAGTATTTTTTTTAGCTTCGCTGGAGTTTTTCTCTATTTTGGTTTGTTTAAAAACTCTCATAAACACACTGGATACATTCACTGGTTCTCTTCTTTCAGGTTCTGGAGTAAAGAGGAACCCAACAGCAGAGGTGATGAGGACTGTGCTGTATCTGCCTATCGCTCTGAACCTGTACCAAATTGGGCTGATATTTCCTGTAGTTCACAGTATATTTGGATCTGTGAGAAGAAAATTTATAGCTAAAATGTTATATATGAATGAAATATGTATGTTTATTTTGGATCATAATTGTAATTTTTAGTTTAATTTGACCTACATATTGGTGGAGAGAAAGAATAAGAAAAACCCCTGCCTGTTTCTGGGAAAATAGTAAAGAAACTGTAACATGGTTATACTGTAGCTGTTAAGATATCATAGCTGTGTGTTATTGACCTTTGCTGATACACTTCATGACTTGATATATATTTCATATTTTTACTTTTTATGGATAATCTTAACCTTATAAAATCTGGCTTCATTGATTTCGACTGTAAAAGTGTTATTTTGACAACAGCCTTTTTGTTGGCATTGTAACGAATCAATCATTACTAGCATTATTCTTTTCCACCAGAATAATGTAATGGATCAACTTTAAACACGAAAAACGAAACAGACACGCACGCTTGGATTCGAAGCACCTTTTTAAAGGAGACGAGTTTTAAAGTGTGCCCGCATTATCTACCAGAATGTGTAGTATCTCGGAATGAGTCTGCAACGTTTAAAAATAATTCTCCACCAGTTACAATTTATGTAATGAATTAAAAGATGTTTAACACGTTTAAATGTATTCTCCAATTTATATAAGGAATTAGCACGAATGGCGTGAAATATATCTACAGGTGCATCTCAATAAATTAGAATGTCGTGGAAAAGTTCATTTATTTCAGTAATTCAACTCAAATTGTGAAACTCGTGTATTAAATAAATTCAGTGCACACAGACTGAAGTAGTTTAAGTCTTTGGTTCTTTTAATTATGATGATTTTGGCTCACATTTAACAAAAACCCACCAATTCACTATCTCAACAAATTAGAATACTTCATAAGACCAATAAAAAAACATTTTTAGTGAATTGTTGGCCTTCTGGAAAGTATGTTCATTTACTGTACATGTACTCAATACTTGGTAGGGGCTCCTTTTGCTTTAATTACTGCCTCAATTCGGCGTGGCATGGAGGTGATCAGTTTGTGGCACTGCTGAGGTGGTATGGAAGCCCAGGTTTCTTTGACAGTGGCCTTCAGCTCATCTGCATTTTTTGGTCTCTTGTTTCTCATTTTCCTCTTGACAGTTCAGGTGTGGTGAGTTTGCTGGCCAGTCAAGCACACCAACACCATGGTCATTTAACCAACTTTTGGTGCTTTTGGCAGTATGGGCAGGTGCCCAATCCTGCTGGAAAATGAAATCAGCATCTTCAAAATGCTGGTCAGCAGAAGGAAGCATGAAGTGCTCCAAAATTTCTTGGTAAACGGGTGCAGTGACTTTGGTTTTCAAAAAACACAATGGACCAACACCATCAGATGACATTGCACCCCAAATCATCACAGACTGTGGAAACTGAACACTGGACTTCAAGCAACTTGGGCTATGAGCTTCTCCACCTTTCCTCCAGACTCTAGGACCTTGGTTTCCAAATGAAATACATAACTTGCTCTCATCTGAAAAGAGGACTTTGGACCACTGGGCAACAGTCCAGTTCTTCTTCTCCTTAGCCCAGGTAAGATGCCTCTGACGTTGTCTGTGGTTCAGAAGTGGCTTAACAAGAGGAATATGACAACTGTAGCCAAATTCCTTGACATGTCTGTGTGTGGTGGCTCTTGATGCCTTGACCCCAGCCTCAGTCCATTCCTTGTGAAGTTCACTCAAATTCTTGAATCGATTTTGCTTGACAATCCTCATAAGGCTGCGGTTCTCTCGGTTGGTTGTGCATCTTTTTCTTCCACACTTTTTCCTTCCACTCAACTTTCTGTTAACATGCTTGGATACAGCACTCTGTGAACAGCCAGCTTCTTTGGCAATGAATGTTTGAGCCTTATCTAGTGAACCAAACTGAGAGACCATTTTGAAGGCTCAGGAAACCTTTGCAGGTGTTTTGAGTTGATTAGCTGATTGGCATGTCACCATATTCTAATTTGTTGAGATAGTGAATTGGTGGGTTTTTGTTAAATGTGAGCCAAAATCATCACAATTAAAAGAACCAAAGACTTAAACTACTTCAGTCTGTGTGCATTGAATTTATTTAACACACGAGTTTCACAATTTGAGTTGAATTACTGAAATAAACGAACTTTTCCACGACAATTTAATTTATTGAGATGCACCTGTATATATCTAATCAACACATGTTGTGACCAGTTATAAATATACATCAGCCATGAAAGGGAATTCATGTATGTGCACATATACATATAGATAATTAACTACAACGGATTATAATTAATTATGACTATGTATGTGGCCTAGATCAACTGTTAGGATTAGCCGTAGTCTAGTTTGGAATTATGAACTCTAAAGAGTGAGTTTATCCTTCTGGCCAGGAAGGATTAACCAACGAAGTTTGTTATTAAAGATTAGAGCGGGTAATCGAGATCTTATGCAGCATTTAAGGGACTCATCACGTGACAAAACAGAGACAAATCAAGCGTGGGATAATAGATTTTAATAACTAGATGTAACTATGGATACACACGACTAACTCTAAGCAAAACATACACATGTACATCTATATACAAGAAGAGAAAAGGTATAGAGAGAAAGTAATGAAATGAAAGGGAATGGCAGACAAAAACACAACTAATTAGCTTTTTTCAAAACCAGAAACGAACTTAAATCTCCTGTAAACAGGGGTACAATCTTAAACGCAGATATAGATCCATTAACTATACTTGCGTAACTTCAGTTTGAAAGTTTGCGCGAGGTCGTGTAGAGTTCGCTGGTTCGTTGCGCCATTTGCAAAAAGGCGTGAGCTGTGGAGAGGTTGCATCCTTTGTCCGGGAGAGAGAGATCCTGGCTTCCTCTTCCCGGGGCACGTGGCCCCGGGGGAGAGAAACCGGAAGGAGTGTAGAAGAGAGGAGTGTAGAAGTGAAGATTTTTCTGAAGAGAGACTGAAGAGTGAGACTGAGAGGAAGAGCGAAGTTTCAAAGCGTGGTGTTGTTTTAAAGACAACACCAACGCACACGCCTCTTTGGGCTATGGGCCAATCAGGAAGTTGGATTTGCATGTCCAGGGAGGAGCCGGTTTATACCATATTATAAATGAAATTAAGAGAAAACATGAAATGATGTATCCCATTGCAATGTGATATGCATAATCAATCAGGGTATCTCGAGACGATTAACTCCATACCAAATTCGATGGACTTGTAAAGAATATTGCAAATAAAACCTGGTTACAGACATTTAAAATAATATCCTAAATTGAAAATCATTAAAATTAATAATATTATTAATTATAATTAAAATCTAAAGTCATTAAGGTTAGTTACATAAACACACAATATATGTAAACAAGATAACCACACTATTTAGGCATCGAATAATTACATATAATTACACGTTACATTGAAAAGAGAGAGAAGGTTTGTTTGTGTGTGTGTGTGTGTGTGTGTGTGTGTGTGTGTGTGTGTGTGTGTGCGCGTGTAGGTAGCTTGTGTGTGTGTGTGTGTGTGTGTGTGTGTGTGTGTGTGTGTGTACCAAGGGGGGAAGTTTGGTCGTTAGCATTCCAAAGGTATCTGGTCAAACTGGGGCCAGAGTGGTCATTAAACAGATAGGGATTTACAGCTCAAAAGAAACAAAAGAAACTTCTGTGCTAAGCCCAGGTTGATTCAGTAATCAGTTTGATACCGTCAGACGTTACAGCATCGTGTGTTGCCAATAATCGTAGAGTCTCCAAAAAAACACAGGAAGTATGACTAGTGTGTTAAGTATGTATAAGAAACATGAAGTCAAGGCTTCCACATGCAGGTTACCGTATTGTCATGTGTGGTAAATGACCTACTGATGGCCTCTGATCAGGGTTGTGTCTCCATGCTTGTGTTGCTTGACCTTAGTGCAGCTTTTGATACAATTGATCATACTATTCTCCTCGATAGACTAGAAAACGTTGTTGGCATTAAGGGAACTGCCCTCTCCTGGCTCAGGTTTTATTTGACTGATCGTTATCAGTTCGTAGATGTATTTGGTTACTTCTCTATGCATACTGAGGTAAAGTTTGGTGTTCTGCAAGTTTGGTAGACTGTCATTTGGGTGTGATGTCATAGCTCACGCCACATGCATACTGATTAAAATTCCAGCACCCCCAAAGAAAAATGCCTTCCAGTGTCCCTTAAGCTGTCAGTAATGTGAAAAAGGCCATCCTCTCCCAGGGTGTGAAGAACATCATAGTACAGGTGTGTGATGAGCAGAGACAGTATACTAATGAGAAGTACATCATAGAAAAATACATCATTTAATATGGTTACTGTATATGGGAGGAGCAATGCCACCATCAATTTCATACCTCTGCTTGAGGACACCTCTGCCAGATATAAAGCTTCCACCTCCAGTTCTTTCCAATGAACATTGCAAGATTAATTCCTACATTCTCCACATCTTCATCGGCTCTCAACTTTGAAAGAAATGAAATGCACATGTGGCAGTGCTGGCCAGATTAAAGCACTCACTCAGCTACAGCACAGCAGATTAAAAATAAATGTATACAAAGATTATCCATAAAAAGTAAAAATATGAAATATATATCAAGTCATGAAGTGTATCAGCAAAGGTCAATAACACACAGCTATGATATCTTAACAGCTACAGTATAACCATGTTACAGTTTCTTTACTATTTTCCCAGAAACAGGCAGGGGTTTTTCTTATTCTTTCTCTCCACCAATATGTAGGTCAAATTAAACTAAAAATTACAATTATGATCCAAAATAAACATACATATTTCATTCATATATAACATTTTAGCTATAAATTTTCTTCTCGCAGATCCAAATATACTGTGAACTGCAGGAAATATCAGCCCAATTTGGTACAGGTTCAGAGCGATAGGCAGATACAGCACAGTCCTCATCACCTCTGCTGTTGGGTTCCTCTTTACTCCAGAACCTGAAAGAAGAGAACCAGTGAATGAATCCAGTGTGTTTATGAGAGTTTTTAAAACAAACCAAAATAGAGAAAAACTCCAGCGATGCTAAAAAAAAATACTCATTCTGTCATTAGCCACATTTACATAAAACCTACAAATCTGTTAATGATCTGACTGATACGTCAGATGGAATTTAAAAAATAAATAAATAATAAAAAAAGCTAATTTAAACACCTCAATTGGATTGGAGTATATGGATTGAGACCTCAGATGCATCTCTAACAACGCTACAATAACAGGATTAGACAATGAGTTTGTCTGAATAAGTGAAGGTAACGGTATGTTAAATTGCCAAGTGCAATAAAAGCACATCTGCTAAAGGGAGAACAGTGCTGTAGCCCTCAGTTGATGCTTAACTTCCGTGATGTACTGTAAACGAGCCCATAGCCATAATGTTAACAACAGATTATAGATTTGTGTATAATGTAAACAACAAAGTAATGCAACGACCTTAATACAGTGGGTATAGAAAAGAATCACCCCCCTTTAAAATAATCACATTTTGTTGCGTTGCAGCCTGAAATGAAAATGGTTTTATCCAGCTCTGTTTACTCAGTGCAACTTATAACATCCAAGTGAAATATCATAACAACATGTAATGGAAAAAAATGATTTGTAAACTCAGTGTAGCTAATCACCTTCTCAATGGCACACAAAGGCATTTGACTTTCAACTGTGATCAGCTGTGGTCATTTTGATTAGCTCAGCATGAAAAGAGCTTTCCTGGAGCATTATTCAGTCCTTGGTAGAGCAACTGAAGCAAACAATCAACTATGGGTGGCAAGGCACTGTCAAAAGATCTCCGGGATAAAGTTGTGGACAGGCACAAGTCAGGAGATGGATACAAAAATATTTCAAAGGCTTTATCAATGCCTAGAAGCACAGTGAAGTCTATTATTAAGAAGTGGAAGGTATTTGGTACAACACAGACCCTCCGTGGATCAGGACGTCGCTCCAAACTGGATGAAAGAGCCAGGAGGAAACTGGTCAGAGAGGCTACCAAGAGGCCTACAGCAACTCTGAAGCAGTTGCAGGAATTTATGACAAAGAGTGGTCATTGTGTGCATGTGACAACAATATCACAGATTCTCCACAAATGTGGTTTGTATGGGAGGGTTGCAAAAAAAACCCACCCATGACTGAGCTTTGCCAAAACGCACCTTGAAAATTGTGAGGCCACATGGAAAAAGGTGTTATGGTCAGATGAGACTAAAATTGAATTATTTGGCCTCAACACCAAACGATATGTCTGGCAGAAATCCAATACAGCTCACCATCCAAATAACACCATTCCTACAGTAACCCCTTTGAGTTGTACATTTACATTTTTTCTTTTTTTTTTAGTTCTATAGTAAACTTATTTTGTAACTTCTTTTGATTTGTATACCACAAAACAACTCTGGGTATTTGGTGCAGTACTATGATTAACCCCTATAGGGCGGTAAACTTGGTATATTCTTTTATTAAGACTGTCAATTCATTCTGTCTTTGAGAGAAAAAAAGGTCAATGCTTTTGATTTTGGGTTTTTCTTTTACGAGAACTAACTGACATTCATCTTTCTCTACATGTGTCATAAAAACCAATCAGTTATATATGATGTTTTTAGAATGTATTTTTGTATGTTCAGAAGGTTAATTTGGTATAGAGTTAATTAATTGGTGTACGACGTTAGCTAATCTGCTTTCGATTGAATGATTGCATCATCCATGAGAATGTAAATGCAAACGAGTGAAAAAGATGTTGTACAATGAGATATGTCACATATTTAGACACTTTTATGTAGAAATTGTTGAAATTTAGAAATATTTAATGTGACTGCATTGTTTTGTGCAGACTGGTTTTTGGATGCTGATTCTGCTTGAGTGATCCACTGTTGAACGGCGAGCCAGAGCCTGATATTTTATATATATTCTTTTGAATTGCAGCAAAAGAATCATCGTGATTCTACACTTCGTTTTATTTTGGACAACTTTGTACTCAATATCAAACTATTTTTTTTTCGTTCATGGTGTAGAGTGGGAATCAGACAATTGTGTACTCATTTAAATTGTGGAAACTGTTTATTTAAAGTTTTCTTTGTGTATTTGTAATAAAATCCCCTACTGTTAATTGATTTGAATATAATTTGGCCAAAACATATATTTTTAAATCCTCCTGAACCTAGGCCTTATTTAAACTCTATTGAGTATAGTACACTGAATACTTATTCATTTGTTTCCGTGTTACACTACAGTAAAGCATGGAGGTGGTAATATCCTGTTATGGGGGTGTTTCTCTGCAGCAGGGACTGGAGCACTTGTCAGGATAGAAGGAAAAATGGATGTCAAAAATACCGTCAAATTCTTGAGGAAAATCTGCTGCCCTCTGCCAGAAAGTTGTCAATGGGAAGAAGGTTTACCTTCCAACATGACAATGACCCAAAGCACACAGCAAAACTGACCACACAGTGGTTGAAGGAGAAAAAGGTGAATGTCCTTGCATGGCCTAGTCAGAGCCCAGACTTAAACCCCACTGAAAATCTGTGGAATGACTTGAAGACTGCAGTCTAAAAACAGTCACCATCAAATTTAACTGAACTTGAGCAGTTCTACAAAGAAGAGTGGGCAAATATTGCAAAGTCTAGATGTGCAAAGTTAGTAGAGACATATCCCAACAGACTAAAGGCTGGAATTAAAGCAAAAGGTGGTTTAACAAAATACTAACACAAGGGGGTGATCCTTTTTCCAACTCAGTGATTCTGTTTTTTAATTTTTTATGTTGGTGTTATATCTTTCACTTGGATGTTATAAGTTGCACTGAGTAAATACAGCTGGATAAAACAAAAACTGTGTCTGTCTTCATTTCAGGCTGAAAAGCAACAAAATGTGATTATCTTAAAGGGGGGTGATTCTTTTCTATACCCACTGTAAATGCCTTTAATAAACAGCCCACCTCCTCACTTAAAAGTGATGTCATGATAATCCTCGGTAACAATAACTCTCAACTCTGAACTCGACCACTATAAATTTTGTGGGCGTGGTTTATTGGTGGGAACGAGAAGTGGGTTCAAGTAGTAAAAAACTGATTACTCTTGACTATTGGTTCTTTCAATACTGGGTGATTCAAATCATGAACAGACCTACACAATCCTCTTGAAATGTGAAATGATTGTGAAGCGAATAAATTAAAATTTTGTCCATTGTTAAAATCACTATACAAATAAAACTGAATCTAATGGAACTGAATACGAATTCCAATCATAATCCATTACAAGCAGGCTCAGTTCAATATACTGATCTCTCACCCATTGGTCACTTCTGTACCATCCACCCATTTCCAGACCCCCTCTCTGTCTCTGTCATTTGCACCAATCCAAGCACCTTCACCTCTTCTCCACACCTCAACAAAGTCCTGGTGAGAGATAACGACTGATTAGACATTCCAATCAACCCATCGCTTACAGACTCTAGATAGACAATTAAAATTTTGTACAAAATGTAATAACCTCTTATACCACATAGCTGTTGAATTCTCAATTCTGATTGGTCAGAAGGTGCTTCTATAACAGCAGCTCTGACAGTAGTGCAGCTGCACAGGTTTATATTAATGCACTTGTTTCAATACTCTATTGGCTTTGTAATGGCTCATTCACAGGGACTTGTACAGCGGACACTCCACATAAATGGATTAATAAATGTGTGTAATCATTGATATGGTGAAGTTTTCTTAAAGTAAGGAGATGTTTATTTAACATTCATGGAAGAAGTCTCCAGTGTGAGCACTTAAAGGTAAAGCTGTAATTTTTTCTCTGTCTTCAGGACAGAGGAGTCCACACTTTGTGGTTTCTCTGTAACATCACAAGCGGCTTTTAATTCAAGAGAGTAAAAAGAGACCCTGGTGATGTAATGAAAGTGAATGAAATGTTTATAGCTGCTATTATATAAGTGATAACAGGAACTAGTGTCATCTGCCAGTTATTTTCATTATATACTCGAGCAACTTGTTGTGGTCATATGAGGTATAGCAGGAAAATTAGAAGAAGTAATCTCATCAGTAAGAGACAATGACCCAGCAAGTTTATCGGAAGCTGCATGAGGCCGCTCGCGCTATGAGCATTCTTTAACCCAAAGACATCTTCTGTTTACAGTTATTGTTAAGGCATTCCCTATGAGTTATCTGGTTTAGTCATTGTTTATGGTTGTGTTAAGTGCGTTTTGTGCGGTAAAAATTGATGTTAGATGTTACTTAGAGCAGTGTGCTTCTAACTGTCAATCCGATGCATTTTTTCTCATCGTTTAACATGCGGCCCTGTTTTATAGATGTAATTTCACGTCTTTGGAAACGTAGTTCATAAATTGCAGTTAGATACAGATAATTTAACTCATCTAAAGCAATTTGTTATCTTCACAAGTGACCTTGTAAACAGCTATATCGTACAGTATGTGCATATAACTTATCAGTGTATGTACAGTATTTATATTTTCAGTTTCACACCATTCATACAATAAAGTTACAATCTCAGCATCACCTTGTGGTTCTGGGAGTCATTGAGTTTAGGTGTCAACTTGCTGGATAGTTTTATGAGGATTCAATGAACAATAACTCCTAATAAGTTTCATCACACATCCCTGTCATTGATTATTTTGCTACATCAACATGCTGCAATGTTTTTTTCCTTACTTATCTATTTTTTTTTTTTTACTACACTCGCATGTCTGTAGGAGATGAAAGAGGAAGGAAATAGTAAGAGAAATAATAGAGGAGGTAGTGAGGGGAAGGGCACTGATTTATCACGTTACTTGTGTGGGGGACAAATAATAATAATAACAACAAACGTATCAGAATTCATCAGATGTTTCAGAAATTATTGCTTCAGTAATGACAAAGGAAGGAGAGTGTATGTAAGTGTAGTGGTTTAAAATTCAATACAAAGTCATTATGGTTTTTCAGCATAGCAGTGTAATATTAATTACGAAATCATTACACTTTTTAATCATTGACTTTTTTAGTCAACACAGTAGTTTATTATAATGATTAGTCATTATTGTAGAACTATTATGGTGACAATTGATTACTTACTTAGTAATTTAGCACATGCATAAGCATTAATTCATACAAATATTTACCAATACCATTTACTGCCCCAGGTTCTGAGAGTTGGGAGCTCTCAGTCATGAGCATAAAAAGTGTGTGGTGTTTTATTCTGGAAAAGTTTTTACAATGAGGGGTTTGAGCCAACAAAAATCTGTTAAATCTGTCATTAAATGTGGGGTTGTTGAGACACTATATGGCCAAAAGTGTGTGAACACCAGGGGTCAGATTCATGAAACATTCCTAAGAATAAAATTCTTCTTAACTGCCATTATCTTCTTATCCCTAACTTTAAAAATAAAATAAAAAAAAGTTGAGTACTTTCTATTTCCAAGAATTCTTCTTATTTTTTTTTTCTTAAAATTGTTCCAAACACAAAATGTAAGAAAAATTCAAATTCTTCAAAATTATGTTCTTAAAAATCATCATTAATAACTTCTTCAAGTTAGTTAAAAAAGTTTGTTAAACTTCTTAAAGTTCAAATATTAAACATTACAAAATTATAAAGCTTGCAACATAATAAATACAGGGTTTTCTCTACCATAGAAAGGCTTAGGTGCAGCACAAAAAGTGTTTTTGGGGAGTGCCTTAAGCCGAATGAAAGTAAAATGGCATTTAGGTGACATATCAGAATGAATGTAAAAACAACGGTGAGAATTCAATGTGCAGACAACAAAAAAATCAGAGAGGTGGTTTGATCTCAAATGGAAAACTAAGCTGGCAACAGGGATGAGCCATCAGTGTTTGGACGTGCATTTGTGTGACAGATGCTCATCGCCAAGCTAATCAAACAGCTGATGGGATATTTCTCTGTACCGTCGCCTCAGGATGGTAGTTACAACCAAGCAGGTTGCAAACCATCAATAAGGTAAACCTCAACAAAGTATAAACTTTTTTGTTTTTTGTTAGGGAGTAATTTCTGTGGATGTGATAGCAGTATCACACTGGCGATAGCAAAGATAGCATAGCAAAATATATAAATAATGTTATAATATAACTAAAGAAATTGCCAACCTAGCTAACTTACATAGATATTCATGTACTGAATTAAGTTACGTTAGCCAGTGAAGCTAGTTAGTTGAGGTTAGATAAATATACCTTGACTGAACTAATGTTAGTATCTAACGTGGCTTGGTAGATAAACACAGTTAGGCTGTGTTGACATGTAACGTCATTTTCTGATGAAAACTGCTGGTCAAAGTGTTTTCATAAAAAAATATTTTTTAAAAATTGCTAGGATTATTATGTAAAACAGGTGCTGATCGCTTCAAAAAAGGTTGAAACATCATTTAAATGTGAAAAAAAGTAAAACAGCTTAAAATTTTCTTCTAATAATGTGGGGATTTGCTCCTTCAGCCAAAAGAGCATTAGTGAGGTCGGGTGAAATGACTTGGCACATGGGATTCAGGTCAATGGGATTGAGGTCAGGCTCTATGCAGTCTACTACAGGTCTTCCACAACAACCTTGACAAACCATATCTATCACAAAGTCTTTGTGATGCTAGAACAGGTTTTCACTTTAACTTAGTTAAAGTGAAAGGAAATTGTAATGCTGCAGCATACAAAGACATCCTATTCAGTTGTGTGCTTCTTAAGGTCTGTGGTCAGTTGTCTACATACGTTTGGCCATTTAGTGTTTTTTCAACATACTTGTATGAGTCTTGTAGTGTGGACCAGATATACAATAATCTAAAGATATGGATCTCATTCAGAATCTGTCAAACAACAAAAGAGTGCACAGTTTTGAAAATCTGTCATTTAAAATCTCAATTTTTCCTTTTTTCACCTGTTCCTCTCTGCTGTTTATGATCACCAGGTCTGCTCCTCTTCCCTCGCAGTCCTGTCTGCTCTCACTCCAGTTCTTCTTCTCAGTAGAGATGAAGTAAATACTGGAGCCGAAGTATTTCCATCCCAGTGTGTTGATGACTTCATCTGTACAGACAACTGGTTAAAACACAAGCACCTTCGTAGCAACACTGCATTGTAACCACCAACCGGTCCATCAATTAATCCACTTGTGTGAGTTCTGTTTCACACTTCCTAACTGCCAGGGGCAACTTTTAAACACCAGGATACATTCATGTGTACATGCACACACATGCAATACTAAGCCCCCCCACACACACACACCCCTTGATCTAGTTTATACAAGTGTTAAACAGTACCCCTGATGGTTAGGACGGGTGAAATGGCACCAGGAGGGGTGAAATGCCACCAGGTATCCCTGTCACTCTGAGCCAAAGATGAACTGCCAGTAACCAAGAAGGTGAAAAGGAACAGAAAGCCACTGATGAGGGTATTTTAAAGAAAAATACCTCCACATGACCATAAAGGACATGTATGCACATGTGCAGAAGAATGTATCCAGGTGTTTAAACACTGGCCCTGATGATTATCTGGTGTTCATAGACACACTAGTACATACACAAGTAGTGTTTTAACCCCACTGCAAATGTGCTGCATCCCTTTGAAGTTAACATTCTGTACAGTCACTTACTCAGTTGAGAAAGCCTCTTCTGGAGTTCATCTCTCTTCCTCTGAAACTGGTCTCTCTCTTCAGCCACTTTTTTGTTACTGGTCTCTAACTGGTTTCTCTCATTAGCCAGGTTTTTGTTACTGGTCTCTAACTGTTCCTTCTCAGCAATCAGATTTTTGTAACTGGACTCTAACTGGTCTCTGTCTGTAGTCAGGTTGTTGTAACTGGTCACTAACTGGTTTTTCTCTGTAGTCAGGTTGTTGTAACTGGTCTGTAGCTGGTGTTTATCTATAATCAGGTTGTTAAAATTGACCCACAGTATTGCGATGGCAGCCAGCAAGAAAACAACCAGTATCAGCAGACACACTACAGCCAGTCTGTAACATCTGAATCCTGCAGTGCTGGGTTCTGCAGTTAGAAATAAATAAATACTGTACATATTATCTACATAGGATGGTGTTAATACTGATTTGTGATTTTCATGGGTTTGGAGTAGTCTATATCTGAGTATAAATGTGTGTGTGAGCATACCTGAAGTCATAGTTACTTTCTTGCATCTGGTCACTTGAGTTTCTCTGACTTGATTCATGTAGATATCTTCATATGAATTCTTACTGTCCTTAAGATCAGCTGATCTGCTGCCTGGCAAAAAATGTATGTTTTCATAAATCGATTCACTCATCTTTTGTTCGTGTTCCCTTCCGTAAAGACGCTGAATCTACAAAGAGCCTTCAATGTATTTTAACATGTAGATCTCTACAGTCTCCACTGCAGCCTCCAACTCATCAAGCCTGATGAACATTCGGTAGTTATGTAATGTGGTTATGGTTATTCTGTTCTCAGGACAGGAAGTAGAGGTGAGACCTCATCTCCCCACACACCCTGCAACATGCACCAAGCTCTATATATTTTTGTTACCTTTCCACAACATTCTCTGTAGCTAAATTGGAACTTTAATTTCTTTTGAAAGTCTTTCAAAATTTTGCTTACATTATTGAGCAGACGCTCTTTTCCAGAGCGACCTACAAAAGTGCATTATAGTTTCCATCAGAGACATTTCCTTATGCTAGTACAAACAGGACAGAGTCTATGAATAACATCAAGCAAGAGAGCAGTTAGTACAACAAGGTGGCATAGTCATAAAAACAGTGCAAGTTAATGGTGTAGGACTTTATCTTCTGTTCATGTTCCATTCCTTAAAGACACTGGATCTACAAAGAGCATTTAATGTATTTTAACTTCTAGATCTCTACAGTCTCCAGTGCAGTCTCCAACTCCTCAAGCCTGATGAACTTTCGGTGGTTATGTAAAAATACTCTGTTCTTGGGACAGGAAGTAGAGGTGAGGTTTCATTGTCCACACAAGCAACACTTTCTGAAGCCCAGCTCAATACTATTTTTACTACCTTTCTGCTACATGGTCTATAGCTAATTTGGAACTTTCATTTCTCTTAAAAGTTACTCAAAACTTTTACATGCTTGTTTCTTTGTTTTACAGTGGGGGGGAAAAAAGTATTTGACCCCCTGCTGATTTTGTACGTTTGCCCACTGACAAAGAAATGATCAGTCTATAATTTTAATGGTAGGTGTATTTTTACAGTGAGAGACAGAATAACAACTGCACTGCATCAAAGGGACGATGGACGGGGCCATGTACCGTCAAATCTTGGGTGAGAACCTCCTTCCCTCAGCCAGGGCATTGAAAAGGACCTTAATGGCTTGGAGAGGATCTGCAAAGAGGAGTGGGACAAAATCCCTCCTGAGATGTGTGCAAACCTGGTGGCCAACTACAAGAAACGTCTGACCTCTGTGATTGCCAACAAGGGTTTTGCCACCAAGTACTAAGTTGCAGGGGAAAAATACTTATTTCCCTCATTAAAATGCAAATCAATTTATAACTTTTTTGAAATGTGTTTTTCTGGATTTTTTTGTTGTTATTCTGTCTCTCACTGTTAAAATACACCTACCATTAAAATTATAGACTGATCATTTCTTTGTCAGTGGGCAAACGTACAAAATCAGCAGGGGATCAAATACTTTTTTCCCCCCACTGTATATACTTAAGTATGTACTACTATAACCCAGGATATAGCAGGTTAACCACTCCTTTAAGTTGTTAATTCAGGACAAAGACCCTCTTCATTGCATAGAGTCTATTTCAGCCATGACAACTCTCAGAATGAGATTGTGAGCTTTTATAGATATGAATGGAGTGTAAATAGGTTTGGTCTTGGCGGACTAGATCTGTTATGCTGCTGCTGCTGCCGGATAATCGACAGGTGTGTGCAGGAGCGCTATGGGGCGATAGGGATTCAGGCTGCTTGGGTGAATGTGAAAATAAGGGGGCACTCCTAATAAACCCAGCGCTACCTGGCAGTTCTTTAATTAGCTGAAATGTGTGGAAAGGTTTTTTTGGGGGGTTTTTTGGCTAAGGGCAGTGGAATGGATAATTGGCTGGGTGAATTCGGAATTGCTAGTCACATTATGCTGCTTGACTAAATTAGAAACATCTTTAATTAGCTGAATTTTACATTTACAGCATTTGGCAGATGCCTTATCCAGAGTGACTTACATTTTATTTCATTTGTACATCTGAGTAGTTGAGGGTTAAGGGCCCAACAGTGGTTGCTGTTGCTGTATAATGTTCTACTTTAAACATCCATAGGACCCCATCTCCGAAGCAAAAGAAGAGGGGAAGTCTGGAGAGCTAAGTACAGTATATAAATGGTCAAAATGCACAAAGTGTAAAATACAAGAGCACAAAATTGTAACTGTTGACAAATTTCTGTGGAATAAGAGCAATAAAAAAATTTAGGGACATGCTTTTATAGGAAAACAATCACTAATTGCCACTTCAGGGCGGTAACAGTAACTCCACTTTGCGTTGGGCCATATCACACCACCTTATCATATAATTAATAACTATTAATAACTTCTTCATGCTGAAGTCAAGGCTAATGGTGAAACCGTTATTAACCTGAACATAAAACATAAACATTCAACACTTACAACAAAAGGAACCTGAATCTAAATAAGACCAAATCCAGTGTGGGACATACCAATGCACCTCAAAACAGCTAGATATTTTCGGGAAGATACCCTTAACCATTTCTAAGGTGAGCTCCCACCCCATCCTGATCATCAGGGTTTTGACCAGGATGGATGATGCTGTGGATGAAATTACGGGTTCTTAATTCACTGGAAATATATCCCCTATACACTGCCATTTAAGTTTATAATCACTTATCTTATAAACAGTTTATTATTATATGTACTGTATAAACAACAATAACTTATACAATGCAGATATATCATAAGCTGGTTTCCCAAAGGTATTTTTAGATGTTTTGCTGAATATTTCAATTTTTTTGGCAACAATAATTTATTAAATGACACACTGTAATGATGTATTTACAGGCTTTTTTTGTTACCTGGCTCATGTTTTGAAGCATTCTGGATTTATTTTCATTAGATCTTCTATGTTATTGTCAGGTAATACGGGTTGAGACGGATGCAAGTGCAGTATAAAGCTTTTATTTGGAGAGAGGCAGGCAGACAAATCCAAATCGTGAGTCAAAAATGTAGTTAAAAAAATGGCGAAGGTCAGGTGATCTACAAACAACAGGTAATCAGTAATATGTACTACTTAATTTGAAGTAACCTTTCCTACTCTCGATCTGAACATTTGTGTGAATACAAATGTCATCAAGGATGACATGAATCATGTAAAGGAGTGTTTGCAGGTGGCTAGAAAGTACTGGAATGGTATTCCAATCAATATCATTTTTGGTGTTAATTAAAGTAGTGTTGGACTCACATTAACAACTAATCAATGGATGGTTCATTTCTGGATGGTTCAATTATCTTCCCAGAAACAAGTTGGGACTTTACCTATTTGCTCTGTCCACCAATATATAGGTCAAGGTAATTAAAAAATTATAGTCCTAAATCAATTTGTTTTGATATACTGATTATTACAGGAAACATCGACCCAATTTTCTGCAAGTCCAGACCGATAGCCAGATACAGCACAGTCCTCATCCCCAATATCGCTGGGCTCACCCTGTCTCCAGAATCTGAAAGAAGAGAACTGGTCTTCAGTTTGTTTTTGATGGTGTTTACTCATCCATGTCACCGTAAATCCCTCATTAGATGCAATGGTGGGAAAATGTCTGATGCTTTCACACCTATTTGTTCACTTGACAAGTCTGAATCAGAGTGAATCTCTGGCTAAGGAGTATGTAGGACTGAAAATGTCTTTGTAAAACTTTTCATTTGTTGGTCAGAAATACGGCAACAGAAAGAGCTGAACAAACCAAGTGTGCACAGAAATCAGAAAAACCGCCCAACCACAGAGAAAATGGAGCCATAAGTAAATAAATGATTAGATATTTATATATAAAATTAGCTCAAATCATTTTGTGCATCACATCCAGAATTTATTTTCTCTTTTTATTTGTCGGTCTGATTCTCTGGAAAACATGGCATGCTCTTTATTGTCTTGTAAAATTATATAACCCCCATTGCAAATCAGGTTTATTGTCAGCATTTACAGACTTTCAGCTGTTTGCAATGAACAAATCAAACAAAAGCAATTGAAATAGTTCAACACAACGAATGCTTCAAGTGGTTTCCCCAAATTCAACTGAAAATGCAACTTATAATGACTTATTTCTCCAGTCTCAAAATTATTCAACCCCCTGAATAGAATCCCTCAAAACACCCCAAATATGCAAAACAGGTGTTGTCTCAAGCACATTTGATGCAACTAATCAAGGGCTTCATCAGTTGCACCAGGTGTGCTTGAGCTGGAACACATGAAATACCTGAACTGGCTAGGGGCAGAAAATATATGAAATACCTTGACGGGGCAGAAAAAGGAAGCTATCAATGGCTGCAACCAGATTTCTGAGAAGGCAGGTTGTAAAAAACCCTCGAGTGACTGTGGAATCTTAGCCCATTCCTCATGATAGGGCAGTAGTAGCTCAGTGGTTAAGAAGTTGGGCTACTGATCAGAAGGTCATGAGTTCAAATCCCAGCACTACCAAGCTGCCACTTTTGGGCACTTGAGCAAGGCCCTTAACCCTCAACTGCTCCCCGGGCGCCGCAGCAAAAATGGCTGCCCACTGCTCTGGGGGTGTTCACGATTTATAGTGTGTGTGTGTTCACTACTCACAACTTCTAATGTGTATGCACTAACTTGGATGGGTTAAATGCAGAGGACCAATTCCATGTATGGGTTACCATACATTGGCCTTCACATGTCGCTTTCACTTCTGAAAAGACCTGCAGCAAGACTTGGTGGCAGTGAGCACAGTCTGCCAGCTCAAAATCATATCTGTTAGGTTCCCTCTCTCGCTGCGAATGGAGTAGCCTACTTCCACATTCCACAGAGCGCATTCTGCCTCCATTCATAAAGACTCTCGTTTTGTTTACCTCGGCCATGTGAGCATTTGTTATTGTGTTGCGTCATGTCTCTCTCCCTGCCTCCTTATTTCGTATTGGTTCTCCATTTAACGTGATTATCATTTCCAGGTGTCTTTGATTTTGCGTATGATTTCTGTGTGCTGCTTAAACCCCTGTTTGTGTCCGCTTCAACGCAGAGTATTAGTATAGTTTAGCTGAGTATTACTTTGAAGTGTAGAAATGTTTCTAGTTCCATAGCGCTAATTCCGATTTCTGTAGCTCTTTATCCGTAGTTCTAATTTCGATGTCCATAGCTCTGTGTTCGTGGTTCCCAGACCACTACCTTGTTTCGAGTGTTTTTTCCTGTTTTTTGGATTACTGCTCCTTTTTGTTAATAAACTCTTCTGCATTATCTGACATCTCCCCAGCGCATGCATCCTGACTCTTCTGCCTAACCGGCTTACATAACAATATCAATAAGCCACAAAAGTTTTGGGATTCTGTTCTATGGCGCGATGAAAAAAAACTGGAACTTTTCAGCACGTTGGATCAGCGGTATGTCTGTAAAAAGAGGAGTGAAGAAAGAACACCCTGTCGACAGTCAAGCATGGTGGTGGCTTGGTGATGCTCTGGGTCTGCTTTGCATCCTCTGGCACTGAAAACCTGCAGTGTGTGGAAGACAAGATGGATTCATTGAAGTATCACGAAAAACCGCATGCTGTCTGTGAGGTAGCTGAAGCTTGGGTGTCATTGGACCTTCCAACAGGACAATGATCCCAAGCATACCTCAAATTCCACCCAGGCTTGGTTGCTGAAGAAGTCCTGGAAAATTCTACAGGGCCATCACAGTCACCTGACTTGAACCCCATAGAAAATCTCTGGTGGGATTTGAAGAAGGAGGTTGCAGCACGCAAACCCAAGAATATTACTGAACTGGAGGCCATTGCTCATGAGGAATGGGCTAAGATTTCTCAGAAACGCTACCAGAAGCTGGTGTCTGGCTATGCATCTCATTTGTAGCAGGTCATAACAGCAAAAGGGTGCTCTACTAAGTACTAAAGATGCTTGCCATGAAGGGGTTGAATAATTTTGAGACTGGAGAAGTTATTATAAGTTGCATTTTCAGTTGAATTTGGGGAAACCACTTGAAACATTCGTTGTTTTGAGCTATTTCAATTGCTTTTGTTTGATTTGTTCACTGCAAACAGCTGAAAGTTTGTAAATGTTGACAGTAAACCTGATTTGCAATGGGGGTTGAATAATTTTGATTGCAACTGTATGTAAATGTGGTTCTATGAACAACCATCAAGACAAACTGCCAGGAACCGAGAAGGTGAGAAGGAAGGTGAGAGCCACTGATGGTGGTATTTTATACCGTTACCACATGACCATAAAGGACTCACATGTGTTGTGATGGCAGCCAGCAAAAGAACATCTGTATCCTGCAGTGCTAAGTTCTGAAGCTAGAATGCAATAAATACTGTATGTATTATCTACATAGGATGACGCAGTATTGATTTGTGCTATAGAATCGGTTGAAGTAGTCTGCGACAGTATATCAGGGTAGCGAATAATTTATGAATATATGTGTGTGTGTGTGCACATACCTGAAGTCAGAGTTGGTTTATTGCTTCTGGTCACTTGAATTTCTGGGAATGTCATATGAATTCTCATTGTCCTTTAGATCAGCTGATCTGCTGACTGCAAAAACTCCTCAGTCTTTTTCTCCCTAATAATAAAGATAGATGAGCCAATTAATATATGATTCTGCAATCTGGAATGAATGAGGTGGTTTGAACTCTGATATTAACTGACACTACCAGGAAGCCCTGCCCCCTTCCTTCTGAACTGGACTCACAGGGCACTTTCACTTCCTGTCAGGGTAAACAGAGGACATTTTGAGTTTGTCGTATCCTCTCAAATGGAACACTAGCATTTTTTTACTAACCGGAAGTATAAGCCGTTTCCCAGTCGATGGTACATGATGTCAAAGGCACGTAATGCGATGCTGCTAGCTTTAGCAGAATACCCAGAGTCAACAAAAATTAATTTTCTTCAGTTTACTGTTTGTCAGCGTCTCCTTTTATGCCCGACATGACCTCAGTCACCATCAGACAGAGGCGTAATCGTCAAGTGACAGTGGAAAAAAGTGTGCGACCTCCAAGTCCTCTAAGGCAGGGGAGCATGAATTTGACCAATGAGGTGTTGTTGATGCTCTTGATGGTAAATGGCCCTAAGAAGCAAGGAGAGAGTTTCTTGGAATTTGTTTTGAGTGGAATGTCTTTAGAGGAGAGCTATACCCTTTGTCCTGGCTGGTAGTTGGGAGCTGGGATGTGACGGTGGTCAGCCAGGCATTGGTTGTAGTCAGCAGAGCGGAGCAGGGCAGAACAAGTCTCTCTCCATATTTTGTGGTATCGATGAAAGTGGATCTGCATGGATGGAACTCCAATGTCATCTACCTGTATGGGAAACATTGGAGACTGGTAACCCAGGGAGCACTCAAGGAGGGACCTACTGGTGGCAGTGCTAGTCAGAGAGTTGTGGGCGTATTCTATCCATGGTAGTTGGGATCTTGAGGTAGAGGGGTTGTTAGAAGTGACACACCGCAGCGCTGCTTCTAACTCCTGATTCATGTGCTCCACCTGACTGTTGGTCTGGGGATGGAACCCCGAGGCTTTACCTCAGGCGCATTCCGAGCAGGCAGCAACGAAGGCCCGGGTGTCGGCGTCCATGGTTGGGCACCAAAAGTGTTTTTTCAGAAGCTCCAGTGTATGGCTGATCAGTTTCTGATGTAGTTTCAGATCAGGGGCTGAATGCTGGGAGAGGATGGTTCCCACAAAGACTCAACCTCCATGATGAATAGCCGGGACGAGTCAGGCTGAATTAGTACATTGGCAGAGGTGAACATTTCCTTGAGGGTTCTGAAAGTGCGGTCTGCTTCAGGGGTCCAAACAAATGGAGTGGAGGTGGAAGTGAGCTTAGTGAGAGGTGCCATGACCCGGCTATAGCCCCTGATGAAACAGCAGTAAACACTGGCAAACCCGAGGAACCGCTGGAGTTGTTTCTGGGCCACTATTGTTTCAGAGTTTGGCTTGGGCCACTCGATGACAGCTCGGATTTTCTTGGGATCAGCTCTCACTCGCCCGCTCTCAATAACAAAATGTAGAAAGGGTCACTTGCTCTGCTCTCTCTGTGCTGTTCCTCTTAAGCTAGGGATATATTCATTTTATAGCATTCCTATTTCACCTCAAATTTCTCCTCATCTGAACCATGTGAACCATGCTCTTTATGGGGTGGGGGACACTGACCGGGCAACATTTATATACATACATACCGCAATGTACCATGTAAAATACTATTTGTTGATTCATTGAACGTATGCATTAGAGGCAAAATCAATAAAAAATTATTTGGAAATTTGGATTAATTGTTATATACATTGTGTTGCATAGGTTAATTGAAAAGTAAGATGTAAGCATTTTTTAAATTGTGACACAAGGTTAATTAAACAAGAAGCATGTACACGTACATTCAAGGCAAAATCAACAAATATGATTAAGAAAATTAGATTTATTTACATTTACATTTATGGCATTTGGCTGATGCCCTTATCCAGAGCAACTTACTTATTTATCTCATTTATACATCTGAGCAGTTGAGGTTTAGGGGCCTTGCTCAAAGGTGGCAGCTTGATGGTGCTCGTGACCTTCCGATCAGTAGTCCAACGTTTTAACCACTGAGCTACCACTGCCCACATTTTATTATTATATGGTGTAATTAAAAAAGCACTTTAACTGTAGAAATCAATGAAGCCAGATTTTACAAGGTTAAGATTCTCCATAAAATGTAGAAATATCTTCTTTACTATCTTCCCAGAAACAGGCAGGGGTTTTTCTTATTCTCTCTCTCCACCAATATATAGGTCAAATTAAATGGAAAATTATGATTATATTACATATTTCATACATATACAGCATTTCAGCTATTAATTCTCTTCTCACAGATCCAAATATACTGGGAACTACAGGAAACATCAACCCAATTTGGTACTGGTTCAGACCGATAGCCAGATACAGCACAGTCCTCGTCACCTTTGTTGTTGGGTTCCCCACTACTCCAGAACCTGAAAGAAGAGAACCAGTGAATGTATCCAGTGTGTTTATGAGGGTTTTCAAACAAACCAAACAGAGAAAAAATCCAGCAATGCTAAAAAATATTAATCTGTCATTAGCTGCGTTTACATGAAACCTAAAAATCTGTTAATAATCTGATTGATAAATCAGATGGAATAAAAATGTTCATCTAAACATCTCAATTAGATTGGTGTATATGGATTGAGATCTCAGATGCATCTCTAACAATGCTACAGTAAAAACACTGTGATGTCATGATAACCCTCGGTAACATTAACTCTCACTGAACTCGTTGACCACCATAGATTTTGGGGGCATGGGAATGGAAGGTGGGTTCAAGAATAAAAAAAAACCATCAATCTTGACTATTGCTTCTTTAAATATTGGGTGATTCCCATTATGAGGTTATCATGACCTACACTAATGTGAATTGATTATTAGTGGAATAACAATTCCAATCATAACACATTACAAGCAGGGCCACTTCAGTATAGTGGTCTCTTACCCATTGGTCACTGCTGTAGCATCCACCCATTTCCAGACCCCTTCTCTGTCTATGTCATTCGCACCAACCCAAGCACCTTCACCTCTTCTCCACACCTCAACAAAGTCCTGGTGAGGAATAACAAATGATTAGGCAGTCCAAACAACCCACCACTTACAGACTCTTGATCTTTTGCACAAATTTTAATAATCGCTTTTAATACCACAGCACTGTTGAGTTATCCAATCTGATTGGTCAGAAAGGGACTTGTGTGTCATACAAACTGCATAATCTAAGCCTAATAGCGGATTTAAAAACATCTGTAACCATGGTTATAGTGACGTTTTCTGTAGTAGATGTTTGTTTAACATTTACGGAATGTGTCTCTAGTGTCAGCTTTTTGTAACAGTCAAAGGTAAAGCTACTGTATAACTTTAAGCTTTAAGTGTTAAGGACCTATTAGTGGTGCATTTCTGTATGCCTCAGTACTGCCTGGGACAACTGACTAGAGGACAATTGGACCAGTTTGGGGGCAGACAAACAAACAAAAAGGTTTCTGATCTCAGGCTGGTCTTAAATGACTATATTCCCAGATTATACTGTAGATTATCCCAACCCTGTATTTTGAGCTAGTGTTTCTATTTCTATAGTGTTTCTATCTTTTTTTTTTTGTTTGTTTGTTATTTATTTTGCAGCAAAATGCGTCTTTGCCACCATGTTTTAGTTTTGATATGAAATCATCTTCACAAGAAATTCGGTAAGACTCCATGCTCCAAGAGTTGGGATCACTGGTCGGAACACAGCATGATAACAATCTGAAAATATGTGGACTTTTATTCGGGGCAAGTCTTATAGTATGTGCTATAGTGTGTGCTATTTAAGACTGAATAACAATCCAAACAAAAAAAATCTCTGAAATCTGTAATTATAACTGTGGTTTTATAAAAAAAAATAAAAAAATGTAGAGTAGAACAGGTTTACAAGTCTAAAGATATGGAGCTCATTCAGTGTCTGTCAAAAAAAATCAAATGGTGCATAGTTTTTGAAAGCCTGTCACAAATAAAATAAGGTGTTGGTTTCTCTGGCCATTGATTCTTTTTTTTTCACCTGTTCCTCTCTGCTGTTTATGATCACCAGGTCTGCTCCTCTTCCCTTGCAGTCCTGTCTGCTCTCACTCCAGTTCTTCTTCTCAGTAGAGATGTAGTAAATACTGGAGCTGAAATATCTCCATCCTGGTGTGTTAATGTCTTCCTCTGTACAGACATCAGATTAAAACACAAGCACCTTCATAACAGCACTGCATCATAACCACAAACCAGTTCATTAAATTAATCTATTGTAGTTCATCCTTCCTAACTTCCAGGGGTGGTTTTTAAACACCTGGGCTCTCATTTATCAACCATGTGTACACCTAGTCCATATGCGTGTTTCCATTGATAGAATGTGATTGATCAAATTTTGCTTGAGAATGAGGCTGTATATTTCCGCACATTCCTGACCATGCATATGCAGGAACCCCTAGTAGTAAAACCATGTACTAGTGGGTAAAATGATTATGAGGAGCTTTCATCCCACTTACTGTCAGTCACATCAGTATAATTCATGCAGTAATTATGGTAATGTGATAGTAATTATGATTTTGGTGCTCAAAACAAAGACTACTAGAATCTCTGAGACGGTAAATGGGTAAATGAAATCAACTGACAATCCACTCCTCGATCATCGATCCTCGATTTAATTTGCTCAGGGCAGTTTTAGTTGATCTCGATTTTACCCACAGGCATATTTTATAGAGAATTTGTAGATTTTAATTTATACAGATTAGAATTGGGAATTTGGAGAGGCACTTCCATCCAACTACAAGTCAAATAATTAAACATTTTACCTTCCTTCCATGCCACAATACACTGTATTTCCAAAACCGGCAGTGGAATGACGAATTTCTAAATTTAATTGGGACTATAGAATTCACATATGTACTCATAAATTCTTTATTTATTTATTAGACAAAGCACTCATAAAAGTGTCAAATAAACCATTTTTTTTATGGTTGCAACAGTAACTTCACTTAACTGTTGGTGACAATGATCTTCTTTGACCTTTTCACATGCTTCATGCAATCCACAATAAGCAGTGTTCATGAGCCGAGTGCTTGGCTTTTTAAAGGGAAGTTGTTTACCATTTATGATGATATGTGGGTGTTTATCTATGCAAATAAGTGTGGCCATGCACGAGCACATCAATTTAGAATGTGTAGGATTGATCGGTGACCATTTCATATAGCTATGCATATGCATGTCTGATAAATACCAATTTTCTTGTGAATACTGGTCACTCTTACACACAAAGTTAGAACTTGTTCTACACATGCTTTGATAAATACCTTCAGGTACATATACACTAGAACATGTGAGCAAAGTGGAGCAGTGCGACATATTCCATGCTCAATCACTCATGTTCACCGGTACAACAAAGTTTGCTCAAATCCCGCTCCAACATGAAATTTCTCTGAAGTATACTTGTTTCTGTTTGTAATTATATTGCTTAAATAAATGCATCAATTATTGTTTACTTCTGGCTACACTGACATGATTGCATAACAACAAGATACCTTACTACCTACTTATCTATTCATTTATTATCAAATGGTATGTACTACCTCACCTTTTGCTGCACTACCATGTTTGTGTAGCACATCCTTGTGCTTTCTGGAAATGTGCCGCTTAAGATTCCAGAAGGAATCTTTGCTAACTCTGACAGTCTCTCCACACTCCCTTTCAATTTCTTCTCCTTCCTCATTCTTAACTTTGATTTTTACTGTGCATTTATGTATAAGGTTTGCAACTTCATTAAAACAGTGTTTGAACTCCATAACCTTAGACCTATTGCTTATTTCGCAGTTTCTCAAACCAGCATATCACAAAGTGCATTCTGGGTTGAGCAAATGGAGCAATATCTTAAGAAAGGCGCTCCCACTCTTCGCTCACATGCTCTGATATACACACATGCAAGACTTTTACAATTAAGTCACCTAACAATGATTTATGTAGCGCTTTTCTAGACACTCAAAGCGCTTTACATAATATAGGGGGAATTCTCCTCAACCACCACCAGTGTGTAGCATCCACCTGGATGATGCGACGGCAGCCATAGTGCACCAGAACGCCCACCACACACCAGCTATAGGTGGAGAGGAGAGGAGGGTGATGAAGCCAATTCAGGGATGGAGATTATTAGGGGGCCATGATAGATAAGGGCCAGTGAGGTTGATACCCCTACTCTTTATGAAAAGAATAGGATTTTTAATGACCACAGGACCTTCTTTTAACGTCTCATCCAAAAGATGGCGCTGTTTTTACAGTATGCATCCCTGTCACTATACTGGGGCATTAGGACCCACACAGACCACAGGAAGAACACCATCTGCTGGCCTCACTAATACCACTTCCAGCAGCAACCTTAGTTTTTCCCCCCCAGGAGATCTCCCATCCAGATACTGTCCAAGCTCAACCCTGCTTAGCTTCAGCGGGAAACCAGGCAAGAGCTGCAGGATGATATGGCTCTTGTGATACTTGCGTAACAGCTTGTGACTACTTTCGGACCTTCAGGTAACCTGTCCTCCAAAGCTGACAATAACTTCTTAATTTATCAGTTAGCTGTGAATCATTTCTGTGACCGTGTGCAGCATGTAAACTCAGCCTAAACAGTCTTCAACTGTCTATTTTGGGTGAGTCTATGCCCAAGATTTCTGTTCTTGGTGGACAGGAGAGGAACCAGGAGAGGATGTGGTTTGATGTGTTGTGTGTTCTGAAATGCTTTTCTGCTCACGATGGTTATAGCGAGTGCTTATTCGAGTTACTATAGACTTCCTGTCAGCTTAGACCAGTCTGGTCATTCTCCTCTGAACTCTCTGATCAACAAGATGTTTCAGCCTGCAGACCCTCCGCACACAGGACGTTTTTGGTTTTTAACACCATTCTGTCTAAACTCTAGAAATGTTGTGTGTGAAAATCCCAGGAGATCAACAGTTTCTGAAATACTCGAACCAGCCCATCTGGTCATCATCAACATCCATGCCACAATTAAAGCCACAGAGATCACACTTTTTCCCCATTCTGATGTTTGATGTTAACATTACTTTAAGCTCTTGACCTGTATCTGCATGGTTTTATGCATTGTGTTGCTGCCACATGATTGGCTGACTGGATAACTGCAAAAATGAGTAGGTGTGCCTATTAAAGTGGACAGTTAGTGTACATAACTAGTGTTAAACATTCACTTACTCAGTTTAGAATACCTCCTCTGGAGTTCATCTATCTTCCTCTGAAACCGGTCTCTCTCTTCAGCCATATTTTTGTAACTGGTCTCTAACTGGTCTCCCGCTGTTGTCAGGTTGTTGTAACTGGTCTCTAACTGGTCTCTCACTGTTGTCAGGTTGTTGTAACTGGTCTGTAGTTGGTGTTTCTCTATGGCCAGATTGTTGAAATTGACCCACAGTATTGTGATGGCAGCCAGCAAAAGAACAACCAGCATCAGCAGACACACTACAGCCAGTCTGTAACATCTGTATCCTGCAGTGCTGGGTTCTGAAGATAGAACACAATAAATAATGTTTGTATTATCTACATAGGATGATGTAGTATTGATTTGTGCTATTGAATCAGTTGACGTGGTCTACTACAGTATATCAGGGCAGTGAATAGTTTATGTGTGTGTGTGTGTGTGTGTGTGTGTGTGTGTGTGTGTGTGTGTGTGTGTGTGTGTATGCACATACCTGAAGGCAAAGTTGGTTTATTGCTTCTGGTGTCTTGAGTTTCTGGGACTTCATTCATGTAGATACCTTCATATGAATTCTTGTTATCTTTTAGATCTCCTGAGGTTCTTTGAACTTCTCTCATCTCCATCTCTTCTCCACTGCAGCATTAAATTCTGGGTGTGGATATTTTTTTCTCAGAACAGGAAGTTGAGGCAAGACTTCTATTATTACTATCATTAGGTGCTGTAGATATGGACACTGGATTACATAAATGATCAATAATAAATGGTTTGATATGGTGATTTCACAATATCAATGAAATTAAACAAACAAAAAAAACCACAGAAGTATATTTACACTATTACTTAATAATTCAATAATCTTCATTAAGTGTTTTATTCTGGTGGATTCATAGTCTATCCTGGGAACAGTGGGCATGAGGTGGGAATACAGATGGATGGGATGCCAGTCCATTCAAACATAAGGGCACGTTAACATAGCCAGTCCACATACTGGCATGTTTTTGGGAGGAAACCGGAGAAATCCATATGGACACAGAACATGCAAAAACAGATACTGTCAGGGAGCCCCACCCCCTTCCTTCTGAATTTGACTCACAGGGCACTTTCACTTCCTGTCAGGGTAAACAGAGGACATTTTGACTTTGTTAACGTGAAATAAAATTCGACATGTATATAGTTAACATTAACTCCTTCCATAAATGTTAAACATCTTACCGAAAACTTCCCCATATCAATAATTACATGTTTTTGTGGTGACACAAACATCTTGAAATGTTAATTGATTGTGAACTGAATAACCAATCCAGTCATAATCCACTATAAGCAGGGTTCAGAATAGTGATCTCTTACCCACTGGTCACTGCTGTACCATCCGCCCATTTCCAGCTCTCTTCTCTGTCTATGTCTTTCACACTTCCCTAATCCAAGCACCTTCACGTCTTCTCCAAACCTTAACAAAGTCCTGGTGAGGAATAACAACTGATTAGACAATCCAACCAATGCACCACAAGGGATAAAAACATCTGTATTCATTGATATGGTGAGGTTTTCTGTAAGTAAAGATTTATTTAATATTTATGAGTCTCCAGTGTCAGCTCTTTGTAACAGTAACTGTAAAGCTGCAACTTTAAGCTTTGTAAAGAACTGAAAAGCTTTGTAATGTAAAGAATTGAAGACCTAGGAGTGGTGCATTTCTCTTAGTCTCACTAATGCCAGGGTCACACTAGTGGATATCTGGGCCATGTTTGGGGCCGATTCTCCTGACAAACACAAAAGGTGTGCTGAATTCAGGCAGCTTATCCTTGCCCTGTCTTTTGAGCCAATGTTTCATTCATTTCTTCTTCATTTAATTTTATTTTGCAGCTAAATGCACAGCAAGCTGTAATTGTCTGTTGGCCACCATGTTTTAGTTTTGAAATCTCAGGTTCTGAGAGTTGGGATCATTGGTCGGAACTTAACATAATCTGAAAACGCGTTATGTTTTATTCTGGGCAAGTCTTGTCGTTATCCCTGGAGTCTTATAGTATTTTTAACATTGATTAGGGTTTTATAAATCGTGTAGTGTAGAACAGGCATACAACAGTCTAAAGATATGATCTCAAGCAATTTGGTTTATGGATGTCGCCAGGCGTGGCTGCTGCTGTGTTTGTCCAAACATCCCTGAAATGCCTAAGTTACATACTGGGTCACTCTTCAAGACTGCGGCCAAATAAGCTCTCGAGAGAAGAGCCTTGGATTGGCCAAGCAGATCCTCAAATTACCACAACCCAGCTCATTTGCTAGGCACCCACATAAGATCCATCAGCCTCAGATAAGTTTAAACAGACAAATGTCATGCTCTCATACAACTGACAGGTGTCTGACTGCCCTCAACATACCCGTGGGTTGGCCACCAAAAGACGCCCCCCAATAACTTGTGAGCCCTGCATAGCTTATCCATGAAGGACAAGGGCTGCCAACAGGATGCATAATGTTTTAAAAAAACATGGCAGCAACTGCATCAGACCAGTGGATTCTGATGACTAAATTGCAGGGGTATACATTTCAATTCTGCCATCAGCCAGCCTTTGGGGCTAAGGGCATTTCTAAGTTTCAACTCCATCACATGGCTGCTCTGTTCTGTTACATTTCCACATGGCAAAGGCACAATTGAAAGGGTAGAGCCCATGGTCAGAACCAAGACTTCTACTCCACTTAGTTCCTAGTTCAGATGGATGGTGGTCTTGGTATGATGTATTACAGCCTTTCCATCACATGTGTAAGGCTATTATATGTTCTTTATGCTGTGAAATCACATGCAATATGCCACTCTCATAATGTGCCCTCTAACAATCACCAATTAAATGTAGTATCAGAACCCAAACAAACATCTATGGAACTGCAGGCATCGCCTCAGATAACGTCAGCGTTCATGATTCCACCAGAAAGAGACTGGGAAAAATTGTATCAGTGGGACAGTTGCAACTACTAACTAAGAGTAACATAAAGGCTCATCTCATATTGCCAAAAAAACATCATGATGATCCTCAAGCCTTTTGGGATAATGTTCTGTGGACTGATGAGACAAAAGTGGAACTTTCCGAAAGACATCTGATGTAAGGCTAACACACCACTCCACAATAACAAACTTCAAGACAGTGAAACATGGAGGTGGTAGTGTGATGGTGTGGGGATGCTTTGCTGCTTCAGCACCTGAATGACTTGCCATAACTGACTTTTTTTTGTAACACTTACTTTTCCAGCCTTTTGTTGCCCCCATACCAACTTTTTTGAGACGTGTTGTGGCCATTAAATTTTTCCCTTAAAATAGTACATTTCCTCAGTTTAAACATTTGATATGTTTTCAATGTTCTATTGTGAATAACATATGGGTTTATGAGATTTGCAAATAATTGCATTCTGTTTTTATTTACATTTTACTGTGTCCCAACTTTTGTGGAATTGGGGTTGTAAAATGATCACTTAAAACTGTGTTTTGTTTTTTTCATGTTCTCAATGTCTTATATAACATTTTGTATGAGGATCTGAAACTGTATCATGTGATAAATATGTAAAAATAGAGGACACTTTACTTGCTGTTTTAACCCACTGCAAATGTGCTGTGTTTTTTTAATTTAACAATCACTTAATTGAGAAAGCCTCAAGTTATTCTCTGCTCCTCTGAAACTGGTCTCTCTCTTCTGCTACTATTTTGTAACTGGTTGTTGAAATTGACCCACAGTATTGCAGTGTCAACCAGCAAGAGAACAACCAGCATCAGCAGAAACACCACAGCCAGTCTGTAACAACTGCATCCTGAGGTATTGGGTTCTGAAGCTATAAAGTAATACATATTTATTGTCTACATAGGAAGGTATAATATTGATTTGGGGTTTTGAATCGGTTGAAGGTTATATTTGTATATAAATTTGAGCGGGTGTGCGTACATGAAGTAAAAGTTAATTTATTGCTTCTGGTCACTTGAGTTTCTCTGACTTACTTCATGTAGATATTGTTATTAAATTTCCAATTCTGAGGACCTCTGTGGATTGCTGAGGAGACATCTGGTCATATGCAGCATGCAACAATTTCAGAAATACATTTCTGCAGTTACTATTTTTACAAAACTGAAACACACTCAACACCCAAACCATTTCAAAACAATGCATTTTGAATGATAATTAAATAATAAATGGCTTGACATGGTAATTCCACAGAATATTATTAAACAGAAATAAAGCTATACTTTAGTGATGCCTTTTTGGAATAAACAATGTAAAATAGTATACAGTACAGTGCAAACATCTTAGGTAGGTGTGAAAAAATGCTGTAAAGTAAGAATGCTTTTAAAAATAGACATGTTAATAGTTTATATTTAATCAATTAACAAAATGCAAAGTGAGTGAACAGAAGAATCAATATCTGGTGTGACCTCCCTTCAAAACAGCATCAATTCTTCTAGGTACACTTGCACAAAGTTAGGGATTTTGTGGGCATATAGTCAGGGGTATGATTAAATAATTATACCAAACAGGTACTAATTATCATCACAGATAATGTGATGATTATATCAGGGGTTTCCAGATGTGCTGTCCAAGCGCTGTTGAACAAGCGCAAAGAAACGGGCAACATTGAGGACCGTAGACGCAGCGGTCGGCCAAGGAAACTTACTGCAGCAGATGAAAGACACATCAGGCTTACTTCCCTTCGCAATCGGAAGATGTCCAGCAGTTCCATCAGCTCAGACCTGGCAGAAACCAGTAGGACCCTGGTATACCCATCTATTGTCCAGAGAAGTCTGCTCAGAAGTGGCCTTCATTCTTCACTTAAGGCCAAAAAGCCATACCTCAGACGTGAAAACAAGACCAAGTGACTCAACTATGCATGAAAACACAGGAACTGAGGTGCAGAAAAATGGCAGCAGGTGCTCTGGACTGACATATTTGGCTGTAGCAGAAGGCAGTTTGTTTGCCGAAGGGCTGGAGAGCGGTACACAAATGAGTGTCTGCAGGCAACAGTGAAGCATGGTGGAGGTTCCTTGCATGTTTGGGGCTGCATTTCTGCATTTCTGGTCAGAATTAATGGTCTCCTCAATGCTGGGAAGTATAGGCAGATACTTATCCATCATGAAATACCATCAGGGAGGCATCTGATTGGCCCCAAATTTATTCTGCAGCATGACAACGACCCCAAACATACAGAAGAACAAGAAATCCTGGAAGTGATGGTATGGCCCCCACAGAGCCCTGATCTCAACATCATCGATGTTTGGGCCGACCTACCTGCTGAGTTCCTTCAAAAACTGTGTGCGAGTGTACCTAGAAGAATTGATGCTGTTTTGAAGGCAAACGGTGGTCACACCAAATATTGATTTGATGTAGATTTTTCTTCTGTTCACTCACTTTGCATTTTATTAATTGATAAATATAAACTATTAACACGTCTATTTTTGAAAGCATTCTTACATTACAGCATTTTTTTCACACCTGCCTAAAACTTTTGCACAGTACTGTATATCTCCATAAAGGTTAAGTAAACATCTGCTTACAGAAAACTTCACCAAATCAGTGATTACACAAAGTTTTAAAAAATCCATTTACGTGGAGTCCTTGTGAATGAGCTGTTACTATAGAAAAGACAGAACGAGTGCATTAATATAAACCTGGTTTGCAGCTGCACTGCTGTCAGGGCTGCTGTTATAGAGAATTAATCAACATCTTCAGAATCCAGAATTCAACAGTAATGTGGTATATGATTAATGTTATATTTATGGAAGAATATTTGCTGTTTGCGCTCTGTGTGTGTGTGTGTGTGTGTGTGTGTGTGTGTGTGTGTGTGTGTGTGTGTGTGTGTGTGTGTGTGTGTGTGTGTGATATTGTGGTTTGTCAGAGTGAAGTGACTAGTTTCCTTCTCTCACACTTGCTAGTGTTAGATGGTTTCAGGGTTGGTTTCAGGGCTCATGTCAGCAAACTCTACATCCAGACACATAGTTTAGTGTGCTCCCCATAAAGATACAAAATGCAGCAGTGAGGGTCTTTACAAAATCAAAAAGAGGACATATTATACCTGTCTCAGAAGAGCTGCACTTACCTGTTTCTGAAAACACGTGAAAACAAGACCAAGTGACTCAACTATGCATGAAAACACTGAGGCACTGAGGTGCAGAAAAATGGCAGCAGGTGCTCTGGACTGACATATTTGGCTGTAGCAGAAGGCAGTTTGTTTGCCGAAGGGCTGGAGAGCGGTACACAAATGAGTGTCTGCAGGCAACAGTGAAGCATGGTGGAGGTTCCTTGCATGTTTGGGGCTGCATTTCTGCATTTCTGGTCAGAATTAATGGTCTCCTCAATGCTGGGAAGTATAGTCAGATACTTATCCATCATGCAATACCATCAGGGAGGCATCTGATTGGCCCCAAATTTATTCTGCAGCATGACAACGACCCCAAACATACAGAAGAACAAGAAATCCTGTCTCAGGATTGAGCACAGTTTAGTGTGCTCCCCATAAAGATCGAATTCATCTTTTACAACCTGTGCAAAATGCAGCAGTGAGGGTCTTTACAAAATCAAAAAGAGGACATATTATACCTGTCTCAGAAGAGCTGCACTTACCTGTTTCTTCCAGGAGAGAAAATTCTTTTACTTGTGTTTGTTTTTTTTTTTTTTTTTTTTAAGCTTCCTAGGCTGCTTTACATCAGGGAATGTCTGGTGTATGATAGGCTAATCTAAGGTTAGGCTGCAACTAACCATTATTTTCATAATCGATTAGTTGAAAAATTATTTTTTAGATTAATCAGAATGTTGGGGGGGGGGGTGGGGGGTGATGGGGGCAAACTTACAGTATCGTTTTTTCATTTATTTAAAATAAAATCCACAAACTGACTGTTACAAATATCAACTTCAGACTAAAACTTTACAATAACACAACTGTTTGTCCAGTTTTAAATATATATATATATACACACACACACACACAGTGGGTATAGAAAAGAATCCCCCCCCCCCCTTAAAATAATCACATTTTGTTGCTTTTCAGCCTGAAATGAAGACAGAGACAGTTTTTGTTTTATCCAGCTGTATTTACTCACTGCAACTTATAACATCCAAGTGAAAGATATAACACCAACATGTCAGAAACAAATAAAATATATGTGATGTAAAACCTTCAGACGCATAAGGTATTGTAAGTATTACATACAACAATGCAACAATAATAAAACAATGTGTTGACATAAAAAAGGAAATTTACTTTTGATACTTAAATACTTTTAAAAGCCAGTACTTCTGTACTTTTACTTAAGTAAAAATCTGTCTTTACAACTTTCACTTGTATTGGAGTAATATTTGACCTGTAGTATCTGTACTTTCACTCAAGTAATGGAGTTGTGTACTTTGTCCACCTCTGGTGGACTCAACTCTTCTGTTCTCCCCACAGGTTTTCTATGAGTTTCAGGTCAGGGGACTGGGATGGCCAGAGCAGGACCTTGATTTTGTGGTCATTAAACCATTTTTGTGTCGATTTTGATGCATGTTTTGGATCATCGTTCTGCTGGAAGATCCGACCACGGCCATTGGTTCAAGCGGTTTTATTGTCATTTCAACCATATACAGCTGGTACAGTACACAGTGAAACGAAACAACGTTCCTCCAGGACCATGTGCTACATAAAACAACACACTAAACCACATGAGACGACACAGAACTAAAGAGCTACACATTCTACATAAAGTGCACGTGCATTACATAAGAACAAAAAATTGAAATTGTAATCGAGAATCATTCATAAAGTTGAATATATTATAAATATAATATAAAAAAACAATGTCTTTTCTTTTATCACTTACATCACACATACATGTGTCACTGATATCATAAAGTGTTCAAACGTTACAGTAGTCCAAAATTTTAAAGTAGCGTGGTAAAGGCTTGCGGCCGCAGAAAATTCATCATGTCCATTTGGGGTCATTTGCTCAAAAGGTTTAGGAGCCCTTGGGCCAGAGCACGCTACTGAGCATGTGCAGAGTGTGGGTCACCAGTGTAACTTAGAGCAACTCATAACGTTACAACTGACCCCACTCTCCCCTACACTTTTGTAATAGTTTAATTAAATATGACACATTTCTGCAGTGTGGAGGGGCAGACTGATATTGTTGTGTGTGTGTGTGTGTGTGTGTGTGTGTGTGTGTGTTTGTGTGTGTGTGTGTGTGTGTGTGTTGTAGTACTCACGTGTCCAGCTGTAGATCCAGTTCCAGTCTGAAATCTGTCTCCTCAGGAGTGTTAGAGTTCGTGTCAGGATTCCCGACTAATATTCTGTTAGAAATAGTCAGATTTTTAAAAAATATTTATTTATTTATTTATTTATTTATTTTTTAAACAACAACAAACTACAGCGGGAGTGTTTCTTCTTCTTCTTCTTTTTCTTTTAGTTTGATGTCGGTTTGTAAACAACAGATCAGTGCATTACCGCCACCTAGTGGTCCAGAGTGTCTTCTTCTTCTTCTTCTCTTCTTCTTCTTCTTCTCTTCTTCTTCTTCTTCTTCTTCTTCTTCAGTACAATAACAAGCACACAAAAACATAAACTATAGAGGTTTATAGGAAAGGAGAAAAGTAAAAAAAAAAATAAAAAATGAGGGTTTAAATGTTCGTACATTAGTCCTTTAGAGGCTTTAAGAGTTGAGTATAGTAGCACAGCTCTCACAGAGTTTCCCTCAGAGTTGTAGTTCATTCTTAAAAACACAGAAAGAAATGTTTAGCGCCACTGAATCTGCATCTATGATATATGTTTTTTTATCAAGTAAAAATATTTCTCTTCATTCTCCTTTCTATAATCAAACATGCCAAAAAAAAAAGATGTCTTCAATATAGACTTGCTGAAAGAAACCACAATAGAAACCATCACAGAAATTGTTTAGGTTTTGATGGAAACTGTAATGGTCCCTGTGAGATCATGTCTAGTGGATACCATTAAGGACCAATAATGGTAATGGGTTTTAATGGATAACTGTTGGTTTGTAATGGTATTTGTAGTGGAAACCATTAGAATTTTTGTGTACCAAACTTTAAAGTTGGTCAAGGAGGAGGCGGGAACCGGCTGAACGTAAAAACATAAACTTTAATAAGAAACTTAAACATAAAATAAAACACACAACCAGACCACAAAATGCACAGCCTGGCCACTCCCTCCTCCTCCTCCTCCTCCTCCTCCTCCTCCTCCTCCTCCTCCTCCTCCTCACATTCTGTAATGGTTTTTATTGTTTTATTTCAGCAGGGGCATCTTCAGAGCGAAAGGAGAAATCGTCAATTAAATGAACTGAACATTTCTGGTTGCTTTCTTCTTCTTCTTCTTCTTCTTTCTTTCTTTCTTTTTTTATTTTTCTTTTCTTTTTTTTAACAAAAGGAGGAGTTAGATTCAACGTCTCTGTCAAACGTTTGAGGAAAGATTATCCTGAATGAAATCCATGGATTAATTTAAATGAAGCTTCTATTATAACCAACCATGAGGGAATACAATCACATCACAAAGCAAAGATACAGGTAGTTAGTATTATGCTACAAAAATAAATAAATAAATAAATAAATAAATAAAATAGTTTTTCATCTTTTAATTTCATTCATCTCAAAGTGCTTCACACAGTCTTTATATTGTTTATTCGTATTTTAGTATTTATTTTTAATTAAATACATTATTAAATTATTTATTTTATTATAAATTAATTCTATTTTTTTTAAATATTTATGAAATTCTTCATTTCATTAATAGCATTGCAGTACTTCCTTTATCCAACAAAAGCTTTTTAGGTGTTTTGTTTGTCTGTAAATTTTATTTTATTTTATTTTATTTTATTGCAACCATTTTATTGCTGCCCATACAGAAAGAGGGATTAATTGAACAGTGAAAAAAAATTAATAATAACAACAGTAATAGTAAAATAACAACAACAACAAAAAATACCACAACAATTCAAGGGTTACCTACAAAAAAAATAGTAATAATATTTAAACAATCTGTTATTTTTTTGTTTTTAATGATAAGATTGGGAGATGTAAGTATAGAATTAATTCCCACCATCAAAATGTTAGATTTAGGAGCTAAATGTATTCTTATGTATGCTGTATGTGCTTAAAAAAAAAAAAAAAAGAAAAGAAAGAAAAAAGAAAAATGACAATATTTGGTAGCACGCCCTTTGGAAGGGTGCCTTCTCCCGGCTGTTCTTTTGAGACCCCTCCACAGGTGTTCTATGGGATTTAGACCTGGACTCATTGCTCGTCACAGTCCAGCGCTTTGACTTAAACCATTTCTGAAGTATGCCTCGAGTCATTGTCCTGCTGGAAGACCCATGACTTCTGATGGAGACCCGGTTTTCCGACACTGCTCCAAAATTCCTTGGTAGTCTTCGGATGTCATGATACCACGCACAGACACCTGGTGCCAGAAGGATTAAAGCAGCACCCAGACATCTGTGAACCTTCTCTGTGTTTGAACATATTTTCTTTGAAGGCCTCGTTTTGTCTTCTGTAAACAGAACAATGACGTTATTTACCAAATGTCTTTACGTCTCTGTGTCAGCAGTGGAGTCTCTGGAGATAAACTTCACATAGTATTTATATTATTTATATTATTTATTAGTAGTTATACATTTATTTATTTTTAATATATAAATAAACACATTAGTATAGCTAATAGATACTATTTTAAACTTAAAATCTTATTATAATCTTAAAATTGGAGGCTGTAATACTGATCTCTGCCTCTGGATGTCAGTAAACACACACACACTCTTCTATATGACAGTGGCAGAAGTACACTTCCTGTTTCCTGGCTTTTCCATATGGGAAGTGTGTGTGTTTATGTTGGAGATGAGTGAATGTGAGAACACACACACTAACAGTAACGTCATTACACAGGAGTTTATAGCGTTAGAGGATTTTAACGCTACAGGAGCAGAGCAGGTCAGCTTTCGTTTTCTTATTAACAACATTATTAATCATTATTATACAGCTTAACGTTTACACAGACACACACACACACACACTCACTGTAACACACACACACTGCACTGTAATACACAGTACTCACTGTAACACACATTCTCTCTCTCTCTCTCTCTCTCTCTCTCTCTCTCACACACACACACACACACACACTGCACTGTAATACACAGTACTCACTGTAACACATATTCTCTCTCTCTCTCACACACACACACACTCTCACTGTAACACACACACACTCACTGTAACACACACACACTGCACTGTAATACACAGTACTCACTGTAACACACATTCTCTCTCTCTCTCTCTCTCTCTCTCACACACACACACACACACACACACACTGCACTGTAATACACAGTACTCACTGTAACACATATTCTCTCTCTCTCACACACACACACACACTCACTGTAACACACACACACTGCACTGTAATACACAGTACTCACTGTAACACATATTCTCTCTCTCTCTCTCTCTCTCTCTCTCTCTCTCTCTCTCTCTCTCTCTCTCACTCACACACACACACAAACACAAACTTTTAACACCATGTTATGTTTTTCCTCACCTGTCCACTATGTTCAGTACGGTGTGAAAGTAAATTATGAATAATCATAAAACATTTTAAAAATTAAGCAAAAAAAACCCCCCAAAAATATACGCTTGTGTGTGTGTGTGTGTGTGTGTGTGTGTGTGTATCTTTGCTCATAGTTGAGTTTTGCAGCCGGAGACACGCTGCTGGTTCATGAGCAGGTTTGTGCAGACTGGTGGTGGGCCGAGCGGAGCGGCTCCTTCGGCTACGTTCCCTCCGCTTTCCTCCACCGAGGAGTGGAGGACGTGGAAGACGCCTGGCAGGACGAGGAGTATTTCAGCACCTATGGAACTCTGGTAGTCTCTTAATTTTATCTTCTGATCGTTCTTTTCTTTCTTTCTTTGATACACACGTGAATGATGCTGAAGCGTTGAGCTTCTAGTTAGAATAAAGTCACACTTCATCTGATGTGTTGTTATTTACTGGATTTTAAAGTGGCGTGATAATATTTCAAACACAGATCCTTGTAGAATGTACATTACGGAGCCTCGAGGATGTGATGCAGAAAACTGAGAACCTTTTAGTTTAGTAATAATCTTTTTTTTTTAATTTTAGTACTGTTTATTTGTACTTTATTACTATATATACTAAATTAACATAAATTAAATGTGCAGCAAATATTTTTTACTAGATGAATCTGGACACTGTTTAAGTGCTGGAACTCTCGCATGGAATGAAATGGAGATTATGTAGAAAAACTATGCACTTTTGTGACACCTATTTGCAAGAATCACTGCAAAATAAAAACAAAACTACGGGTCTAATCTGACTCTCCTTCATCCATTAATATCCGTGTATATTTAAGGTTGTAATTGTGTGATTTGCACACACTACACACACACTATTAATATGACATCCTGTCATTTTTCCTCTCTCAGAAGCTTCACCTGGAGATGCTCTCAGACCGGCCGCGTACTGAAACCTACAGACAGGTGATCGTGAGCAACAGCGCTGCCCTGAGGGGGAAAGTGGTGATGGATTTGGGATGCGGTACCGGCATTATCAGCCTCTTCTGTGGCCGTTTAGCGCAGCCTGCAGCTGTAAATACAGAAAACACACTCGCAGATACAGCAGGATTAAACAACACAGTTATTACCTCTGCCTTTACTACAAGTCTTTGGATTAATATTTTATTTTTATTTTTATAATGTTGTAATAGTAATTATACTGAACATTACTGGCTTTAATACAAACAAAACCCTAACTAAGGGATGTTGTAAATGTGTGTATGAGACTGTTAATCCCAGATGTATAAGTGATTTAATGAAGGAGTGTAGTACCTAGTACGCTGTCATGTTAATCATTATGGCCTTAATCAGAAGAGAGGTGTGAGTAATGCATCTACAAGGATTATTTTATGTTCTGCTTCCATTGGTTTTTAGCCAGAAACACTACTCTGTGTGGTGCTGTTAAAGGAAAATAATCAGTGATGGGGGCTGTGAGGAGGCGGAGTTACTGTTACCACCCTGAAGTTAATAATTTTCTTATAACAAAGTGCTTTATTCCTCATAGACTTTTGCCAATGATTATTTATTAAAGAATGGCACGTGATACTTTTTATCCATTTTTAGTTACATTTAATGTCGTGGAACATACGCAAAACAAGTTAGTTCCTGTTATAAACAGCCGATCCCTCATCAGACTCTCTTGTTTCTCTCACTTGAAGTTAATAATAAATAAATAAATAAATCCCAGCTTGTCATGTTACCGAGAAACCGCAAAGAAGCGTAAACTCCTCTGTCCTGAAGACGTCGGAAAACTTAAAGTTACAAAAGCGCTGACACTGGAGACTCCTTCCTTAAATAAATGTTAAATACGGAAAACTTCACCATATCAATGATTACGCACGTGTTTATGTGGCGCGTCCGCCGCACAAGCTGTTACTATAGAAACGATAACGTATTAGAACGAGCGCGTTGATAGAATCCTGTGATTTGATCTGATAGAAAATGACTCAATCGTGTTTTATTCTTTAGTGTATTAAGTGTAATGTAAAGGAAAAAGCGCTGTAGCGTCACGTAAAAAATCCAAACTTCCAAAGTTAGTCAACTCTTTGTATGGAAGCCACTTTCTTAGAGTTTTTATGTGTTTTATTCCACCTCTTTATTGTGTTCTGTGCAGGTGTATGCGGTGGAGGCGAGCTCGGTGGCCGAACACACTGAGAAACTGGTGAAACTGAATAGGTGTGACGACGTCGTGACCGTATTTCGCTCCAGAGCTGAAGATCTGATGCTTCCGTCCAAGGTGGACGTCCTCGTCTCAGAGTGGATGGGGAACTGCTTACTGGTATAAACCGAGAGAGAGAGAGAGAGATAGAAACCAGCTTTGTAGAAAATTTATAGAGAAATTACACTCTTACACACTAATATAATTCAAGTTTTTTCATAACTGGCAGGTTTTTTTGCTCAGTATTTCAGCATCGGCTGTACAAATATGCATTTAATCGTTCCTTCAAAATGCTGACCAGCCTTCACTCACAAACATCCGCTAGGAAAATGGAGCTCTGCTACAATATCGTTCGAATATATTAAGCGTAATTATTGTTCCTCATAAAATTGGCCAATAATTCACGAGTGAGCATCATGATCTCAATTCTAAGCCAAAAATATTTTATTTCCATTTCATCAAGAGTCACACAGCCCTTAATTTACAATTGCTGATGGATATTCTTCTGTGATTGGCTCCTGAGTGTCACATGATCCAGCTCCACTACATTAAACACAGAACGTGAGTGAATTAAACACCTATCTGTACTTGTGCTCGCTGTTTTATAACAGAACAGAGCTGTGTATAATGAAAAATACGGTGTTACTGTGTGGAAGACAAAGTATTTTGTATTTACTGCTGCTCAGTGCTGTTAGTCACTGAGTGTACAGAGTGCATATTTATGCATATTAGTGTGGTAACGCTGCCTTCAGAATGGCTCGGACTCGGTGTATGTTAAGATGGTGTGTTAATTATCCACCTGATGTCTGGTGTAATCTCAGACGTGTCTCCTCCTTCCCTAATTTAGTTATATTATATTATAGTTTGAGTTCATGGTGGAGTCTGTGCTCCGTGTGCGGGACCGCTGGCTGAAGGATGGAGGGATGATGTGGCCATCTTCTGCCTCTCTGAGCCTCGTTCCCTGTCAGGCCCTCACTGACTACAGCCAGAAAATGGAATTCTGGGAAAATCTCTATGGCCTGGACTTCAGCTGCCTGCAGTAAGGAAATGCCGGTCGCTCTGTGTATGACTGTCCTGACACGATAGGCTATATAAACATACACTGGATTTTAATCATGTGCCGATATTCCTTTTTCATATCGTAGCAATTGCTTTGCACGCAGAGTTCAAACTCATTAGATTCTATTAGAACTCTGGTCTAATTGGTTACAGTGGTTTTGGGGGCGGGAACTCTGGTCTAATTGGTTACAGTGGTTTTGGGGGGCGGGAACTCTGGTCTAATTGTTTACAGTGGTTTTGGGGGGCAGGAACTCTGGTCTAATTGGTTACACTGGTTTTGGGGGCGGGAACTCTGGTCTAATTGGTTACAGTGGTTTTGGGGGCGGGAACTCTGGTCTAATTGGTTACAGTGGTTTTGGGGGGGGGGAACTCTGGTCTAATTGTTTACAGTGGTTTTGGGGGGCGGGAACTCTGGTCTAATTGGTTACAGTGGTTTTAGGAGGCGGGAACTCTGGTCTAATTGGTTACAGTGGTTTTGGTGAGCGGGAACTCTGGTCTAATTGTTTACAGGGGTTTTTGGGGGCGGGAACGCTGGTCTAATTGGTTACAGTGGTTTTTGGGGGCGGGAACTCTGGTCTAATTGGTTATAGTGGTTTTTGGGGGTGGGAACTCTGATCTAATTGGTTACAGTGGTTTTTGGGGTGGGAACTCTAGTCTAATTGGTTACAGTGGTTTTGAGTGGCAGGAACTCTGGTCTAATTGGTTATGGGGATTTTGAGGGGCGGGAACTCTGGTGAAAGTGGTTACAGTGGTTTTTGGGGTCCGGGAACTCTGGTCTAATTGGTTACAGTGGTTTTTGGGGGTGGGAACTCTGGTCTAATTGGTTACAGTGGTTTTTGGGGGTGGGAACTCTGGTCTAATTGGTTACAGGGGTTTTGAGGGGCGGGAACTCTGGTCTAATTGGTTACAGGGGTTTTGAGGAGCGGGAACTCTGGTCTAATTGGTTACAGTGGTTTTGAGGGGCGGGAACTCTGGTCTAATTGGTTACAGTGGTTTTGAGGGGCGGGAACTCTGGTCTAATTGGTTACAGGGGTTTAGGGGGTCAGATTACATGAAGATCCTCTATCCATAGACCTGCAATTAGATGGTCTGACATAAACATAAACATTCTATAGGCAGCTCTCTGGATAACAGTTAACCAATGTAAGATAAGACACATAATTTCCAGGTAATCATTGTGTAACCATGCTGCTGGATAGATCAGTCTTGCGAGTAGCCTTTTTGAATCTGTATAAAAGGAAAAGTAATTTCACTGAAACTTCACAAACACTTGTCCAACATATGGGAGGAGTCTCCTGTTTTTCGCAATATTATAGGTTCTTGTTAAAAGTGTGGAATTTAAAAGGAAATTCAAGAGTTTTTTTTTTTTTTTGTTATAAGTATGGACACACCGCTGTTAAAGTAATATAGACTACAGACAAGCCTGTGTTTTTGCTCTTAAACAAATTCACTGATACATAACACATTTTACGTTTTCCATTTTCTTTATACATTGAAGACTTTTTTCTTTTTTTTTTAAAATTATCAAGAGAATTGAATTTAGAAAATCTTATAAAAATTCTTGAAAAGTTCTGCAACGTTTTGTGTGAAACACGGAGGTAATAGCAGTATTGTCAATTGTCTGTAATAACAATATTGTGTGCTGAATATGTTGTATAACTGATTTATGTGTGTGTGTGTTTGTGTGTGTTTGTGTGTGTTTGTGTGTGTGTGTGTGTGTATATCTCAGACCTGTTGCGCAGGAGGAGTTCTTCTCCAAGCCAAAATTCAGCCATCAGCTCGACCCTGACGACTGTCTCTCCTCTCCATGTGATGTCGTTACTCTGGACATGTACACACTGAGTGTGTCTGATCTGGAGGTGAGAGCGGCTATGCTCAGGAGAAATCATATGCATAAGTAAAAATATCTGTACATCTGTAGTCTTTGTTGAGGAAGTGAACCACTTGGTCCTCCTGTTTGTTTTAGTAAGGAGTCACCTAGGAGTCATTTCACAAGATACGATACGATTTCCATTCTTATGGCAAAGATTGGATATTTAACGATGCCACTGAAGTTTTCGTCATTGCATGTGATTTATGATATCACTATACTGTATTCAAAAACACTGCATGTTTACTTGGAGGGTAGAATTAAACACTGATAAGAAAATCAGCTAGTTTGGTTTTCTAGCTGATTTGTAGATGTTTATACAAACGTAGTCAATCGCTAAACAAATCGGAAATTTGTAGTAGAGATTGACTGATATTGTTTGTTTATTTATTTATTTTTTATAACCGATACCGATTATTTGCATGTTTATGTGCCCGATAACCGATATACAGAACCGATATTTATTTATTTATTGTTTTACTTCTGTTTTTGACACAATGATGACACCACTGAACTGGACAAACCGTTTTATTTAGAACAATTTTGTCGATTTCATTTCCTCCTTGCATACAAAACAAAACAACTCTTATTTATACACCAATAAATAGAGGGGTCTGAAAGAGTGCAACAAAATAAAGTGCGCTGTTACTAAAGTGTCTTTACATAAAAGCTTCGATGAGGTAAACAAACACGTAAAACAAATAAAGCTCGTAAAGAAAACATGCAGTGCTGCAATGCGTGCAATTCTCAAAACACCCGCAAGATGGCGCCATTTATCGGTAGCTCCGATATTAA